>VZTM01006255.1:69122-93134 GCA_013400555.1 Jacana jacana | reverse complement strand
TCCTGTCATTATTCCCTGGGGAGAAGAGGCCAACACCCACCTCTCTGCAACCTCCTCTCAGGTTGTTGTAGAGGACGATGAGTTCTCCCCTCAGCCTCCTCCAGACTAAACATGCCCAGCTCCCTCAGCCTCTCCTTGTTTGATTTGTTCTCTAGACCCTTCACATCCAGCTGAAAGGTCCCATTTCAAATTTTTATTATGCAGATTTTCATAACAGAAAGATGTTGGGGGTTGGGTGGGGTGGAGAAAAAGCACAGATCAAAAATTACCAGTGGAAACTGGAAAACAACTGCNTTTTTTTTTTCCTGTACTGAAAAAAAAAAGGTCAAGAAAATATCCTTGCTGAATATTATTTCCATGGGGGTTTTTATTTGGAAGAATTTAGATTTTTTTTTCAGCTTTGCCTCAACATCATCAGAAAGACTTTTTACTTCATGGAGGGAGGGAGGCGTACTGGGAAATTTCAGCCCAGAGTGCCAAACCCAAAAATAATATTCACAAATCAAAGGAGAGAATTGAGACAGAAAGGCCATCCTCGCAACAGCAAACTGCCTTGTGCTTCAGCTATCTGAGAAAAAGCAGGAGAGAAACTGGTCTGCTTTTGTACTGCTTTGATTTCTCTTATTCTCCTCTCCTCTCCGTTTTCATGGTGGATTTGAGGATGGTGGTGGGGTGGGTTTTTTTTACAGCATCATCTGAATTTAGGGATCCATGTACTGGCATAAAACAATGTCTTTCTCAAAGATTTATCCGCAGTCTCTTCCCATGTTTCTTTGTATGTAGTGCTTTGTTATACATCCAAAACTTCCTTTATTCCTCCTTCTGCCTCATTTCATGTTTCTTTCCAGGTAGCTAGATTAACTAATGCTTGCTCCAGGACTGTTTTTGCTCTCTCCTCATGCCAATAGGAAGGTTTCTGGGCAATATTTTCCTCTCTGGACTTTCTTGGCCTCTTCCTCATGCTTTTCCCCGCCGCTGTAGCCGGCCTACCCGAAGGGATGAAAGCCGTCTGGGCAATATCTTTTCAAGCAGCTGAGCAACGTCTATCACAACTGCTCTCCATTTACCGCAACCATGTGTGCATGTGCACAGCCTACAGTTGTGGTTTTTTCCCAGGGGATTGTGGCATGGTTTTATAGGCTGCTCAAGATGTCCCTTTGGGTGTAAGTGTGTCTATCTGTACAGAAGTATATCCTAGAAAATGCTTGTGTATCTTTTATTTACTGTAATGGCCTGGAATTAAGCTTTCTTAAAATAAAATTTTAAAAATCACATCAATTTGCAACTCCCTCATTTCCCCCCCCCCTTTTCTGTTTTTCTTTTTTCCTCTCAAATGATTCTTTTATTCTGTTGTTCCATTTCCCACCCAGCTTTGACCCTCTTTTTTTTTTCCCATCTTCCCTTTCCACTCTTACCTTAGGTTCTCTTTTCCTCCTTTCCCATAAAATTGCTTCCTCTCATTTCTCTTTCGTTATTCTCCCCTTTCATCTCTGCCTTTTCTCCCACCCTATAATTTTTCCTCTTCTCCCTTTAATGCTCAGCCTTCTTATTTTCAGTTCCCTACATATCCATGTCTTCCCTGCTGCTGCAGGGTGCTGCACCTGGGGAGAAATAACCCCCCGCACAAGGACAGGCTGGGGGTGACCTGCTGGAGAGCAGCTCTGAGGAAAAAGACTTGGGAATCCTGGTGGACAACAGGATGACCATGAGCCAGCAATGTGCCTTGTGGCCACGAAAGCCAGTGTCATCCTGGGGTGCATCAGGAAGAATGTGTCCAGCTGGTAGAGGGAGATCCTCTACTCTGCCCTGGTGAGGTCCCATCTGGAGCAGTGTCCATTTCTGGGCTCCCCAGTTCAAGAAGGACAAGGAACTGCTGGAGAGGGTACAGCACAGGGCTACAAAGATGACTACAGGTCTGGAGCATCTCTCTTATGAGGAAAGGCTGAGGGACTTGGGTCTTTTTAGTCTGGAGAAGAGAAGACAGGGAGGTTCTCGTTAACACCTATAAATACTTAAAGGGCAGGTGTCAAGAAGATGGGGCCAGTCTTTTTTCAGTGCTGCCCAGTGACAGGACAAGAGGAAATGTGCACAAACTTGTACATAAGAAGTTCCATTAAAACATGAGGGGAGGAACTTCCTGACTTTGAGGGTGGCAGAGCCCTGGAAGAGGCTGCCCAGAGAGGTGGTGGAGTCTCCATCTCTGGAGAAATTCCAAACCTGCTTGCACATGTTCCTGTCCAGCCTGCTCTGGCTAGACCTGTTCTGGCTAGACCTGCTCTGGCAGGTGTTTGGACTAGGTGATCTCCAGAGGTCCCTTCCAAACCCATATCATTCTGTGATTCTGTTCCTGCATCTACTCTAAAGTAGAACCTCTTTACAAGGAGACAGTATTTCCTCCCTTCTTCAAGATTCTATGCTTACCCTTGTCTAGGTGTCAGTGAGACATGGTTTTGTAATGTTTTAGGAGAAAAGTAATGATGTGGTTTGGGCTTTGGCTGTCAATTTTGCTATTTTGTAATTATGTATGATGCAAAATACTTGGGTGCAAACAGGACACTACCTTTGTGAAAGTGCTTCTGTCTGGGATACTGTAATAGTATTAACTACAAAAGACAGCAATGAATTGTTAGGGACAAAATGATTGCTGTGTGTTTCTGTAATGCTGATTTGCTCATTGTTTTCTGCTTTAACAATCAGTGTGGTTTCACTGTTTGGAAATTATCATACCAGGAGATTCAGAGAGCCATTTCTCTTTTAAATGCTACTTTTCTCAGATGAGAAGACATTCCACAGGTGCATACTGCTTTTGGTAAAGCTGTTGAGTTTCCATTATTCAGGGGGGACTTTATGGTCATGCCCTGACAAGAACACCTAAATATTTATTTCCAAAATCTGAGTTTTTCAAATTGAAAACTAGTATTTTGACACGTTTCACTTTTATGAAGGTGTACGAAGGTTTCATTTACATTCCAGCATGTGTGGATTTTTTGATAACTACTTACCACCAAAAAAAAAAGCCCAAACTCTGTCCAGTAGCAAAACTGACTGAGCATGTGTACTGATTATATGGCTTCTATATGGCTACCAAGCCATAGCCACTAGCTCTTCAGGAAATATTCAGGGTGCCATTCCTAGGAGCGTGCATTAAGGTCTAAGTAAATGATCTACAACATTCTCCATTGAAGATTTTGTCAAGAACTAGCAAAGAAACGATCAGACTGTTTCTTCATGTAGTTTCTGGATAAAAAATTATCTTTGATTTCAGTCAACTTAAGGTAATATCGGCTCAATGAATCTCTTGGAAACAGTTTCCCACCAGTAAAGCCAGTCTTGTGCCGGCTGATTTGCTCTGATGCTCTTGGTAGGGCAGAGGGAAGGGCTCAGAGCAGCAAAACCAGTGCAGCATCAGCCCATTCCAGCACAAACACCCAAAGCTCTTCCACCCTCCAGAGGAAACCTGAATGCCCCCGAGAGGCCAGTGGCTGCAGGAAGAGAAGTGCAACTGTTCCAAATGAGAATTTAGCTCCAAGGAGCCAATTCTGCAAACACTTTAGCACATGTACAGTTTTGCTTTACGAGCAACCTCAAAGAGCCGGCAAAGTGTTGCTTCATGCAAGTTGAGTCAGTCATATGGCAAAGTGTTTACGGGATTTGGATCTAAATTTTGAAATCATTTCAGGACCCTTAAAAGCAGGTGCTAGATAGTTGTAAATCCCCAGTTTTTTTTTCCTGCTGGAAAAAAAATATGTGTGTTGATGTTGTGCTGCAGTTGAGTCCACTGCCTGGACACCCAGAGGGGTTGGGTTTCTCCTCCTGTGTTTGAGGCTGAGGGATGCCCTGTGGTCTTGGGGTGCAGGAGAGCCATGGGCTCAAACATAGATGAGGAGAACCCCCTGTCTCTCTCCTGGCAGACCATGTTTATCCCCAGAATTTCACAAAGATAAAGTCAAGTAGGATCAGGCTTTTCTAAGACAAGCTGGGGTCTCCCTTGACCTTGGCTCATGAAGAGGGATGGAAGGGCTTGAGCTGTTTGGGCCAGCCAAAAACATGGGGTCTACAGGAGGATAGAGTGGATGTGTGTTGATCAGCAAAGGGAAAGGGTTATGATCACGAGAATCACAAAGACAGTTACACCATCCTGGGTGGGCAAAACGGCACAGTGAGAGCAGAAGGGTGGACAGTAACTGGTGTTTATCATTGCATGGCTGCATCCTGCATAAAGAGGCTCTCCCTAGGTGGCTGTAAAAATGAGTGCAAATTTGAGGGCATCCAGCTTGTCTCCATTTTGTTTCACCATGTCAAACTTAGGGAGTGTTTTGGCGCTTTTGGTCTTTCAGATGCTTGACAACAGCCCATGGGGAGAAGCAGGTGGGCTTTCAGGTGGCTCACCCCAGAAGGTGTACTTCGCTCTGCTGGCTTGAGGACACAGAGACTTTTTAAAGCTCTCCAGAGACAATTTACTTCTGCCTTGACTTTATGTGCATGTCATTTCATCATCTGAGGCCTCGTTTCATACAGACGTTTATAATATGGGTTTCATTTCAATAAGCTGGGAAAGTAATAAATTTAAAGCTGCCTAACAGTTGTTTTATGTGGCTGCCAACCTGCCAAGTAGCATTCTTAATTATTGCCAGGAAACTAAGTGTTTTGCAGCCATGTGTTTTACATTTGAGTGTAGTATGTCTTGTCAGCCCTCTCCGCTGGACTGACGGACAGGCCAGTAATTTTTGGCTGTGGAGAGGCTTGCAATGGTGGGTGGTTTCTTTGTCATCAGGTAGGAATATCAACAACAGCATGATAGACAGGAATATCCTAAGTGGTCCCCCTCTCCCAAAACACACTGTCTCAGAAAAGCTGGAGGGAAGGGGTTAAACCTAAGCCCAGAACTGTAGTATTTTTTTCTATTTAAGACCGTAGGGCAACTAGTTATTAAAGTTGTCAGCAAAGAAAAAAAGCATAAACATATTATAAGTTATATGTGCTAGAATAAAATGGATGACTGTGTTGTTCCTTCTGTGCAGGACAGAGCGCGAGGCCGTGACGAGTAGACTCTCCTTTTCTTTTCCCCAGAAAAATAAATAAATAACTAAAATCACTATTATTGCACCAAAACAGGGGACGGTCGCATGGCTTGTTTTCTGCAGTTTGTGTTTAGGCTCCAAGATGTTGTCCCACACGTTGGAAATCGGCCAGTAAAAGGAGGACAGAAAATGAATACTAAAAAAGGGGAAGCACTGACCCAAAGAGTTGTGTTGCCTGTATTCTGCTTCTCCAGAATGCTTTGAAGTCTGAAGAGAAACTCGACTAAGTTAAGAGTGCCTCCAGGCCCTTAATTTGCGCAACCAACACTCCTTTTACTGATCGTCATCCTTGACCCGAGAAGAATTAGAAAGGTTGTATTTTCTTGCTGATAATGTAAGTCTTGAGCAATTTTTAAAAATGGGATAAACATAAACACATTGTTAAGGAGCAGATTTTTGTGTTCGGTTCTTTTCCTTTTGTTTTGGGGTTTTTTTTTCTTTACTTTAATAAATCACATGCGTGAGACAAATCCCAATTAAAGAAAGGCTCATCCCGTGAGTATCTCAGGCAATGCTGCAGGATATTGTCCCCCCCCTGCGCACACACCCCTCATTTTAGAATGGTCCCCATTTTTCTTTAGTGTTGCAGAAATGTTTACTGATGGGTTGTTTGGTTTTGGATTTTTTTCCTTCAAGTAATATTGTTGTTTTGTTAAGGAGGGTTTAATTAGGGAATCATTATTCCCACTTTGGCATGCGAAAATCTGGAGTGTGCTTTTATCCATCTCCCAGGATTGTGCATTGGCACCATAGCAGAGGATGTGGAAGAAGCGCTTTTTCAAAGAAGCAGATGTAGCAGCTTCGGGAGCATCTGTCCGGGTGCGTTCTGCTGAGGGATTCCTACTAACCCTTTCCCGTTTAACCAGGCAGTCCCCGTGTTCCTCTCACAGGTGAGGCCTGCCTGTTGGATACAAAACTCTCTAAGGAAAATTCTCATCAAAGACCGTGTGGCCTTTCCATTAATTATTGCAGTTTCTAACTCCTTCTCTTTTTTTTTCCCAAATGAATCAATTTCTCATGCTGCTTCCTATCCCAGGGCAGCGTTTTAAAAAGGAGATTGTGGGTATGGGCAGATGCCGAACGTTAATGGCACAAAATTCTCCTCCCACTAAAGCCAATAGCAAACTCACACTAAGTTCAGTGAGGTCAAATCCGTTCACAGGACTTTAAGGTTTGCCTTTGCATTCCATCAAAAATCTGAGATCCATATTCTTCATCAGCTCTCCAAGCACAGGATTTAGCCTGCTCACCCCAGATTTGTTTGGGGGACTTTGCAGAGAGATTCTTTGCAGAAGTACAGACACCAGAGGACACGGGAAGGCTATGAAGAGAGGACCAGAGGCTGGAGGTCAATGATGAAGCTGTCAGTGGCCAAAGGCAGCTGCACACAGGACCCAGTTAGAATCATCTCATGTGGAAAGCAAAAAATGGCCTCATTCTTTTTAATCAGCATGGTGAAGTCTGAATTTCATTTTCACTGCCCTAACTCTGCTGTTATTTATATCAGCAGCCAAACTTGAGACTGTGTGAAAACGCCTCCTTAACCTTTTAAAACTGACACGTGGGTTTTTGTGTCACTATTTGCCCTCCACTCCAGGGTCACTTACAAGGAAGTGCTGGCTGTGACCACTACAGAGCCGGCCACCATCGGTGAGCTGCTGCCAGGGTGTGAGTTGCCAAGGAGGGAAAAGAAAAGTAAGTAAAAATTGACAGTAAACTCCAAGTCACTGGAGACACTTCTGACATGGGGTTTTCTTCCCTCTTTTGTTTAGGGAGAATCATTCCATGAGCTCGTGGTGCACCAAGACATCTCAAGGATGAAGGCTGAATACGGACCCTAGGCTGCTGGCTGCTGCCTGAGGACAAACCAGTTGCCCCACAGTGGCACCACAAGAGCACAACCTCTGCTTGCAGGGAGCAGGGGCATTGACTTCTTCCTCGAGCCCTAGTTATCTCGGTATCTCAGAGTTAAACCAGATTATAACAAAGCAAACAGAAAAGCCATATCCACATGTATATATATATAAAAAAAAAAGCATATCTAAAATTATTCCCATGTGTGAGGTGCTGCTGCCTGACACTAAGTGCAGCAGCCAAACCAGTAACAGTTAAATCCTCCGGATCCCCATAAAAAAGCACAGTACACAAATACACAGTAAACGGAACGACTGAATTGGAAGCAGAGATAAGTGAAGGACAACGCTGTGCTGCTCTGTGTTCAGTGTCATTGCCAAAGCGCTGAGGCTTTTTGCCACTTTCAGATAAAGGGGATTTTTACACATTTTCCCCAGTAAAAATCTTGGCAACTGCTGGCTACCTTCTTCTGTCTTGCTGCATCACTAACAGCCCAGGCTCCTCATTTCAGTTGCATGTCCCCTGGCTAACTTCCCAATGAAATGCAGACATTCATTTGTTTTCAAAGCTTAATTTTCACTGCTACTGCTAATAGAGAAATCCCTTGGGCCTCACTGCTGCATAGGTGAACTCCACCAGCAGTGAAATGACTCTCGACAACATGCTGGTTGACTGAGGCTTTTTAACCACAGAGGGCAGAACCCTCTGTCAGGAGCCTGCCTGAGCACCCTGACTTCAGCTCCACTGCTCCCTCCCACCAAGGACTGCAGAAAAGGTAGAACAGAACTTAATAAAACGCCTTATTACACTCCAAGTTATTCCAGATTGGGTTGTCAAAGATGTCACCCAAAAAGCAAATTTATTCATTATAACTTTTTCTTTTTTTTTTTTACCTTTGGCAAAACCAATGCAATGATGTTTAAATCAAAGTTTCAATGATTTCCCCTTTCCCAAACTATTCTTGTCATATTTGAGCCTATGTTTTCTCCCAGATGGACAGGTATCTGGCAGAGGCATCCAGAACGGATGTCACTGCTAGAGAGAGCACCAGCCAGTGAGAACACCTACACTGTAAACTAGGGCTACCCTTGAGCATCACAGGACCTCACTGGGCCAGTTCTCCCCACAGAAGACATAATGCACCATAGAGTAAAAACAAATGTAAATGTACCTCACAAGTGCACCTATAAGGAACCAGGATGTCCCTTTGAAGAACTTACTTCTTTCTCATGTTTTCTCCCCAAACATTTATTTCACAACTGTTGTGTGATTGAGGTAGGGATGTGAATTCTCACAGGTGCAAGTGAAGTTGAATTCCAAAACCATGTCTCTACCTGGCCCTGGCTTCTCCCTTCCCTTCCCCTGTCTTGGTGTTTCATGTCCTATTGCGAATTCACCAGGGACCGGACTGTAACCATGCCCACGCTGCCTTGCAACCTTATCTTCCCTTCCAACTTTTTAAAATAGCAACAGAAGAGGTGAAAGCCTTCAAAAACAACACGGGGAAAAGCAGGAGAGGATATTTGAAGGAAGAACCCACTCCCCTGTGGAGAGGGGGAACTGACGTGCCTGTGATGTGGCTTTCAACATGTCAGTGCCACAAGAGCACTAGACAGATCTCTGCCGTGTCGCAGTCCACACACGGTGAAGGCAAGCTTGTTTTTAATAGACAACATATTGGGGATACAGCCCTGATGATTAAATCTCTCTGTTCTCTTTCCCTTTCCCTTCCCCTGTGGCTACCTTGCGATCAGTTTGGCAGATCTTGAGGACTGCAGACGTAGTGCTAGTGCAAACAAAAATATGGCACGTTAGCTGCGCAAGGCTGCTTTGAAGATAAAGCCCGACTTTAAATTCCACAATCCTGAGGGCTCTTGTCGCCTTGAAATCTGATTTCAAAGCTCAACACCACCGAAATGTCTTGTTGAGAGTGATGACAGCAGGCAGTGAAGTGTACACTCTATTGTCACCACCTGTGATTGGTGGCAAAGTGCATACTTTGGCTACCACATACCGACTCCCTAGCTGTGGGCTGCCTGTAATACTGCAAACAATAACTGCTGGCTAATTTCAGTCCCGTGAGTGTGGTGATGAAGTACTACATAAACTCAGAAGCCATGGGAGCTAAGTGGACGGGGCCCTTTTTCACTGTTTGCAAAGGGCACGGGGAACCTTGACGGTGTCAAAGTCCGTGGGAGAGAGAAAGGGGTGAAGGCATTCCTTCAAAAATGAAAAGTCAGAGCTTAAAGAAAGACTAAGAGACTGTGAGGCTGTAAATGCTAACGATTTGCTCAAGGAGGAGCTGTATCTGTGAGACATCTCCAGGAATCTGCCCTTGGGCTGCAAAGAATCCCACTGGATGCTGAACGGGGACAGAAGAAGCAACACAGCAAAAGGGCGCTTACTGGGACCTTGTCCCTGGTCACCCGTTCAGGAGGTATGGCCCTTACCCTGCAAAGCATCTCACCCTACAAGGAAACAGGGGATGTGGGGTGCGAGTGGACACAGAGATCCTCAAGGCCTGTTTTGCTGTTACACCTCCACTTCTCGGTCCTTGCATCCATGGAGATGGCCATGGGAAGGCAGGGACTGCTGGGGCTCAGCGGTGCTAACTCCATGAGGAGGCACCTGGGTCTACATTGACGTGGTCTCTGCACCATGCTCCTCATCATGACCTGGGGACCAGGGCTGTCCAGGAGCTGGGCCACTCACATGGTTAGTAATGGTGAATTGATTGTCTATCTCCTCTCCAACAGGTAATGGGAAACTGTGGTCTTTTTCCAATGATTTCTATAGAAATGGTATTTTGCCCATTTATTTACCTCTCCATAAATGAATATTAGAATCATAGAACGGTTAGAGTTGGACGGGAGTCAAGATCATCCAGTTCCAACCTCCTGCCATGGGCAGAGACACTTCCCACGAGACCAGGATGATCAAAGCCCCATCCACCCTGGTCTTGAACCCTTCAAGGGATGGGGCAGCCACAGCTCTTCTGGGCAACCTGGGCCAGTGCCAACTCCGGTATTAATTACACAGATGTTTTGATCTTTAGCTGGCAAATTCCTTGAAGGTTTCCTGGAGGAATGCTCCCAGGAAGACAGGACAAGTGTCCTCTGACTCAGTTTTAGGAGAAAATCCAAAAGCAATGCAGAAGAGTGAAGACCTGCTGTTGGAAAAGCAGCCTGATAGCCAGCCCAAGCTATCGCTATTGACAAGACTTGGACAAAGGGTTGAGAGTGACACATTGAAGCTAATGGGTATCAGCCCACTGGATAGTGATCTCTAACCTCTTGTTGATGAAATGAACTTGAACTCATGCCTGTCATCACAAGTATGTGAGATATCTGGTCCTAAATGAGACAATACCCACCACATAACTACCATTATAACTATATATTTTTCTTCCAACATTAGGGGAGTTACTGCTTCTGAGGGCTCGTTAGCTCTGACATAAGGTGCCGATGGAAATGCTGTACCTCTTCCATGCTTATCTTCCCCCTATATATGAAAAACACTTATTCTATAACTTCAGTGAAGCCTGTAAGGTATTGGAAATTATGTATTTCTGCTTTATAAAAGTATCCATAAAGTTATTCAGCACTCCTTTTGATTACAAATAAAATGGCTTTATTTATTCCCGGCTATTACGGTGATTTACGGTAGATTAAACTTCAGAACCACAGAGTTTGATATGTAAACAGGAACGGAGAAGATGAAGAAAGAAATGCCTAATATTCCAAAGGGGACAGATTGTTTTCCAGTTCATGTCCCTAGTGTTCAATACTGCAGAAGGTTAGAAGGGGATGATGAGTCCTCATGTGATCGGAGGTCCTGTGGCCCAAGGAAGAGAAGGACTGTGGACAAGGAAGAGCACGCACCTGACATAGCATCCTTTCTAGGGTTAAATTACTGTGTAGGGTCAAGGCATGGCAGAAAACAGAGCAGGGGCAGGGAATTTGGGGAAAAGAGGTAAAACCCTCTAAATCTGCTTTTCAATATAAATTTGTTACTGGCAGCCAAAAGCCTTATGAGATGTATATACTGACGTAAAATAATCCTGAAGGTTAAAGCATGACAGAACTGATCAAACAAACAATTTAAGCTGGGAGCCATCTGGAAGAAAAATTATTTCAAGTCAGTTTAAAGGTCAGCAGAAAGATCTTTCCATTTTGGGAACGGCTGTCCAAGCAAACACTAGCCAATCCTTAGAGCATGACTCAAGGGAGAACGTCTCATCTGATGTGAGTGAAGGTGGCCAGGTGCTCCCTTTGCACGGCGGCGTGTTATTCAACGGCCAACAGTAAATATTGATGATACCAGATACTTTCCTTTTTAATGAGCAAAGCCAAAAAGCAACAGGTTGTGCTTTCTACCACCTTTGAGGAAAGAACACTTGATGCTGAAAGTGCAATGCCCCGTTCTCTTCACGTTGTGAAGGTCTGCTGACAGGAACCTTGGACTTCTGCAGAACCTCCACTCTACTACGAGGAATTTTGACAAACCTGTGCTGGTAAAGAGTCTTTGCAAACACATATCCTTCTTGTTAACTTCTGGCATACAGGAGGACTCCTGTTGACTTCCATGGGACTTGCACATGGACGTGTCTCCCTCGCCTTATATGTATTAATTAAGATAACAGAGGAAATGAGCAGAAAGCAAAAATCATTACCCTCTCTCAAAGATAATACATAAAAAGATAAAATTTGTGAATTTTATCTCTTAACAATAATAATAATAATGAAAGTGGTTTGAAAATCATCAAACTAAAACCAGTTGGGAGCAACCTTGAAGTTAATTAATGGCTTGCTTTATTTTTAAAAGTAAAATATTAAATTCTGCAATCATCAGCTAGACTGCAAAATGCTGGGCTTTAATAGAACACCAAAGGTTGTGACAGTGGCCAACTGTATGCCATGACATTCTCCAGGGTCAATCAGAGAGTCTCTGCCAGAGCAGGAAACGTTACACTACTTTCCCTAGTGCCCAGGTTGTATTTTATATCCCAAGCTATTTTTCCTGTGAGAAAAAGCTGACATCTTCTCTAAAGAATCTGTTCATTTTTACTCTTCCTTGCAACCTGAGAGGTCTTCATGTTTACTTTGCTTCATATTTTCTTATCTTCCTCTAATAACTAGTACAAATCTGGAAGGGAAAACAATTTTCCAGTCTCTGGGGTTGGGAATTGTAGAGTAGTTTTCTTAAATCCTAATCTATGACTGGCAATTATGGTCATTTCAAGGTTCCCTAGGAGAATTATTGTCTTCTGAAATATTTTAAATAGCTGGCTGTCCACAGCTTTTCCTTGCCTCAAAAAATGGATATATTATCATTTTAATGTCTACTGCTGCTGCTACTGGGAGCAATAAACCTCAGTCATGTTCTCCCACGCCATATGAATCAATAAGAAATAAATAATGATAAAATATGCCCTGGAATTCTTTTTACATGACAATCTGAGAATAAAGGCGGTAAACAAACACTGAAAACCCCAGACTGACTCCACAGCAAAGGTGGGGTTCATCTCACCTCGCCTTAGGCATTTTAATCAGGCAAGTGGTCCATAGCAGTCACCTGGACTTGCTGTGGAGAGAGAGGGGAACATACATCTCCAGAAGATGCCTTACCTCTTTATCTTAAAAGTAGAGACACTTGCTTTGGCATTCATTTATTTTTAAGGAGAAAGAGGCCTCAGAAGCATGTGGAACTGCAGAAAGGGAGTTAACAATCATTTGGAACATGTCTGTTGTGCAAAAATGGTTCATTTTTGTCCTCTTGAAATCTTCTCTTGGTGCGGTATGTTCAAATGCTATCAAAAAAAAATGCAGATTAAACATGTCTTTTTCTATAGCAATTAATTTCTGAAGAATCATGGCACTTGATGTTTCAGAAGTAGGATTTTACTACAGTGACCTCATTCAAAGAGCACCCCTTTACTCACAAATTCAAATACCCCTGTTTGACTAGTGTGGATAAGAAATACTACATTGAGAAGGGAAAAAATCACTCTCTCACAGGTTTGTCCTCAGATGTGTTAAATAGTGGCTACATTCAACCAGGATGAAAAACTCAGCTTGGTCAAGGGCTCTGAGATTCAAATATTTGGGGCTTTGTATTATAAATGTTGTCTTCTGAAAGAATGGCAATCTTCATAGAGATCTTTCCTTTAGCTCAGCATTTTTATTATCTGTAGCTCTGTTTGTATTTTAATAACAAAGTGCTTGTCATAGACCCAAACTGCCGAGTGAATGTGTTGGTAAATTTGCTCATGATTATAAACATATCAATGGTTCTCACTGGTCATTTGAAATGGTCAAACTCAGCCTCAAACAGAGAAAATAAGAGAGACCTCAGTGCGTTAAATTTATCACAGCCCATATTGTCATAGGTTGCTGTTATTTTCACCTGCGGGTCAGTGAAGAGGAGGAGGAAGGCTCATAACAAAATTTTAAGAGCTGTAAGGGTGTGCTTTTTGTTGGAAAACATTGTTGAGTTTGCCAGCGGATAAGCTTTGCATTACTCATAAGGTGATAAATGCTCGCCAGTGAATGCACAGCCATTTTTTGAGGGTGCTCCTCTGTCATTAAGGTTTTTATAACTTTGATAAACTCCTATTTTTTAGGCATTTGAAGAAAGTTTCATAATCTGAGAGAAACTTTATCACTGGCTGCTAAAAATTCCATTGGTCATACATCTGTCTGGCTCTGAACCTTTCCAGCTGTAACAACAAAAAATAAGTATCTGCATAGATGTATGTATGGATATATATACACACATATTATGTACACATACATTGCTATATGTTTAACTAAATGTGTGTGTGTGTGTGTTTGCATAACATAATAACGTTCCTTTCTTCTTTCTCCAAACAATTTTCTCACTCTTGTAATTCCACTTAAGCTAAAGACCGACTGTGCTATGAAGTTAGTATGGAAAGGGATTTTTTTCACATTACATAAAACTGGCTTGATTCTGGATGTATTCAGCCAAAAGAAATATTTTCCCTTCTTGATGGTGCACGGTGTCATTGCCCAGAATAGTATCTAGTAAAAAAGATCTTTTTAAACAGGTTTTGCTTTGGTTTTGTTCAGAATACAATTGTTTTATTACTAGAGGGACCATTGTGTGAAAATCGTCGGCAGGGAATCACATCCTTTGCTTTGCTAAGGCTAAAGTGCTTTGTGTTATCATTGTGATTTTAAAGCTAAAGTTGATGTGATTAAAGTCACATCCAGTCACTGCTAGATTTTACTGCTAGATTACTAGATTGTACAGTCAACTTAACAAAATTAAACTATTTCTTTTTGGTAATTCTACTTCTACTCTGGAAATGCACCTCTCTCTCGTATTTACCAAGGTATGGGTGGGGACAGCATTAGATGGTTAAAAGCTGAAATACCTACCAATGTTAAACCCCTCAAGTAAACATCCCTGATATTCTGTGATTCTGTGATTCTGTGATAAGCTTATTAATTGTTTTGGTATTAGACATGTATTGCTATAAAAGCAAGATGGAAGAATTTTCCAGGACCAATTTGGAGTAAAGAAATGGTGTTAAAAATGAGGGTGATGGTTGGACTCGATGACCCCAAGGGTCTCTTCCAACCAAAATGATTCTATGATTCTTGTGTAACCTTACCCAAGCATTGTGAGATAATCTATATCTGTGTTTTACATGTGCGTGAAAAGGGTGTTGTAAGGACTAGCCCACAGGTTGTGCCTCCTCAGTAGAAGACAGGTGATCCATACTGATCTTCTGAGACACAGCCAATGGTTTTCAGTATGTCTGAGAGCTAGAGTCACAAGCTGTGTACCCGGGAAATTGAGGGAGTAGACTTGGAGGGAGAGGGTAGCATCTTCCCCGGGTCCCTCTGCTTCATTGCGGAGATGAGGAGTTGGGTTGGCAGCTGAAAGCCAGATCCGCTTGATGACATTAGCCTCAGCCTGATGACATTGACCTCAGCAGACCTTCAGGGCTAGGGATCCTGCAACCTTAAATTTGGCCTAGTAACAGAGCATTCTTCTGAGAGCTTCTCTCCAAGTGTTGATGGTCTGCATGTAACACCACTGGCATAGGTTGATGTGTCCAGGGTAAAACAGTTAAAAACTTGTTTACTGGTGGAACAAACTGCACTTTGTCAGACAATGAAATGGGAATATGGGAGAAAAAATGTATCTCAAAAGCTAAACATTACATAATTGCCTACTTGCACACGATTGAATAGAAGATATGAATAATTGTTAATATTATTTGCTCTTCTAGGATTGTTTTATCATAATTTAAAGTAATTACTGGAACTTGTATAAAATAAAAATAACCCTGGGGTAGGGGACACAAACAGCTAATAATCACTGAATAGAAACTTCAGTTCCCAGACAGGAAAGTCTTCTTCTTTGTGTGCAGTGTGTGTGACACAGGAAGAGCAGTAAAGATACCTAAATTGCACTATCTATATATAGCAAAGAATATGATTTATTTTGCTACTTGGAGTCTGGTTTTAGCTATGACAAGGGCTTGAGTATGATTGCGATAAGCTTTCCATAAATGCAACTGGGCAAAATTACATACAAAACCCCCTCATTTTATGCCTTTAATAGGTTTATAGCAAGTTTTTACAACACATTTCCTCCCATCCTTTACCGTGCTCACCTCTAGCTTCACACAGATCAAGGTGAATGAAATTCACTTGTCCTGCAGTGGAAGTTTAGGTTCTAACTAGGATTCATCGTCCTGCTTCACAAACTGGTGTATTATTTGATTCCCACACGGGTTGCCACTTGCAGGGGAAGAAAAAAAATATATGAAAAAAGAAAGAAAGAAAGAAAGAAGCTGTAGTTGTTCTGCTGTTTGTTTTTGTGGAATGTCTTCTCTAACTCGGCACCACCAGAAAGATTGCTGTTATCAGTGTCCAAATACCAGTCACTCCCTTATGAAGCAAGAAAAGATACACCGAGCGGTCCCAGGGACTAAGGAAACTTTGGCATTTCATCAGTTTCAGGGCTAGAATTTCACTGTCAAGCTCACTATCTGCCGGGCCCTCACAGATAAACAGTAGATAGGAGCTCACAACACATTCCTTTCATGTCCACTAATTTCAGAGAGAGCCTCTGCAGTCTAACACCAGCACATCCCTTGAAGTCCTATCTCTCTGCTCGTATCTTTGGCAGCCATGTAGTAATTAGTAAAACAGAGCGAAGATATTTTACACCACTCTGTCCACCCTGCTCGGCTGTTAATGAACAAATGCTGCAAGTTTTGGCCGGGAATGGCATCTCACACTCCGTGCTTGGATTATAAATCCCTATTTACATCTGAAATTCTTTTAAATAAGTTAAGATGTAAACTATAACTTCAAACGGTAAAGGGCTCCTGCTGTGGTAATTTATAGCTTTAAGAACTAAGTAAGTTTATCTCCTCTGGATTTAATGGAAGTTTAAGACAACATATTAAAAATGAAATTAAGATAAATAGAAGCATGTTATCACTGCCTCCTCTTACTGAAATAAAATAGGATACTGTGAGGTATTACAGTCTCTTTAGAGCTAACAGAGGGGGTTTTGTATCTACATAATACTTAGCCTTTTCTTCTTGGTAACCTTAGTAAAACATTCTCTCCTTCTGGACTAGATTCTGCCACCCTCACTCAAAATAATAGACGTGTCACAAACCATCTTTGCTCTTTGGGGTTGGTCCATAAAGTACTGCTCAGTAAGAGCAGAATGACAGTGAAAGACCCATGTCTTTGTTGTCAATAAGGCATTGCAGTTACCATATATGCATGTGTTGCATAAGTATTGTAATACAGCTCCTATATTGTGCATAGGAAATGCTTAGGCCTTTAAAGGTATTTCTTGGCTTCATTGGCCGAGCATTTTGTATATTATTAAGCTGAAAAACCCTGTTCTGCGAATCAGTCAGACAAACACTGTTGCAACTTCCTATTTCTTGAGCATCTTCCACAGATGGAAGAAACTCAGGATCAAATGTAAGCCTTAAAAAGGTAGCTTCCATTTTCCCTGATGATTTTGGCCTGAATTATGAGTGAGTCAGCAGTAGTGCTTGAGGTATATTGAAGCCATAAAAGGGTCATAATTGGAAAAATACGGTAACTTCCACCAAGTAGTTAATTTGCAAATGTGCTAGATGTATGTTCCTGAATTTTCATGGCAAATCTACCCGAGCTGCAGGGGTGAAAAGTTGGAACTAGAAGAGGAATATGAAAGAATTTCCAAAGTTATTATAAAAAGGGAACTTGAAGAAGGGCATTAAAGGAGGCTTAATGCTATTCTCATGCAACTACTAAGTCCACATTCGGTACAGGTAGAAGTGGATACCTTCTGCCAGAGGAAAGCTGCATTTTGCTTAGACCACATTGACTTCCATCAGTATAAAATACTAGGACAAGTAAGAAACCCCATAGCTACTGGAAGCCACATCAGCACCCGCCACTCGCTGCTGCCACTTCCACCACCCTACAAGTTGCTGGGCTACTTTGTCAACCTCTGGTTTGGCCCTTTTGTTTCTGAAGTGAGCGAGATAAGGATACTGCGGAGCCATTCCCGCTTGGGTCACTGGGAAGAGCATTCCCCTGGCGAGACGCCAGTTCCGAGGTCGTGTCACACCTCTGACTTCTCTGTGTAAATAGCGCCGGAATCCGCACGCTTCCCTTTTCTTCTGTGAGATGGGAGGGCTTTGGGATTTGCTGGTGTAAACGAGGAGGTGGATGAAGGACGGTGGCAGCCTGAGTCACTCGGATTCCACTGTCCTGTGTGTCCAACCTAAGAATGCTTAACAATCTCGTTCCAAACACCCTGCATTACATATTAAAAAAAAAAGAAAAAAACAAGCCAACCCTCAACCAGCAGATGATTCTTCCAGCT
Organism: Jacana jacana; assembly: GCA_013400555.1. Taxonomy (NCBI): domain Eukaryota; kingdom Metazoa; phylum Chordata; class Aves; order Charadriiformes; family Jacanidae; genus Jacana; species Jacana jacana. Next base: position 75,318 of record VZTM01006255.1, on the reverse strand, counting down.
CCTTCTGAAAGACTCTCTTCTATAATGGATTACTCTTTTTGAAGTAATACAACTAAAGTCACTAGCCTGGCAGTGACAATTCCTTTTTCTTCTCTGATCCTGTCTATCTGAGCAGGGGACTGCCCTACATTCAGCTCTGCAGGAAAAGCTTCTAAATTGAAAACAGAAAATAAGACTCAGTGACGATTTCATATATCACCTTGTCCCTCACCATCATTAGGTAGAACGTAAGGTCGTGTCATCTACAGTGAAGGAGCTCGCCATCGTCTTGCTGTCTTTTCTTCACTGCCCATTTTAAACTATGGATCAAGACTGGGCAATAAAATCCTCTGTTGAAATTTAGAAACGCTGTTCCCAACCTGAGGCATTAGAAGTTTTTAACTGTCCTGCTTCCCCGGGGGAGAAGGGAGATGTGGCTCAGGAAGGCATCATGCATTTTCTTCTGTCTGCTCTGAACACAGCACTGCTGGTGGTCTGGTAGGATGCATGCAGAACATTTTTTATATTAAGTTGCAGACTGTGAAGTTCTGATCAAGCTGTTCATGACATGTAAAGGATCCCCTCTTGAGTCAGATGATGAATTACAGCCTCCAAAAACTTGCTCATCTGAAGAAAAACAATCAAAGCCTTTTACAGTAGATAGTAAATAAATGTTCTTTTCATGCTGCTACTACAAGCAGGTCAACTTCATTATCCAGATCAGGGATGAATAAGGAGCGGTTTCCAAAAGAAAACTTCTCAGCTAAACCAATTATATATTCCACATTTGGCAGAAAAAGAATTGTGTCTGATGGGTCCCATGGGAACTTAATTAAACCATCACACTCCGCTTTCCATCAGCCAATATCCTCCACCACCACCGATGTTACTTAACCCTTCTGGTTAAAGGAATGTACCTACCCATGGAGCCTCTTGGTTACAGCTTTGCAGATTTTGTTTGGTCTGACAGCTTTCCTTCACATCACTCTTCTGAGGAAAGGAGTATGAGTAGGCAGGCAAACTAAAAATAAGGAATGTTTTAGATGATGTTAGCGACTTAAAGCAAACAAAACAAATTAGTTATTGGGGAAGCATTCGCTTATTATTGACCAGTAATATATACTGTGGAAAAACTGCTAACACATGTTTTATAAGATATAAGATAAGTCTGTGAATATACCTGTGAATACATAGAATCATAGAATCGTTCAGGTTGGAAAAGACCCTTGGGGTCATCAAGTCCAACCATCAGCCTTACTCTGCAAAGTTCTCTCCTACACCATACCTCAATGGCTCTGAAACACATTCTGGGATGGCAACTCCACCACCTCCCAGGGCAGCCCATTCCAGTGTCTGACCACTCTTTCTGGGAAGAACTTTTTCCTAATGTCCAGCCTAAACCTACCCTGCTGCAGCTTGAAGCTATTCCTTCTCATTCTTCTCATTCTATCGCTAATTGCCAGTGAGAAGAGACCAGCACCAACCTCTCTACAATGTCCTTTCAGGTAGTTGTAGAGGGTGATGAGGTCTCCCCTCAGCCTCCTCTTCCTCAAACTAAACAGTCCCTGCTCCCTCAATCACTCTTCATAAGATTTGTTCTCCAGGCCATAGCCATATACTATTGCTATTCTTTTATTCTAAGAGCTTTCAGTTTCAGCCAGGATGTAGAGTGTGATGGATTTGCAGTTTGTCACCATGCCATTCTTCACTAGCTGTACCAGGCATGTCAGGGTCTGCCTGGAAATGAATCTTCTGATAGCCCAACATCCATAAAGCAGCAGTTACCTCATTGCTTGAAGCCTTTCTCTGTGGGCTTTCAGAGAGTGGAGTTGCACCCAGGTAATAGCGTTGCTCTAAATCAATTGCAGCACTATCACATGATTCGAGTGTGTGATGAGGCAGATTTTAAATTGAGAGAAATGACGGGCATACAAAGACCAGATCCTTTAAATGGGAGAGCCTTACATCATATGTTTCATAAAGACAAAGGCAAATGACTTTTGTTCTCAATTTCACTTGTTTGGTGGATGACCCAAGGCATAGGGAGATCTGTAAAGGCAAGCCCTTATAGTCAGCTACAACCTCCTTCTTTAAAGCAAAGAGAATCAAGGTGAGCCTTTAATGCAAAGGGAGGGACATTTCTGTTACATTTGACTTCATATTAATCAACCCATTTAAAGCTAAGCCCCAACAGGCAGAAGGGGAAGTCGTTTATGGCATCAGGCGTGATATGTGAGGTGGCATAAGAGAAGGAATCTTTTCTTTCCTGTTTGCAAGGAGAAAATAATCTGATGGTGCTTGCAAGGAGAAAATAATCTGATGCCAACTGCTTTAAGAGGAAAACGGGGCACGTTAACGCTGTACTACGCTCCTTTATTTCCAGTGAGCGCTGAGTGAGAATCATTCCACTTCGGAAAGTTTATCGCTTAAAATGCATTAGCGCTGTTCAAGTAAATCTTTGTGAATTCACAACTCCCATTCTGCTTCAGTAATGAGGGGACAAGCCTGGGAAGCCCGGGGCTGAGTCCTGCACTCTGTCAGTATCTGGCACTCGTCTCCTAATGAGGAACCTCACAGACTCCGCTATTACGGCAGAAGGAAGGAAGTGCTAAAATTGCCAGCAATAATAAGGCATCTCAAACTCTCTGGCTTACGGAAAAGGTCTGAACAGCTACAGCTTGGTAACATTAAAATATTTTTATTAGGAAGAGAAATTGATGGGCGATGGGTTGGCTTGAGCTGCAGCCTAGGAGTAGGGCTTTTTCTGTTTCACTGGCTGAAAAATCCTCCGTCTTCCAACATTTAACCATCACACACATTTCTTTTTGTCCTTCAGGGAAATATAACTGGCTTTAAAGCAACACTGAAGTATAATTTTGCCTGAAAAGGTGACTTTATAAATATGGCACCTTCTTATTCATTTTTTTCCCTCAGAGAGCGCATTTTTTTACTGCTTTTTCTTCTTTTCAGGGCTGTACTGCTGGCAAAAATGAAGAGAGCAGTATCATGCATCAAACTGATGCAATTCAAGTAAAAAGGTTCTGCAAATATCACTGACAACATCATTTGGTCAACAGAGTGTTTGCTACTGGGAGAAAAAACCTTTCGTCTCACAGAGCAGAATTTACGAAGTGTTTGGCTGGGTGTGTGTTTGTGGGAAGGGAGTGGAGGGGAAGAAAATAGTACCAGGAGGGTGAAGGACAAGTGTTTTTCTGTCCTGTGGCCCAGCTCTAAGAAAGGACAGCTATCAAACTGCCCCTCTGCCACCTTTTATAGAGTCAGCTTTCATCTCCCTTTTGGGTGAAGAAGCCAAGCTCTCAGAAATGAAGAAGTACCAAAAATTAAAGCTTAACATTCAGTCAATAAAACCACGAATACTATTTGTATAAGCCATTGTCCAAAACATCCAAGGACAAACTTCCAGCCCTTATGAAGCTACTTGGTCCTGTGTCGGTGTCAGAAGTCTGCCTTCAGTGCTTACATTATTATTACTCCTGAGAGAGAAAACCGTGGAGTCTGAGACTATCAAAGTCCCAATGAACATTTCTCACGAGTAGGGATGCTAACAAAGTCATCACTGCATCTAGCTGAACCCCGTTCAACAACATCACCTCTTGTATCACTCCTGTGTAAGACAACAACTTCACATCCAAGCAGATCTTAGTTTGAATCAGAGCACCCTGTAATTTTCCTAACAGCCACTGCCATAAATTTTCAGCCTGAGCACACTGAAGAACAACCGCAGCAATTTTATCCTGAGAGAGGCAGAGAGAAAACACAGGTTCAGGCACTGCTGGGGTCTGGTGAGAGGTGTAGGTTCTGTAGTGTTGAGCTGGGCACCTACACACGCTTTTAACTGAATTAGGTCCCTGAGTGAAACTCGTTACCCTTGGAAATCAAGTGACCAGGACCTTTAAAACTTGGTTGTTTTTCCTGTAAGCACGTTGGGCAGGGGGGTTGGAGAGTTTTCTCTTGAGCTGAAATGCCTTCCTTGAGTTCCTGCCCACTTGGCACTTAAATCTTCCCCTGAATCCAGCCTCAAGTGCTTATTAAATGTGTTACAAACACAACCTGGTGTAAACCTACCATAAGACATCGAAAGGCTCTGAGAAATCAGATCAGTTTTGCTGCCGGCTGTCGTCGGCTGCGTTGGGCAGGTTCTCCCAGCACCAGCCAGGTGACAGAGAGCTCCAGTCCAGATAAGAGGGGCAGGTTGGTCCTAAAAGTCTCCCTGCTCATGAGAAAGTTCACGGTTCTGGCCCCTAACTGAGAAAGCCCTTTCACCAGTTGCAAGAGTGTTTAACCTCAAGAACTGACAGTGAGGGCTTGGGTGGCTGATCTCGGCTAATGTGACGGGGTAGAGGTTGAGAGGCAGCCTTTGAGATAACACCTCGCTATCGCTAGAGCATTAAAGTAGAGGAGAGCATTCCCCTTCTGGCACTGTTTCCAGTGGTCAGCAAATGGGGCATGAGATAAAAGAGCAGCATCTGTTGTTTTTTTTTACTTCGTTGCATGGCGAAGACACACATTCGTTTCTTCGAGCAGAAATGTGGAACGACAACCAAAAGCCAACAACCAACCAACAGGTTTTTTGGGGCGTTGCTCTCAGAGAGGTCTTTAGATAGCTTCCAAACAGACTTTGAGCAGTATCTTAAAAGGTACAGAACATTTTTTAATGCTTTGGCTAAGGCTCTATGTATAAATACGCGAGCACTGGTTCAGCTGGACACTAACTGCTGCATTATTTATAATGGTTTGGATTAATTTGTTTTAAAATGGGAAATTATTGACAACAAAATGTTAATCTGGGATATTTTTTAAAACTTAAATATCAGAACACTCTAGGGTTCAGGCATCTTCCACTTTTAAGCCCTTACTTTTGCTCCTTTTTACTGCTGATAAACATAAGGAATGTTAAAAGAACTTTTAAGAAAACAATACTCCCTGTTTTTAAAAAGAAATAAACCCCTTTTCCCCTCTTCTGTTGGATCCCTTTCCCAAGCACGTTTATATTAAAATAAAAAAATAAAGGGAAGAGTATAGAAGTAAATAAAAATGTGAATCAATAAAAAGATAGATGCAAAAGAAAGGAAGAATTTCCTCCCAAAGTTAAACCCCATTGTAATAGTGGAAAAAGGAGGAAGATTAAGCAGAAACAAAGGCAAGACTTTCATATAATTTTGCATGTTTCAAAACCAACATTAAATATTCATTTCAAAGCAAGCATTCTTAATTCTTTTGTTTGTTTGTTTGTTTGGTGGTTTCCAAAGCCAAGAAATAAATTTTTAATGAAACATACGGGATTAATTTTTTCTTATAAAAAGTGTACATAGGAAAAATACTGGACTGACTTGATGTGGTTTGTGAACCTGAGAATCTCCATTTTCTGCGTGCTGCACCTCACTGTTCCCAGTACTTTTGCCCAGTTGCAGAAACAGCTTGACTTTGCTCCCAGACAACCAGTTCTTGCTGCAGAGATACCCAAGGTGCTCTGTTCAATTCTCAGCCTGCCAAAGCCCCGTGGTGTGGCTGAAACAGGTTCTACCCCCATAAACAAGGGCTGCTTCAGTTGTTTTACTTCTTGCCGTGGCAAGAAGACTATTTGTGCCTTGGTTTATCCCCTAGAAGTTTCCTTCTGCTGCAGGTTTTTTTTGGTTGAAGGCAGAAATACATTTTGCCTGGGTTAAGCAAGCCGCTGAGAGAAAAAGCCTTTGTTGCTTTTTGGGCTCAGTTGTCCACCGCGCCAAGAAAATCTACCTTTGAACTCAATGAAAGCGGATAAAATTTTGGCAATGGGAGCGGAACTGTAAAACAAACAACATGCTCAGCATAAGTTAGTACGTGGCCCAGTTAAAAAAAAAAACAGGAAAATGGGAATGATAAATGGACAGCTAGACCAATAATCTCTTCTGCCATTGGATAAGGACAGACAAACCAATTGGAAATACAATGATCAGAGCCATGATTAATATCCATGGTCATAGTGGTTTTTTCCATGATAATGAACAGCAAAGCTCAGAACAGAAGCGAATGCAACATGCAACCTGCAATACCTGCACTGTGCAAACTAAAACGGAGCACAACTATTCAGAGCAGGTGCTTTTAAAATTAAACTCTGCAAGAAAATCTCTGGAAGGATTTTACCATGCTTTTCATGGCCAGGTGTGCTGCTCTGTAGGTGCTTGATGGGATGATGAGTTTGGGATACAGCTTCGCC
>VZTM01006255.1:1684-68982 GCA_013400555.1 Jacana jacana | reverse complement strand
TTGTAGAGTAGGGCTGATGGTTGGACTTGATGATCCCAGGGGTCTCTTGCAACCTAAATGATTCTATGATTCTATGATTCTATGAAACAATGGAACTTAGGACTCAGGTACAAATAACGAATGGAAAAGATGATACAGCCCAAATCAAACAGCCCTTGAAAACACCTAGCAAATGTCTGCTGCAGAAATGACCATTCTAGTAACAGGGACAAAAGAATGACTAGAGATCCCAGAGCTGTATGATGCATGCAGAAGCTATCCAAATAAAACAAATGTACAAGCCACCATAACCACCCCGTGGAAACCAAGAAGTAAATTCTTCACTGTTGTCTTCCCTGGTAGCAACGATGACTCATTAAAATACGAAGGCCAAATAGCTTGTGAGTTAGAGCCTGGCAGAAAAGGACCTGGGGGTGCTGATCAACAGGAGGCTGAACATGAGCCAGCAGTGTGCCCAGGTGGCCAAGAAGGCCAAGGGCATCCTGGCTTGCATAAAGAATAATGTGACCAGCAGAAGTAGGGAGGTGATTGTCCCCCTGTGCTCAACACTGGTGAGGCCACACCTTGAGTCTTGTGTCCAGTTCTGGGCACCTCAACACAAGAGAGATCTGGAGGTGCTGGAGCGAGTGCAGAGGAGGGACACGGAGCTGGTGAAAGGTCTGGAGAATAAATCTTATGNATGATTCTATGATTCTATGATTAGAGATGCCAGTGGGCGGGAATAAATGCTTGAGAATGGAGCTGATTGTTTTATCATGGGTGAAGCAAATTAGCTGAGTGTTAAGAGCAAATGAGCTCATAACTAACAAAAAAAAAAAAAAAGAAAAAAAAAAAGAAAAATTAAAAAGTAGGAAAGTATTTGTTCATTGTTTTCCATTCTGTGCTGTCAGAGATGTCAGTGCTTAAGCCAGCCCCCTTACGAGTAGGGGTAGCATATTGAAAACACTCAGAACTGTCAGAGAGAGCAAACCCTGCCGTTTCCCAACTTGGGATCTGGATTCAACCCAATGATTTTGTTCTGAATCAGAAGCAAACTCCCACATCTGGTGCACTAGCAAGCTTATGAGATCTTCTGCCTCATAAAAATGTGTGACCCCAAGAAAGCCAGGAAAAAAAATATCTCCCTGTGTTTCAGTCCAGGATATTTTTTTCATTAATTTGAGGATGAGGGAGTTTTATTTCACTGCATATTCCTGAAAGCAAGAAAGGAGAAGGGATATGTATTGCAGAAACATTGTCACTTCTAAGCCATGTACTATGTCTGCTATTAACAGAATTTTTCAAAGATTATCTGACACAAAGCAATACATATCCTTAAAGTTTTCACAAAGCTTTTGAAGCAGTCCAGAAATCTCCTTGCCCTTTCTTACAGTCACTACTACACACATATGCACGCACTGTATTCAGAAAGCAACTTTTTTTTGTCTATGACTATCAAGTAGTCACCCACCAACAGTCCTCCAAGAAGCTGTAACAATCATTGCACCTGCCTTACAAACCTTTGGCCTTGCCTCCTTAATTTGCTTGTACCAGGTCTGACAGATAGAGCCTTTCCTGAATCCTCGCTTCACCATTTCAGCCTTCATAAGTTGTCAGGAATACCTGGCAAACAGTGTCAGAGCAATGGACAGTTTTTTAAAGCCTCTGAATTATTTTCACTCTAACCAAATACGTGTTTGAAACGCACTGGTCTTTTTATTTGGGACACCCAGTGTCGTGGTTCAGAAAATCCCAGCTTGTTTCAGCGTGTTTGGGCTGCAGACTGGCTCCAGGTCCTTCGAAGATACCAGTCTCCTTCCATGGAAGGTCTTGCAGATCACCAAGAGCTTGTGATATGTTTATTTAGGTACTCACCTACCTCACCAATAGTATAGAAATGGTTGCCCTGGAGCCAGATCTAGAGGCTTCCTGTCCAGCCAATAAGTGGTGTTTGCCTTTATCTAACTTGTTTGTGGAGAATGTTGGACTCCAACCCAGTTGATTATTTGCATGCTTAGAAGTTTTTCTCTTCCGTTTCTCCCTTTTTGTAGATCCAAACATGCAGTTGCTTTTGCTTTTTTTTCTTTTCTTTATGGGTTTTAGTTGTGATTCCTTGTTTTCACTTCATTTGTAAAGTTCTCTAGCATCCAAAATATGTGATGCTCTTTGGAGCAAACACTTCCAGGTATCATGAGCTTGGAAGAAGGGCTTGAATTGGCAGTTTGGTTTGCTTGGTCTTTTTTTATTAGTTTCTGCTTTATTCAGGAACTCATGAACTGGGATTGTATTTCAGCTTTCTGACAGCATGCTTTGAAATGTCAGAAAAACCACTTTCTTAAATACACTAGATTGACTGCCATAACATTGTTTATCATGTCTTCCAAACATAATAAATTTTGACCCTAGTCAAACTGGTACCTTGCTGTCTACCTGAAATTAACCCACAGATGGGAATAAATTATCACCCCCCAAAAGTTCTTGCATTGTACTGAAACAAACCTACCTCTTCATGCTCCAACATCTTTTCACCCAGATAGTATGGATAAGAACACTGATGTAGCAATGGGCTTCCAAGTTTTGTAATGAGAATGTCTTGTAGACTTGTATTATCACTGCTGGCATGGTCTGAAGAATCTGCCTGGCATATTTTAATTGCTGGTAATTAACTCAAAGCGAACTTGATGCAATCAGCAGCAGTTAGAAGGGGAGACGTCCCGAAAAGAATGAGATTAAAACCAAGGAAACTGAAGAAAGCATGTGGATTTTTAGACAAATTTGTGCTTCCTAAATTCTGGTTTCCTCTGGAACTTCAGCATCACATAGACAGCTATGGAGAGCTAAGGTAAAGCAGAACCCTGAAGCTGTCTTGTGAGCCAGGGACTATCACGCAGTATCTCTGTCCCAACTGTACTTCACCCGCTACTACAGCTTTCCAACACAACCCTTTGTGGAGTGATTTTCAGACTGTTGAGTTCTCGTGGTCTTTAGGGCTTCTCACTCTCACCTCTTGGGCACAGAGCTTTTAAAGCCTGTAACGGATATAAAGGATGAGAGGACTAGCAGCTGTCTTGCCCCTGGTTTTTAAGGTGCTGACTGAAGGAGACCCAAGAGATCTCAATGACTCTGAATGACTTATGAACATGCTCTTCAAAATCCCTGCTGTCAAAGTCAGGCAGAGATTTGCAAATCAATTTATGAGCAAGTTAAGTGGCCCATCCCATTTATCAATGTAAATGCAAAGTGGTCATTTTGTAGCGATAAACATACACACTCAAACCATATATTTATATTCCATTCCATAGACCAATAGCTTAGACTCATACAGCCAGATGTCTCAGTATTTAGTTGCTCAAAAGCGTGGTCTCTCCACACAGTAAACAGATTGAGATCTAAGGTGCTCCAAGGGACTTGTTGGTGAAAAAACTGGCGAAACTTCTGGCTTCTCCCAGATCAACCCACTCCTTACATGTCCTTTCATTCTGCTGTAAATAAAACCCACAATGCAAACAAGATCCTGCACATTCTAGTCACTTTGGGAAACAGATCTGCCTCAGTTCTCGCTCATTAAGAGGTGCTAGCAACCTCCATTCCCTCTGCTTCAAAGCAGTTGGCTCCACACAGAAAATAGACGCAGCCCTACTCCCCTCAACAACCAAAAGCCAGAACCAAACCGCTGGTGAGAAGCAAAGCCCTGGCTAAGGTAGGCTGCCAGCACATTCTGCTTGCTGCACAGACCAGAGGCACTCAAAACATTAACAAAAAAACAACTGTGGAAAACTTGCCACATCCATTTTTCATCATAAATTGCCAGGCCAGGCCTGCTAGAAGATTTATTTATGTTTGAAGCTTTTCAGGCAAAGCCATCCAGTGTAGTTATACGTAATTGAGGAAAAGAAGTGGGCTTGGGTATTTTTGACATAAGGCAGTATCAAACTCTGCTAGGCCAATGAAAACTTACTTTACTTTCCAACTAAAAGCAAAGCTTGGTGCAAGCTGGTGCATAATTAAACCACATGAGATATTTACCCACATCTACACAGTAAAACCACTAATTTCTACACATATCTAGACTGCGTCAGCACGTGTGCTCCCTTTGGTAAAGACAACATAAACTTGTCTTGATTAAACCAAATTGACTTGCTTGTCATTTAAACCATATTTGTCTGGTCTGTTACCACAAAAGAAGGTGTATTTGGGACAGGTCCTTACATAGCCTGGTGGTTTTTGGAAGTGTCGTCTAGCAGAGTACTGTAACCTTCTACTTCAGAGTTTATCAAAAGTATAAAAAAACAAAACAAAACCCAAAAAGCATTAAGACAAAGCAATACAAAAGAAAACCTTACACAAGGGGGACTTGAAACTTTGCAAGTATAGCAAAATAGTTTAAAGCAGCCAAGGGAAAATAGAGCAGTGAAATTAGCTGTTAGGATGAGGATGGCTGTGGTCATCTGCTTTGGCATTTTTAAGACCGTGGCTCTATCTATGGAGTGGAGGATGTTCGGGTTTGAAATAAACCCTGTTTTTCCGTGTCCTGTCCATGTGTTTTTGCAAGAGAAGTGTGCATTGTCATCCTAAGTTTGGGGTGGAAAGACGAATCAGAGGGAGGTAAAATGGCAAATGAGAGTTATGGGCGGTTTTGTTGGTGGGGCTTTTTTTAACCATACTGCTTGTTTTTCTACCAAGTCTCACTGACTTGTTAACTGCTTAGGTTGCCTCAAGGGTGTCATCAATTAATTGAACTCTGGCCTTGAGGAATTTGATTGATAGGCAGGTGATTGAAACGCAGACTGTCTCGCCATTAATGACCCTTTCTAGAATGCTGGCTATTACTCAGCACCCCAGAAAAACTGCAGTGGTGATAGAAGGGTGGGTTTGATGTCTGGAGGTGTCGGTGTCGTGCTTGCACTGTGCTCTGAAAGCTTTATATTTGAGAACATAGGAAAGAGCAGTAAGGCACGCAGAAGGTTCTCTTAGAAGACAGCCTCTCTCTCCCTGCACAGACACAAATTAAAACCATTAGAAGATCCTGGACTGCCTATGATTCCTGTCAGGGCTTTAATATTCTCAGCTAATTTTTGTCAAGGCTTAAGGCTCCCTTAAAAGTCTTGGCTAAGTAATAATAAATTAGGCAGTGAATAATCCCAGTAGGTGGGATCACAGAATCACAGAATATCAGGAATTGGATGGGACCTTGAAAGATCATCTAGTCTAATCCCCCTGATGGAGCAGGGACACCTAGAGCAGGTCACACAGGGTTGCATCCAGGATCATCGCTTCTCCTTGATAGCGCTTCACAGCAAAGATATTTGTCTTGTCCAACTGTTAGGAAGGAAGTCTGTGGCCAGACAGGTACATTATTGTTTGTATTGAAACAACCTTAACGAGGTCACAGTGTTACTGAGTGAGACACTGTGAAAAGCACAGGATCTTCAGAAACCACCTTTCTATTCTGTAACTGAACTACCTGAAATTGTACTGGCAAATATATCTCTCACCTTTGGGGACAGACCAAAATACATTAAGTCAAATAGTTGCACACAAAATTATTTCTTTGCCATCTCAAATATGTCTTAGTGGCTTTAGAGGTCACAGAAATAGGTTGACTTGCTGAGCAGAAAGAGTGGAAGGATGTTCTGTCTTTACTTAGATGTGGTTGGTTTGGTTATTTGGTATGCACGGCTCTAAGAAAGCCAGCTCCACTAAAATTTTGCACTTTGAATTATTTTGCATTAGTTACAAAATCCAAGTGGCCTGCAGTGGAAGGTCAGACTCTACACAGTTCTGTTAACCCTGGGGATCCTGGTCAAGAAAGCACTGTTCCACCCACTTTTGGCTCTGGCTGTTCCTGTTACTCACCACGTACTCCTTACTTGCCTTACCTGTCCTACACCTCAAGGAGATTCTGGAGGTACATTTCTGTGTGCACAATGCTATCTCTACATCCATACTCATAAATTAACTGTCAGTTTATTAACTATTAAAATAAAGACAATAGATTCAATAATCTGTATTTTACGTTGTTAGAAGGGTCCCAGGCACGGTTCCAGCCTGTAGCACTGGGAGTCAGCACAAGCCAGCAAGATGTTCCCAACAAGATGTTGATAATATGGCTGGGAGTGCTCCGTGCCAGCTGGCCTCACAGCCCAGGGAATGGTCCCAGCCATATCTAAGTGGCTGGTGCAGATACAACCAGCGAGGGCAGTCTGATCACCAGACCCACTGCCACCAGAGATGGGTGGGGCACAATGTGTTACTCAAAAAAATCCTACATCTTTTTCCAACCAAGAAAACCATGAAGATGCCTCTGCACAACCCCATCTAAATTAGCCTTTTCCTTCCCTTCCCTATACGCTGCTGCGTATTAGCAAGCTCTGCCACTCCTGTGCTTCCCGTCCTAATCCTGGACAAACAGCTGCTATGCAGAATTCTTTTAAAATGGGAATATCCTGACACAGCACATTTCTTTAAAAAGCAAAGGCTTTCCTTACTTCTCATTCGATTTCCAGCATTCCTATGGTTGGCTGTATGGGACTGAGAAGACCTTAAGGTAGCATTACTTCTTAACCCTCCGCCTGATTCATATTATTCTTCAAATCCAGTCAGGAATCTGCTATTCTGGTTCATGTTGACACAGTGAGGCTATTGCCCTGTTGCTGTTCTTAAATCAGGGCTGGATGATGGCGAAGACACTGCAAAAGTGCCCTTATACTTTCTATTTTTGTGTTCTCTGCTCCAAGAAATAAAACATCGTGTACTCTAAAACAGCAAGAGCAAAAAAACGTTACTTGTAATCATTAGACCTGTGGTTTTAATGATTTAGGTAACTAGCCGTGAGCCACAAGCAACCAGGAAGAATGTTTTTCCCCCTACAAGAAAGCATTTTTATAACAGATAAACACTGCCTTGAGCTCAAATTTTCACACACTGAGCAGTAAATTGAATTATATAGTGCTGGAGAGCTGACTGGATTTCTTAATTATTTCCAGACTTGTTAACTTTGGGAAAAATGGGAGAAAGAGAAGAGTGTGTGGGGAAGGAGTGGGGCAGGTCATTCCTGGGGAGCAGTGGAAGGGGCCCACACGTGCACATAACCTTGTTGAATTTCCCAGAGAAAGATAATGTGCTTTTTTTGCTACTGCTACTGAAACCATGGAGCAAATAAATGCATAAGGAATGAAGGACCTTGTCTTCACACTGTTGTTGGGCTACAGCAAGTACTGTGACCAGTCACCTTGGAAGGCAGAAAAGAAATCACCCTTTTTCTTACCTATCTGAGACAATTTGGGAGAAACTCTATTTTCTTCTTCCCTTTCTCCTTCCCTAGTTACTGTAGAAAGGACTATTTATAACAGCATCAGACCCCAAATCCCCACACTTGAAAGGGACTTTAACAGTCAACCCCCTTATCTCTGGGGCAGAAGCAATGATTTCTCATCCTAAATTCACCACATAGAGAAACTTTTGACTTACAAAAATTACTGATACCAACCTTTGATTTTATGGTTGAGTGTTCTTCATGTGAATAGGAGGTCAGCCGTCTCCTCCCCCTCATTGTTTTTTCTGCATACAAGGACTTTCTGAAGGTTTATGATGTCACCTTTAACCCAAGTTATAAATACACAACACTGAGATCATAGGACACATTAATTTCCTGCTCTGACACTACACATTTTTAAAAGTCTGAGTGAGACATAAATATATAAATCTAATTCATCCCAAATTTAAATCCACTTGCTTCTGAATTTGTCCTACCATGTTGGCAAACAGAGATCACTTAATATCAATTAACACAAAATGTGAAGTTCATGTAAAATCTTCCTCTTTGTATCCATACATTCACTCAGAAGAAAATGGGCTCTAAATTCTCAGTATAGGTTGTAACACACACGTAAAGGCTGCATAGTGCAAATACTTGGCATTTTTTAGGTAGGAATAGCCCCACTGCATTCAAATAAACTGTCTGCATAATCAAAGTTAGGCATGAGAACTGGGGAAAAAAAAAACTTCAGGGAACCCCAGAACATGTGGTTTTGGTCATCCCAAGTCTCTTTGCAAGTTTGGGTGGGGAGTCTTGAATAGCTTTGTCTGTGAAAATATTTTCCCTGGGTTGTGTTTTGTAGGAACAAGAGAGATACTAATTACCCTGACTTTTGCCCAGTTTGTTCCCAATAGTTTACTTGCACGTACCTGAGATTTTGTTGGGGTTGAACAATGTTTTATTCAGCATGGGTTTTTTCAGCTTCCCTTTGAGGAAAAATTATTAAATAATAGCAAGGCTATAATTTTCCGTTTGTTTACACAGCCCTAATCATTACATCCTAAGTGCTTGCCAGATTGGAGCCCACCTAAGTGAATGAAATGATCCAAGTGTCATTAGGTCTTGAGTTCTCACTTCCCGCTGAGGGTGCTCAGCAGGTCTGAGAGTCTCTTGATTGTTCATACGCTCTGAGACTGAGAGAGAGTAGTGTTGGTCCAAATTTTACACTAATGATGGCTTCCTGAACACAATTAAGAAGCTTTGTACTTTCTGAAAAACAGCCCTAGAAATTATTTGCTTTAAGGATGCCCATATCTGCTCCAGATGCAAAGTTTAAGACACTCTGTTTTCTTTTCCCACTCTCGGATTCTTGTTACAAAATACCTCTGCAAAATCTGAAAGATACACAGACACTGCTAAATCCTCACTTTGATTTTTTACTTACCATTTTTTACAGTTTCCTTGTCTTTCTCTGTTGTGAGGTGTTCATTTACTCCTTGCCTGCTTTTCTAGTCTGTGCACATTTTTTCTCATCCTGAGAGATTTTTGAATCTGATTTAAAACACAAAATAGAAATGGACTTTGATTTTTGTTAAGTGTTTGCTCCTTAGCCTGTCAGCAGACTCCTCTGACATAATAGGCTCATTTTGTATCAGTAACCATTTCATGCTGGAGATGAACATCTTGTAGTGGCCACAGAAAACTTGTAAGATACCAGAGGAGCAGATTGTCAAATATATTTAAAGGTAAGAAGTCATGTAAAGCAGTCCTAAGTTTAGTCTTCTGTTTTGGAGATAATGTCTTACGTTAGATTGATTACATACCGCCTGAAAAGCGTGGCTCATGCATCCACTCTTGCTGTGTGCTGAAAGATAAAAATCCCATTTGCTGTATTTTATATTGGTGGTCTTTGACACTGGTAATGCAGATCTGTATGTTCCTTGTAAATCACAGATATAATGACTGCCAGATAACAACTCACTTAACTGCTGAATGAAGTGTTTCTTAGCTGGAAACTGAGCTATGCCATTTTCATGATCTAGTGACTTACAGCACAGAGCACTGGGTGAGTCATTCATTTGTATCCCCATTAAAACACACACATGCAAAACTCTCTGTAGTATGATGTGGTAGCCATGATCCAGCATGAGTCGTTAGCCAAGCTTCTGCCCTGTACTTTAGCTGAATTTGTTTCTTTGTTCACGTTCCTCTATCACCATCCTAGCACAGCACCCAAGTACTCCGTGTACCTCCAAGACAAGTTGTAGCACCTGCCTGGAATGCAGAGAATAGCACAAGACCACTTTCCCTCTCCGTTTCCCATTCAGTAGGTAGTGCTGCCATCAAACCAAGAGTGTCGGTAGTCACTTCCAAGCCCACAGTTGTTACTACTCATCCTTTGAGGAGTAGTCATCATGCTGGAGCAGCAGGGCTGCCAGGGCTTCTCTGAAAGTTCCTCACCTGCCAGCTTCCCTTTTCCCTCCTTCATAAAATATTTTGGTATCTCAAGACTGTCTAAGAGCCGAGTATTAGCACCAAGTATGTCTGCAGAACCAACATACACCTACACAGTTCAATAAATTAAAATTTTCCTTTCTGCTATCTGATGTATTAATTATTTTAATCAAGAGAGATTCAACCCTGCCACACCCATAGCTTTTATGCTTGGGTTACTGTCTTTCTTGAAGCCCTCACACCATTCTTGCTAGTCAGGGAGCTGGTAGTCCCCAGCAGACAGAGAGTTTTAGATAATGGGCTTTGCAGGTGAACAAGGGTTTGGGCAAAGCCTGGATCAACACTCATTTACTGTCTATTCCAGGGCAGTTACATGTTCCTTTCTGAGCAGATGAGGAGTGTCCGCTTGAGAAAATTCCCATTCCTGCATTGCCACCCTCTCTTCCTTCTGGTTGCTCTGGGGGGCCATTCCTTCACCAAGCAGTCTCTTGGTCATACATGGCTTCTCCATGAGGTAGCCAGCCCTGGGGGCTGGCCTAAATGTGGCCATCTCCTCAGAGACACCCACACAGAGCCATCTCCTCAGAGAGGCTTACGTGCAGCCATATCCCTAGAGAAGCCCAGATGTAGCTGCCTCCCCAGAAAGGCCTGTGTGGGACCATCTTCATAGTGAGAACTACATGTGGCCATCTCCCCAGAGAGGCCCAGACATGTCTGTCTCCCCAGCAAGGCCCACATGAGGCCATCTTCCCACTGAGGCCCATGGGCAGCCATTTCTCCAGCGAGGGCCAAGGTTCCTCTTGCAGCCATGCTGGGTGCAGTGGTACTGCTCGGGGTAGGGCACAGCCAACCATCTGGCAAAATTTACAGCCAGTCCCGAATCTGCAAGCATGCACATTTCATGGGCTTATTTGAAACTTCACTTAAAGCGTCACACATGGAACTGCGCAGGACTTGGCAGCGGCAGGTTATGCAATATGCAGCCATCCATCTGCTGCCTCCATGAAAAGCGCTTACTCAGATGTCTGCCAGGCGGAGGCTGTGCTACCCAGAGGCTGGCTATTAAAACCAGAGCTATTACTTATTGACAGTGACAACAAACCAGTAAATTCTCTCTGAATCTCTTTTTTCCTTTTTTTTCCTTCTTTTTTTTTTTTCCTGGCTGCCAAGCCTATCCCGATCAGGGGAGGGAGAAGGGTATGCCAGACAACCAGAGTAATAGGGGTTGTCTAAATGGGTTTCTTTGTATGTCTTCATCTGGTGACAGTATTGCTTGAAAGGAAAACAGTGGCTTGAGCATGCCAGGCCTGTCCACGTCTTCTGACAAAGAGGATGCCAATCAGGAGCTCTCCTCTGAAGCTCTGAGGAACCACTCTCCCAAATGGCACGGCCATGTCGAGAGAGGCTAGGGTGGCTGGCCCTACCTTCCACCCAGCCCCTGCCACAAAATGGACAAATATTTATTTGCCTTAGAGCCAATGGTGGGAGTATTTAGGCTCAGAAGGTGACAGACATGCAAGTTTGTTTTTTAAAACACTGAGAGGCCTACAGAACAAATACAGCTCCTCATCTTAAGCTGAATATTTTTAAACACTGTTGTCACAATGTCACGTTTGCCAGTGCTTTACTGCAGAAGCAGCACCGGGAAAAAATGCCTACAATGCTGTCCCGATAATGGGAACAGCTTAAAGTAAATAGAGTTTTTCATCGGTGCTACACCAAGAACTGTAATAATAAATAGAGATAGGAGGTAGCCCCACACTTCAAATAATTTGTGGAAACCTACTTCCACAAACTCAGCCCATTTGATATTTGTGCAGTTGCTGACCATAAGGACGGCCATAACCCTTGCTGTGCCTTGGACAAGTGCCGCGCTAATCACTCCTCACATCATCTCCAGCCTCAGAAACGGAGATCACTTGACACTGCACAAGTGTCCAAGCTGTAATGAATTTCCTCAGCTTTCAGGGCAGTCTGTTCCATTTGACTGGCAGGTCAGCACAACTGTCTGCCTGGGTGGCAAAGAGGAGCTTATTTCTATACCTTCTGGAACTACCAGCACCCAGAGAAAACCTGGTCATTTAAGTTTCTTAAGTAAAGACAAAATGCAATACACCAAACTGGAATTCTCTTCAGCAGTGCTGAAAAGCTTTGGAGCTGAACATACAGAGCTAAAGAACAGAAAATCAACAGTCTATCGAAATAGAGGCTCTTGCCACTAAAATAACTTATACTTTCTCTGAAGATGTCTGATTATTCATTTATTTGCTGATCTTGACAATAGGAGTCACCATTCACTCTGAAATCACAACTACGACCGTGATATTTAAAAACAAAAACCCCACAAGTAACAGCACTTACCTGTAGAAAGAATCAGCATTTTCAGTAGATTTTTCTCTACCTTTCTTTCTTTATGATTTCCACCTTGGGTACCGTTTCAGAAGGATGTATATGAATTTCCCCTCCACATAACTGCCACTCTTGAAAATACCGTGAGCTCAATTAATTCCTGGTGAAATTTGGCTTGCTGTGATTGTAGTTGGGAAAAGCTGCTTCAGATTGCTTTGGAATCAATCACTGAGCAACTAAAAGTTACGTTGCAAAATCCCCAGGCAGGATTTTTCCAAGCCTCCTTTCCAAGAGGCTTTCCTTATTAAGATTTCTCATCTTTGACAAGGGTAATGCATTTATTCCCCACTTCTGCTGCCCAGAAAAGTATGCGCGAGGAGAGCAGGTTTCAAGCATTTTTTGGTAAGGCCACGTCCTTCCACATAGAGGTCATGTGTGGCTCTGTGACAATGCACATCCCCGTACTCATTCCTGATTCCTGGCAATGCTATCCGTGTTGCCAAAACCACCAACTCTCAGAGTCTCCTGTTGGATCTGGGAAAGGCTAGCCCTGTTTTCACACAGGACTATATAACTCAGAGTTGACAGACCTAATGGATGTTCTCCAAGGTGTGTACTTACTCCTGACCCCACATCTACCCTGCTTTGTCCTCCTACTTTATTTCTATTATGTACTAATGACCTATTTAAACAGTGGCAATAAGTAGCAGTATCTAATAGAAACAACAGTGAGCAACGAGCTTTTGGCACATCCCAGAGACAGCTCTCAAAGGTCTGGAGAACACAGACCCACTTGAGCCCCCAGCCCAGGCAGGAAAAATCTTGGAAGGAAATATTATCTTGCCATGTGTCACTTAGGAACTAAAAATGAATATCCCAAAGAGTTTGATTCCTGGCACTTAAAGGATGGTAAATATTATTATTATTTTTAAACCAATGTTATTATTGGACAGACATTAATAATTTGAAAATAAGATTAGTGTTGAAAAGACTTCTTTGGTTTGGGCTTTTTGTAACCTTTAAATCTGGGTAGACTATTCCTGGACAAGTATTTCACATGGAATTTTATTTTCATTTTTCCTCTATTTACACTGTGATCTATTCCAGTATACACAGTGTGGTGCTGGCTTTGCCTTGGGATATCATCTACTTTTTTTTTTTTTTTTTTAAGATTTTAAAGGTTTCAAAGAAAAAAAGAAAGTAAAAAAGCTCCTACTGAAAAAATACACTGAGCTCGTGCACCATTCCTTCAGAAGATCTCACGTATTCTAGTCGCTGTGGCTGTCATATCCAGAAGAAGTGTGGAGCAGGCGGAATAAATACATAGAGAATTCCATGGACTACTTCGTAGTAGCTGTTCCTAGTCTCTTATTGGAGAAGTGGCTAACTCCTGACATACTACACGAAGGCCGCTGGCTTTTCCTCTTCACACAGCAATCTTTGATGTGTAAAGCATTAAAGATCTGCATGGTAAAAGTAGATCAGACACCTGGAATTGCTACAGAGAAAACAGAACAAAACCAAGCTGAATGGAATGTGCTATAGACATACAGATTACATATTTTAGAATACCAGTGTAAGGGATATTAAAGGAAATAAAAATACTCATGAATGTAGTCCTTAAACCAGTACAACTAAATCACCAACACTTGCTACTCATCCAAATACAGTTTTGCATATGTTCTTATGAAGCATGAAGTGAAACACAGCAAATAAAGACGCAAAAATGTGGGGCAGATATCACAAAGGAAACTTTTGGAAAGAAGTGCCCACAGATAAACTTTCAAGGTCCCTTCCAATCCCTGATATTCTGTGATTCTGTGATTAGATAGATATAAATTAATTCTATTTGTTGGAATTGTTTTTCTCTTTGGTTTCTAAATGGAGCTTGGAACAGGAAGGAAAAGTGAAGGTACATCATTGTATCTGACAGAATACAGAGAGTAATGTCCCTGAGAGGTGTAAATAACAATTCCACTTTTCTCTCCTCTTCTAGATAGATAGTCTCTGCTGACTGCAAAGTCTCCAGGTCTGTACATCTCTTCTGGCACAACCCCATAGATCAGAAATTAAAAGTAAGCCTGATAAAAGTTCTTGCTTCTTTTCCAGAAAATCACAGGTGTGCCTTCTGCAGTTCATCTAAGCACAGAATAAAAAACATTGTTTGTGTGACAAAGCTGCAAGGAAAGCCTAGAAAATACCATTAATAGTCTTCTGTAACATAGAATCATAGAATCATTCAGGTTGGAAGACACCCTTGGGATCATCGAGTCCAACCATCAGCCCTACTCTACGAAGTTCTCCCCTACACCAGATCCCTCAACATCACATCTAATCAACTCTGAAACACAGTCAGGGATGGTGACTCCACCACCTCCCTGGGCAGCCCATTCCAGGCTCTGACCACTCTTGCTGGAAAAATTTTTCCTAATGTCCAGCCTAACCCTACCCTGCTGCAGCTTGCAGCCATTCCCTCTTGTTCTGTTGCTAATTGCCATTGAAAAGAGACCAGCACCAACCTCTCCCCAGTGTCCTTTCAGGCAGTTGGAGAGAGTGATGAGGTCTCCCCTCAGCCTCCTCTTCCTCAAACTAAACACTCCCAGCTCCCTCAATCGTTTCTCACAAGATTTAATCTCCAGGCCCTTCCCCAGCTCCGTGTCCCTCCTCTGCACTCGCTCCAGCACCTCCAGATCTGTCTTGTGTTGAGGTGCCCAGAACTGGACACCAGACTCAAGGTGTGGCCTCACCAGTGCTGAGTACAGGGGGACAATCACCTCCCTACTGCTGCTGGTCACACTATTGCTGATACAAGCCAGGATGCCCTTGGCCTTCTTGGCCACCTGGGCACACTGCTGGCTCATGTTCAGCCGCCCGTCGACCAGCACCCCCAGGTCCTTTTCTGCCAGGCAGCTCCAGCCACACTCTCCAAGCCTGTAGTGATGCATGAGGTTGTTGTGGTCCAAGTCATGAGCATTCAGAGCTGTGTCTCAGAAGCTTTTAGATACTCAGGATATCAATACATCTATCAAATATATATAGAGATAAAATTGATAGAATTTTGGTGAAAAAGGCTTGTTTACATAAAGAAATATATTTATCTCACTGAGAGAGGGTTTGCATTAGTCTAAACTGACTTTGTTGAAGAAATGAAAGCTTTTGGGTCATTATTAAGGACATTCAGAAGGAACTGAATTCATGAAGCAATTTTTCAAGCAACTTGCCTCGACAAGTGCTATTAACCAAAGGCTGGGACTCAGTAAAAGGCACACAGAAAATCAAGGTCCCTTCCAATCCCTGATGAGAAGAAGGAAGAAATACCAAGATGCAGCCAGTGATCCCCTTTGTTCCAACCTTAAGAAGATGGTAGAAGGTAAACACTTTGGTGAAGTTTCGCAGGCATGAAGTCATACCACAAGTGGCCACTCTCATCTTTTCTGGAACACGGAAGGAGGCATTTGGGCAGGAGGAGGCAAATCCACTGTATACTGTTCGTCAGTCCTCACAGCCTGCTTGGCAATCTCAGTAGTGCATCGCTCTTAACGACAACCTTTTTCCAATACTGACTTATAATAACATATTTGGCTTGCATCAGGCCTATAATGTGCTGGGTACGTTCTAAAAATAAGACCACGTGGGACCTGCCCTGAGCAGCCCAATATCTAAGATGTCAACCACCAGATTAAGGGAGGGGAAAGAGGGATAAAACCTTTTAAAAAATAGTATCAGCTACTTTGGTGTGTTATCTAACCACTATTATCTGGGAATGTCTTGCTCAGAGGCATGTTCAGCGTGAGAGAGAGCCAAGCTCCGAGCACCCAGAGGGCAGCGCAATCATAGTTTGAACAGCTGCACAATCTACTGTGAGCGGCAATTCATTCTGACATCTCGCAGGGACAGGGGTAATTTTGTGGGAGGACCCTGAAGAGCCGCCTTGTCTTTCCTTCCTGCTCCAGTCTGACCCCAGATACTCAAGCAGATCGCCCCACATATGGCCAGCGATGCGTGTAAGCTCTCACCGGGTAGGGACTTTGGGGTGATTTCTCCCCCTCTCCCTTGATGATATATGAAGCGCAGTCAGAGTCAAGCAGATTAAGGTCCAAAATCTCCATTCCTCTCACTCAGAAGCTGTTCACATTTATACAGCACCTCCCTGTTTGTGATTAGGATGCTTTCCTGGGAGAGGGAAATTTGAGCTCCTGAAGGCTGAGCAGGGCACGGAGCCTCCCATTCCATTTTCTGCTGCACAGACAAGGGCTGCAATACTTGAACACCACCAAGAGATAGGCAGGGATGGCAGATGTTGCCTGCTTTTCCAGGAACTGGTTTTGGGGTATGCAGGTGGGCATAGGTAGCCGGGTGCCTCCTTTCCAAAGGGAGGGACTTGTAACCACTGAGCACTTTGCACCTCTCTTGGACACTGGACAATGCTGGACATTTCTGTACCTGATTGCGGGGGACTGGATTCCTCTTCAAAGTCTGGCATTTAATTTATAAGCACTGAAATCTTTTATCGTCTCTAGCTCTTAAATAGAAGCCTTTCAGGTCTGACTGATGGAGTTGGAAATTGCATGCACACATTGTAAGAAGCGTTTTCATTCTATTTATCCCTCAAATGTATTGAGGATTTCCTTTCCTTCTCCTGTCCTATTTTCAGAAAGTTTTACTGTTTTCTTTCAACACACTATACCTGCTAGGCTATGTCTCTCAGATGTTGCTCCTAACAACAGCCTTGCAGTGGAAGATCCCAGTGCACCTGTGAAAAGTGCCCAGTGCTGACTCTCAGTGTGTAACAGGCAGTCAGTCAAGGTTGGGTACCTGGAACTGCAAAGTGAAGCACACACTCCTGACAGTGCACAAAGAATGTGAAGTCCACATGGACAGGCTGGACACTAGGAAAAAATTCTTCACATAAAGAGTGGTCAGGCACTGGAATGGGCTGCCCAAGGAGGTGGTGGAGTCCCCATCCCTGACTGTGTTTCAGAGTAGATTAGATGTGGTGTTGAGTGATATGGTGTAGGGGAGAACTTTGTGGAGTAAGGCTGATGGTTGGACTCAATGATCCCAAGGGTCTCTTCCAACCAAAAGGATTCTATAATTTTTAAGGCTAGCCACTTCCACCTTTTCAGCCTGAAACACATGGGGAACATTTTGAGGTTTTGAAGTGTTTTGTCGTTTGTTTTTTTTTAAGGAGCAAATCAAAAAATCTCTTTTGGCCCAAACTACATGCAAATGATCTGAGGGTAACTAGGAGTGGGTTTGTTGTTACTATTATTCTTACTGAAAAACTGAGCAAATAAAAAAGAAAATTAAAGCAGAGCTGTGCTTAGTATCTTGCTGTGGATTCTTGAGAAGGTTATAATGTACCTCTGTACCCAGGGCTTTCAAATTTCTGGAATAATTTTGTCTTCTGAAACAGCAAATGAAGTGCAAGTATAAAACTCCGGAGTTTTAAGGAGAAGGATTAATAAAACTAAAAAGTGATGCCTCATAAACATGCCATCAGATTAATTTTGTCAGTCTCCCAGTATGTTTTATCTCTTGCTTGGCCCGTAGCAAGAATGATAATGCAATGTATTGTGAATTTATGATCTAAAGATTTAGTTGATAGACATGCCTGAGTCATTTTTCCTTACCTTTTCCTGGGCTTCCATTCTCACGGGCATGGGTGCTAAACGTTTCAGATGTTATGAAATTTTACACAGGCTGGTGGTTAATGAGCTCTAGAAGTTGTGAAGCGCGATGGCGTTGTGTTCCTAGCTTCTCTTAAAAGCCTCATCTACCTCCTACAGGCAGTGGTGTTGTGCTAGAGACTCAAAGGAAACCAATATGAGTTCTGATGTGTGCTACTTAAAAAGAGCCTATCCAAACGAGCATATTAACATGCAAATTCTATGTCTGGGCCTGCCAAAAAATATAAGCGTTCCATCCAAAATATATAAATACAATCTACTTCTCTGAAGAGGCATCATTTTAATCAAATGTACATTTGGAGCACGGCTCGCTAAGAATTTATGCTCTTCTTCTCAGTGTTTATATTAATCTGAAACAGATTGCCAAGTTTTAATAAAAAGGCAGTTATCTTCTTCTGCTAATGGATTAAACACAGGACATCTGAATTTCAGTGCTGCGTCCAAGAACATAGGTGGCCCAAGTACTTTTGTCCTATTTCAACGTCTAGTTATAACATTGTACAGACAGAAACGTATGTTTCTGTCTATACATAAAGCAGCTGGTGTTCACAGAGAGGTTTGGGAGGATGTCAGGAGTTTGTCAACTTCTGTCTACATTGCAATGCAGCACCTCCTCAGAGTACTTCTAAAGGAGTCTACCTCTCAGGGAGGACAGTTTCTCATGACTTCAAGGAGATCTGAAGGTTTCACAGAAAGGCATGGTGTAAGCCAGTGCTTGTGTTTATCAAATGTGTGTTTTGATTCACACAAGACTAAATGATTTTGTATTTCAGTGTCCCCACTTTGCCAACCATGATTTGCGGAAGACGTGAACGTGATGGAATTATTTTATTAGGCTTTTAGCATCCTGATTTATCCATGCAGCTTGCTTTCCTGACTAAAGCAACCACATGGCCCTGTGTGAGGTGGAAGACTGACATGTGGAAAAAAACTTGGGATGACCATGTTGAGTGGGGCTTACCATTGTCTCCATGTTCAGATGTGTGTAGATTTAAGAGTCTTCCCAAAATCTGCTGTAAGAGTTTCAAGAGAGGGTTTCCACTTTGCTGTTGGTACTTACTCAATTTTATTTGTCTTTATAAAACTAGTGGAACCTTATTAGATGCAGAAAGGAAATTAAAAAAGCCCAAATGAACCTAGAAGTAGGAGTCAGAGAACATGGGCTTCTGGCTTCACTATGGGCTCGCAAATTGCACATATCCCTCTGCATCTCTTATTTTGTCCTTTATTGGTGTCCTCTCTGAGTTTAGGTGACAGTGCACTACCCTGCTACCTCAGGAGCTGCCCAAATAATGGGCAGTAAATAAAGTCCTTCTTCATAGGACAAAAAAAGTTTGCTTCCCCCCATGCCTAGTACACACCAGTACATACTGGGAAAGATGCATGACCCTCCTTAAAGGTGCTGGACCTGCCAGTTAGCTGACAGAACACACTGCCATCCATCACAGAGCGGTGTTGGGGAAAGCTTAGCTCCCTGCTGATGCACAAGAAAGCCCATATTGTTTAATGGCTTAAATAGCTGTATAATACATCCAGGCTTGGGTTTGCTGTTGTTGATGGGATTTGTTTGTTCGTTTCAAGAAAGCGCAGGGCTAAATTCAGACCCGGTGTTGGTGGATACAACTTTATTTACTCATGAAGAGCTGCCGTCAAGCCCAGCAGGACTGTGTTCGGGTCTGTGTTTGGAAGCATGTTCAGGCAGTTTTCCTTGTCTGTGGGACCATGCTGTACTTTGAAAACAATTCTTCGCATGCATGTGAAAGCGTATTTATGTGTATCAAAGGGTTTTATGACACAAGGCAAACTGAATCACTAGAAATGGGAACCTGATGGCAGTTCCTGCCTGTATTTCTTCTTGAAAAGCTAAAAAATTGGCAAATGGACTAAAACCACACTTAGGCAGTAATGAGGGAACTATAGCAAGTAACTACATGTGAAAATGATCCCCCGATCATGCAGTGTGTACACACAGTGCAAGCTGCGATTTATGCACAGCCATGATATGACAGCACTTAAGTGCTGTCGAATCACAATGTTGGTTATTAAATGATTTGAATTTCTGTTAGAAAAAGACAGAGTAGTGCTACTGTGCTGCATAACATCTGAGGATACGAGCCAATGACCTAAAGAGGAGGAAAACTGTGTGACATACAGGACAAAACATATCCAGAAAGCTATCTGTAAATAGCAGATTTTTATGGTCTGACCTTCGAGTTTAATTCTTATGAAGTAAAACTGATTCTCAGCACAGATTCCTAACCCAGAAGCACTTTTAGCAAAGAAGGCTGAAAAAAAAAAAAAGATAAAAGTATATTTGGGCTGGTTTTAGTCATTTCCCTTTGTTCACCAGCAGATGCTCACAAAGGGCTCCTGGCCCTGTCTGTCCTCTGACATGGTGCTCTCAGGCCAGCCTGAGCTGCTTTTCTCCCTCTCCATCAATAGATGTCAATAGCAAGCTTCCTACTCCCGGAGACTTCAGCCATTTCAGGGCCCACACCAGAACATTGAGAAGGAAATAGTGACTCCCTTCCCAGCAAGAGTTCGGCTTGTTGAGTACTTTCAGTTTGTCCTTAGAAGCTTGTTCCTAATATGACTAGGCATACTTCTGTATTTCATGTTCCGAGACTGAAACTGAGCCAACATGTCTGAGCCTCAGTCATCTCAGGACACCCAGAATCCCAAAATTTGACCCAGATTCAGTGAATTCAACAGCATTTTGCAGATTTGCAGGAACTTGACCGGAAGCCTCCTCTTCATCTCGATGAGCGCTGAAGAACACACAAGCCATGAAGCTGGTCAGAGCGCATGTTCGCATTTTTGTTCTGTTTCTCCTGCTTTTCAGTTCTGGGTTTTGATTTCCTCACATGAAAGGTTCTGGCCAAGGATGGCAATTGCATGCAAAATGACCTGGCTGAAAATGAATGACTATGTTCTCCATGCACGTATACTGAATGCGAATGAAAGGTAAATGCACTTTGCTTACACCGTCCTGGAACGGTGCGGAGAACCAGAACCTGAATCTGAAAAGTCAAAGGTGGTGGTGTGGCTTCTAATACCCTCTGTCTTTCCTTCATTCCTCCCTTTCTTTCTTAGGTTGCAGGATGGCAATCCACAGGGGATACTGAACATGGCAAATTCCAAGAAACAGCCTGGTAGCAAACTCTATGTGAACCCTGAACTCTGCTGGGTAACTTGCTTTGCCGCCTTCCTCTCAGAGTCCCAGCTAAAAATAACTAAGACAGTGGTGGTATCAGCAGCCAAGAGAGCAGAAATGGCCACACGCTGGCCCTCTTATATCAACCAGGGTTTCAGTTCGTGAGGACAGGTGCCCACTGGCCAAGTGCACTGCCTGCCATTCACCTGCCCAAAGAGCTGACCATAAATCATGCCAGTTGTTCACGGAGGCATCAGCAAATGTCAGCGTGCTTTAAGCGCAACAGCCAGCAGCCCTGCTGAAGCTAGCACATAGCTGTGATGGCAGGAGGCCTGTGTCATGGTCTTCTTCTGAACAGTTTCTTTTTCCATTATGATTTTTGGGGTGGGAAGTGGAAGAGCGGATTCCCAAGAGTTATGGAGGATTCAGCTAGTGATAAATGCTGAATGTCTGGGAATTCCCTCAGAAGAGCTCTGTAGCATCTCCCAGTGCTCTCTCCCGATAAATTTGCTTGAAATGCTTTGTTTCTCAAGGCAAGAGTTTTGCAATATATTCTCAGTTTCTCTGTCTTCAAGACTTCATTACAAAGAGTCACGGAGAAGAGATTCTGTGATACCTAAAAACAGTCATGGCAGTTTATTCTAGTCAGGTATTCTTTCGGTACAGAACTGCAGTAAATTCAACTTGCATAGGTCAGCACACCAAAGAGACACAATTTAGGATCATACATAAGTCACTATTGTCCCCCACTTGGTCTTTCAATGCAAAATTTGGAATTATTATTATTATTGTAAACCTATTACATTTTATTCCATGATATTGCTATGTGGCAAAACAGAGTCCTTCCAGAAAGACAAAGTAGGTTCTTGGGAACAGTTAACTAGAGACTGTCAGGGAGAAATTAAACAAAAAGGAAGAACAAGAGAAAAGACACTGGTATCTGTCCAAATCCATCCTTTTAAACGTGACATTGTCATATCTCTGCTAGGTGAGGAAAAACTGACTAAAACCATCAATAATTGTTGGAATGTATGTATACACTTCAAGGAATGCTATGGGTAGAACTAAAACCATCAACAATTGTTGGAATGTATGTATACACTTCAAGGAATGCTATGGGTAGAACTAAAACCATCAACAATTGTTGGAATGTATGTATACACTTCAAGAAATGCTATGGGTAGAATAAGGAGAAGTTCTCGAGGAGAACAGGCTCAGACTTGTTACAATTCCCACCTCACCTCCCCGATGGTCTTATGGAGACCCTGTCTTCTGCAAGAAAGAGGATCAAAGCTCCAGTTTCCTGTGACTTCAGGAATTTCATCATTTCAGTTTGATCAAGTGGATGTCTGAGTGTGCACAGAGGGTTGCCCTGGTGGTGTCTGAAAAAGAAGAGATCAGTTTTTATTGTCAGGGTGAGCTGTTCTCTGAAATGGAAAAGGATAGGCACCAAGCTGGAGTTCCTTATTTGGAACCAGACCTCTGGCCTGAGGAATACTGCAGCAACCACCCAGGGCTTTTGAAAGTGTGGGCTTCAGATTGCTGCTTGCACAGCCTCAGACCCCTGAGTGTTCATTCAAAGTGGCCTCTTCCCAAAAAAAGCCTGTTTAACAGCTGATTCTGCCAGGCTGGGTGCCAATTCTGTCATTACTGCGACTCACTTTAGGCATCCTACCTTTCTCTGCCTATAAAAGAAACACATTGCTTTTCAGGTGCTGAGTGGTACAGGACTTTCCTGACTGAATTCTTGCTTGAAGCTCAAAAGCTTCAAGAACCAAATCTGTGCCTGTGTTCTAGCAAAATACCCAGCCTTGGCTTAAAATTTCCTGGAAGAAAACTCTTGTTGTACCCACTATTTCAATAGTCAGTGAGGTTTCTGTCTCTCAGATTGCTTTTTCTTGAGCTTCCAGTCATTGAAGGGTGCTCTACACTTGTATCTTTCTCTTACCAGAATTATGTTTCCCATGAATTGCAATTAAGTGACCCTGTAATTTCTTTCTGATAAGCTAGAAAAACTGACCCCTAGGGGAATCTTACAGTTATCACATGTTCTAGATCTTAAATAACTAAGCTAGATAATTTTCTTTCTGATAAGCTAGAAAGACTGAGCTCTAGGGGAGTCTTACAGTTATCACATTTCTAGATCTTAAATAATTATTGTTTGAATTGAGAAGGAAGCAGTTACTGGTAGCATCTTTCTTTTCCTTCTGTCTCTCACTTTCTCCCTTAGGCTGAAAGATACTAAGGCCTTCAAACTTTCTTATTTTAAGACAGAAGGAAAAAACAAAAGTATTTTTTCTCTAAGCAATGATCCAAAGAAAACGTTTTGGATTATGTTTAGCTTCAATCAAAAGGCGTTTGCAGCTGAAAAAATAACAAGTGAAACTGTCTCCCATTGATGACAGTGAAATGAGAACCAATGGAGTGGAGCTTCATAACCCAGAATTTCCAAACAGCTTTTGAGTTTTTCTGTGCTGGATGGCACGGTTGGCATGAACACAGAACATCAGAGATGTCCGTAACAGACGCTGCTGCAGGAGGCAACCTTGGCGAGGAAAAGTCCAAACACAGGCTTCACGGTGGCACGAGGCAGTGTTACTCTTTAAAATTTCCACCCCCCCAACGATGGTTTTCTGCCACATGAGGTCTGTCTTTCACTCCTGTTTCACATCACACTTCGCACTATTGCTTTGCGTGCACTTTGGCCAACAGGCATCCACCACTGACTTCAAGACGTTCCGCAGGGATGCGCCCTGTCTGCCTGCCAGCTGAGAGCTCCTTATCGTCGCAGCCTGTCAAAAATCCCCTGGTGTTTAGCAACAGTTGCTCTTGCTGCTCTTCTTTCTGTTTGGTAGCACGGCTGTTATCTCTTCGGCAAGAGCCGTGCTCATGTCTGTCATTTCAACGGCTCCGAATTTCTCTTCTTTTTTTATGTCAGGATTGATGGCGGTGCTGCTATTCCTCTTTGCCGTACACTCTCCAGGACTGAGTCATTCCTGTGTGCTCTGTGATTGCCAGGTCAAGTTCTTTTCATACAGGGGAGAGGTTTGTAGAAAGATTGGATAAGGAATATTGCCCAACTAATGCCTTAACATAGCTTTCCGTGATGTGACTAAACAGCCTGTCTCAAACCAGTCTGATATATAAGATTATTTTATTTTAGCAAGAAACAGCAAATGGATAGAAATAAAAGGTTTTTACAGTGACCATGGAAATATTCCTCTTGGTTTTCCAAGAGCAGGTTTAGAAACACTGAAGTGATTTGATGCCGAAGCGAAAAAACATCGGTGAGCTTATTGAGCATGGAGGGAAGGATTCACATGATTGTCTTTGCTTTTCCCTGTGGAATTGAAATGCTCAAGGAAACATTTGTGGCCATCAAACTATTTTCTGATTGTAAATCCTTGTTCAGCTAAAAGTGTACAAGAATGATACCTGAAACACCTTTGTTGGTCTGGGAAGAGGGTGGAGCAGTTTTACTTTTCCTAGTTAAAGGTTCACGTGTCCACTGAGGTGTAACCACGCTGACGTAGATCATGAGCAGAAAATACAAGAGTATAAGCATCGTTTAACTAGACCACACTAGGGGTCCATCCAGCTGAGTGTCCTGTTTCCAACAGTGTCAGTAGCAGATGTCTAGGGAAGGCAGCAAGAACAGAGCAAGTCTGCAGTAATATTTCCCCCAAATACAACCTCAGTTTAGGGAGTGTTCCAGTCTGAAACTGCCTTTTTTTTGTGTTCACATGCCCTCAATAGGGTTTTCTTTAATTTCTTTTTCCATCAGGTTTTTCAACCCAAGTAACATTAACATCCAAATTATCCACTTCCAAGATGTTCTACAGTTTACTGTTGACTTGTGGAAGAAATATGCCCTTTTTCCTTTCACACTTGCTACCCATTAGTTTCATATAAAGTCTCATTCTTCTGGTTGGACTCGGTTTGTGTTGGAAGAGACAATGTGGTTGTCTGTCTGATTTGCCTTCTGTAGGAGAAGCATTATTTTATAAAGCTCTGCCCTATTTCCTCAGGTGTCCAGACACCACCACCGCTGGCTGTACGGTGGCATGATCATATGTACTTGTTGACTTCTGTTTCCTAACATCTGATTTGTTTTCTGCACATTGAGGTGGTGTCTCCATGCATGCATTGCAATGCAAAGACCTTATTCATGAAAGGCAGTGGCAACAGACCTTGGGCCCCACCACTAAATAGGTAAAACTGGAATTGCTTTTTCTTTCATGCATTATTTTATGTTTACTTACATCAAATACCTTTTGCTAACTCAGTTACTTAATCTTGTCAGGTCCTTCTTCAGCCGTGAAGAGGCCCTTGTCCTTACCACCCTGAATAGCTTACTATCATCAGTGTACCTTGTCACCTCATTATTCACTCCTTTTGCCATATCACTTACGAACACAATGAACAGCACTGGCCAGAACACAGATCCTGCAGGATTTCACTCCTGACTTCCATCCGTCTTTCATTCCTAACTTTTTCTTTCCTATCTTTTAATCAGTTATTTAGTCATATCAGAGCTGTGGTTTTTATCCCATGGCAGCTTAGTTTCTCTAGCAGGCGTTGGTGAGGAACCCTTGCTGAAAGCTTTCTGGATTTTCAAGAAGGACAAAACAGCTGAACCTTCCTGATCCGTGTGCCTCGAAGAACTACTATGAAATCTCTGATCTGTAATTGCTGAATAGATTAAACAAAATACAAGGTTATTTTTTTAAAAACTGAGATCACTCCACGCATAATTAATCCTCCTCCCAGTGATCAGCTCTGCCGTGTCTACTTGGTGGACAGAAGACAGTGATACTTGTTCATCCTTGGCAATGTCTTTCCTGCTGATACAAATGATGCCACCAGCTTGACTGCTGTTTAAGCTGTGACTTTATTTTTTTTCTCCAGAGCTTGATTTTGTGTAAGGCAATTGATAGCACGTTTGACCCAAAGCCAAGAAGTGTGCCATTTGCTTGCTTGAATGACACCTCCTGGCAAATAGTGCGGCTTCTCTGGCTTGTTATTTTGACCATGAAACACACCCTGCTGCAGTCAGCTTTGAAAATATACATATCATGTTATAAACATGCACCAGGCTAAAATACTTTTGACGTGTACAGCCACTCAGAAAGTCATGAAGAAATATTCAGCCTGATATTATGTGAAATGAGGGAAACACTGAAGTATGAATATCAGGAGTTTTAATCAAAATTCCATCGGGATTTCGACTTGGGATTGAAGTTATACAAAATATTTGCATCTGAAGCAAAATCCACAAATATTTGGATTTTCATCAGTTCTGCTTGGATGCAAAACTGTCAAACACTGCAGTTTTGGCAGTCAAAAATTGCTTTTCCTAAATGTTAACTGCGTTTCCCACCCATTGGAAAAATTGCAGAAGACCCAGGGGGGGCTTCTAACTCCTATAAAGCCAAGTGCCAAAGAAAAGAACTTCTCTAGGGCTTCCTTGTTTCTCTTCAGGGGTAGTCTGTCACCTCCAAACCTATGCTTTGCTTTCACGGTGGAATAATTCCTTATGGCGACTTTCCATGATTCTGCCTTGGAGCAGGGCAATTCCCAGCAGCCGCGGATGCTGCAGTCTCACAACTTTGTTTAAACATCTGCTTAGATTACAAAAATATTAGCACAATACTGGGCACAATGGTCTTTCCATAAAAGGGCTTTCAAATGTCTCTGTTCACAAAGTCTTGTTTTCCCCAGGGCGCAGGGGAGGGAGCCGATGGCAGGTGTACAGTTTCGATGTGTGTATGTATTGTTTCCAAAAGCCTTGGGAGGAAAATGTCACAGACTTCTCTAATGCCTTCAGAGATGCAAGGACCTGATTCCTGGTGATGAATGTTTTGCAGCCTCACTGCATGACAGAGATACTGACTCATTCTCCCCTCTCAGCTGTTCTTGCATAGAAGATCTATCAGTGAAGTCACCCCCTTTTACGCAGTTTTATTATCTCAAGATATCTTTTTAAAAACAATACATTATTTAGTGAAGCGTGGTAAGCAATTAACAGGGGAAAACCAACATCCTTTTCCTCTTTCTGTTTTTCACCCACTCTGTTTGTACCCACTTTATGTTTCTAGATATATAGAAAGTACATCCCACTTACAAACAGAGTTTAGAAATCAGTTTGTTGCTCAGAGTTGATCCCTTCAGCGAATGGCTGGCTGTGAGCTTTGCTCATGTTTGCTGTGTGCTCTGACTACTAGAACTGCAAGAACTTTTTTCCCTTCATTCACACCTCGGGCTCTGCAGCTGACTAAAATAGGAAACATTCCTCCCTCCTGCCCGAGGAGATGACTCCTGAAACCGCAGAGCTGTTTCCAAGATGATTATTCAGGAACTTGGTGCAACTGTGTGTGCATTAACACCCCTTCCTTCTCTGAAAACCCTCTCGTTGGCACGAAGGCACTCACTTGGGAAAGGAGGGAGGACGCAGGGTCTAATCACGACAACATCTGCATCTAAAGAAACACTCCTGGCAGGCACACGGTCGAGCTATTTCCCACCCACCTCTCCCCTGCAATTTCAGTAGAAGAATAAAGTAGTGATAGAATCACAGAATCATAGAATCATTTTGGTCGGAAGAGACCCCTGGGATCATCCAGTCCAACCATCAGCCCTACTCTACAAGTTCTCCCCTACACCAGATCCCTCATCACCACATCCATTCTACTCTTAAACAGTCAGATATTGTGCAGCAGAAGAAACAGCATGAAAAAAGCAAACCTATAGATCCTTCCCAAATACGCAGCAGATCAAGGCAAATGCAAAGTTGTTGCACTGAATTCAGCAAGGTTGCATTCTTGACAATAAACAGACCTACTCTTCCTTTTTCTTTTCTTTTCTTTTCTTTTTTTTTTTTAATTTTCTTTTTGAGGAGCTACTCAGCAGTGTGAAGGTTTTGTCTTGAAAATCAAACCTCACTCTGACTTGTATTTTAACTACAAGACCGCCCCTCCTGCTAAAAATAAGTTGACCCTGGCATAGAGCAAAGTATTGGACTGAGTTTTGTGTTAGTAATGAAATCTTATAGCCAGTCAAGTTTTAAGTTTCATTGTGAACCTTTCACTCTGTTCTAACTCCATAATTCTTTGAAAGCCTAATGCTGAAATATTTTTCCTTATCAGTTCATGTGTTTGGGTAAGTGTAAATATGTATACGTACTCCTATAAAATAATAACAAGTTATATAGTAAACATAATATATATAATATGAAGGCAAGATTGTGTGTATATTGCTACAAAATAGAAATTACAACATTAGTCATGACTGATAAAGCTGTGAATGCTTCTCTCAAATGAGTGCAAATACAATGTTTCAGCCAAGCAAAGTTGGTACGAGATTAAGAACATTATAATTAGATATAAAAGTGGGAGCTGTGATGGGAACTTTCACTTCAGTCTTAACTGTAACAGTCACAACTCAACTGTGGCAATGTGTTTATTTCAGCCTAGATAAG
Organism: Jacana jacana; assembly: GCA_013400555.1. Lineage (NCBI taxonomy): Eukaryota > Metazoa > Chordata > Aves > Charadriiformes > Jacanidae > Jacana > Jacana jacana. The sequence goes on along the minus strand of VZTM01006255.1, from coordinate 40,621 downwards.
TAAATACATGGGCCTGTTTTACTGCTAATGAGTTACACCAAGGGAAATAATAACTATTCACTATATTGTGAATAGTTATTGATAATAACCAAACTTTGTGTCACTATGGAGGGGAGCCTGAGTCAATTTTCTGTTAAAAAAGAAAGCAAGAAAGAGAGGAGGAGACTGGCCCACACCTATTCTTAGTTATACTAAGGTTCTTGGACGTCTTTGACAAAGAAAAGGTATTTTAACTTTGCTGAAATTGCAAATTTTCTCTGCTCTCAGGCTTGTAAAAAGGCATGGAGTACCAGTAAGAGCCAAGGCCTGTTTGAAGAACAGAAACAGCTCAGTTGCATTGCCAGTATTATTTTACAGTGCCGGGAGAATTAGCCCTCAGCTGATGTTCAAAACACGGAGGTTTTAGATTTCCAAAGAGACAGTATATATGTAAACATATAATGCACCTAGAATCATAGAATCCTTTTGGTTGGAAAAGACCCTTGGGATCATTGGGTCCAACCACCAGCCCTACTCTACAAAGTTCTCCACTAAACTTATAGCCCCCAACACCACATCTAATCGACTCTGAAACACATTCAGGGATGGTGACTCCACCACCTCCCTGGGCAGCTGATTCCAGTGCCTGACCACTCTTTCTGTGAAGAATTTTATCCTCATGTCAAGCCTAAACCTACCTCCAGCACCAAGACCAAAGCGTTCCCGAGCATCGCTCCGGTAAGAGATACAGAAAGGGCCAGTGTTCGGTCCCACCAAGTTTAGAGGGTGTTGCTCCAGGCACAGGCCTGAGGGGTAGCACCTTGCAAAGCATCGAGAGAAAAGCACTCCCTTTTCCAAAGAAACTGCAGGGCTGGAAGGAGCAAATCTTAGACGAATGACAAGTGGTTACGGTGCGCAAGGGCTGCCGTGTGTCAGGCACAATGCCTGGGCAAGAAGAGCCAGGGGGAAGCCAGGATGATTAGCATGGTGATTTTAGATAAGATTTGTCCCACCTAGTTGCAGACATCTTGCTAGAGCTGAGCTGAGCTCCCAGGGTTCCCTTTGTAATTCCAGGAGAGTTAGCAGTGCTTGTAGAAAGTAATTTATCTGACCTGATTTACATGCCTTCTTTGGGGAGAAAAATGAGGAATGGAAACCTAGAAGTTCCACTTTTCTGCCATGGGTTATAAAGCAGTAACTAGACAACCAGTTCATGTGTTGTAGATATCTATGAAGAATATGTATAAAGCCTGGTATGTGCACAGACCCTGGTCTTTGATAAATAGTGGCTGCTCAGTTCATGGTTCCCAGTCTGCCTTCTCAGTTGGGCTTCCATCATACAAGATGAGACAACCCAGACACGATATATACATGCATCTGTGATATATTCACATTTCACTCTATTTCTATATTGTTCCATCCTCATTCCTGTCTTCCACCTCCATCCTTTCCTCGAATTCCATTCCTGGAGGTATCCTAGAAGGTGCAGGACAAATAATGACAGTGGTGCAGCTGAACTTTGGTCGTTCAGAGAATCGCTTTGGTCTGTCACTGATCTCCAGTTGAGGCATCTTGTTAACTAAAAAACCAGCAGGAGCAAAGGTGGTTTCCACTCACAAATTTTATGTGAGAAAAATGTTCCCTTCTACCTCTACCTACTTTTCTGTGGCTGCTTGCCTCTTATATTGATTCTTAGTCGAACATGGGATCCTGGATAAATGTCTTTGAATTTTAAATCTGAACTTTTGCAAGCATCATGATAGACAATCACATCCTTATGCAAAACACAGAATGGTTCTAGTTAATTTTTTTTTTTTCAAACGTCAGTACCTCAAAGCTTGAAACATTTTTCTTTAATAACAATAATCAAAATTAAAAAAAAATATCCCTGTGTTCACTGAAGCCTAATTGTTTGCAAAGACTGTAAATCACCACCAGTTAGAAATATGTCTTTTAGCAGCTGTTTTAAAAAGTCCTTTGTTTCCACTTCTTTTTTTTTCTTTTGGCCACTTTTTATTTGGGGGAGAAGGTATATGGAAGTAACGAGCAGCATGTGAAGGGAAAAAAAAAGCAACAAGGCTGACGGTTTTTTGGGGCAAGATTCAGCTCAATGGGATTTCAAGTGGCGAAGATTTAGAAACCCTCCCAAATGGTGGCTGACAGGGGAGAGACAAAGCAGCATCTGCTGAAATGCATCCACGTTCCCGAGACCTAGATGCTTCACGGTGCACAAGACTGCAAAGTGCGGTGTTATGCAAAAACCATCCCTTTTACCTCACTAGGAGAAGGCAGCACTACTGCCAGCTAATAATATACCACATCAAATATACTTTCTTTTTTTTTTTTTTAATATGAAACCCCTTTAACATAACTTGGTCTTAACACCTGGTGCGTAGAAACGGCAAACCCGAGAACAACAAGATCTTAAGAACATGTGGACAAAATCTGCTCATGTGCTGGCATTTTAATTATCTTTGCCCTGACCCTTTTCCCATGTTCTATAAAACAGACCAACAGTATAGAGGGGGAGCTGGCTGGGGGGGAGGAGGGAGACAAACCCCACCTTGGTAGCACCACCTCAGCTCAACCAGATGAGTGCCATGCTCGGGATATTATTACCAAATAAAAGCAAACCCAAACAAAAATACACTGGAAATGAATAAGGAAGCCAAAGCCGATACTTAAAATAATAGTGTAAAGAGCTGTCACATAGTTCCTCTTAATAGCTTCAAGGACACCTTCCTCTGGCTTTTAAGCGAGGTCACAGGCTGTGTTACATGCTTTTATGGAGTCAGGTCGCTCCTCTTCCTTTCCTCCCTGCAAAAGGCAAGCGGGGTGAAACGGATTACAGGGATTACAGATGCTTGTGGTGGAACACACCACTGAACCCGGGGGGGGGAAGCAGCCTCCGAGGTGATGAATTCCAGCCCCCAAAAAACTCGAACCTGAAAACAGCCCTGGGTGGAATTATCCCACGTGGAGCCTGAATGAAAGAGCCAGCGTTTGGCATAGCCAGGGTCCCCGCAGGCGGCCGGGGCACCTCTCCGGGCATGAGCGCTATGTGAGGAACCCTGCTCCTAACGTGCCAAGGAGGGCTTGGTGTCACTTTTTTTAACAGGGAAATAGTGCTGGGTGCAATGTGATATCACACGGGCAACCAGCTGAAGTTGCCAAAGTGAAGGTGCTTTTTCTTAGCCTTCAAGAACTGTTAACAGGCAAAGCTTAATCTTATCACTGAGAGCACTGATTTCCGCTGTTGGCAATATTAATTTTCAAAAACTCATTAAAACAAGCTGGTAGCGAGTCCACCTGGGACACACTTTTCTCTCTGGGTTACACGGATTGCGTCTAAGGATATGAAAATCAATAACCAAAGAACAGGGAAAGGCTTCTTTCCTCTGATGGTAAATCTTGAGCTAGTCATGGTGAGGGGCTGAGCAGAGCATAGATTCACTGCCCTGAGTCTCCAAACAGCAAGAGAAGGAGAAGGTAAGCTGCCACCGCAGTGACTCAAGCCACAGCTGTCCATGACACCTCGATCAGAGCACCAGAGAAGGAGGGGTAAACACCTGAGTGGTGCTGGGAGGTGGTTTGAGGTACCTGCAGGCTCCTCAGGGATGATCTGAGCCTCTCCCACAAGGACAGGCTATCACTTGCCATTGTGGTGTATTACAATGGGATGATGACAAATTGCTCCCAGTCAGATATTCCTATCAAACTCGTGCTCCCTCTGCTCCGTACCTCACACCATCAGGAGCAAGACAACGCCTCGTGGCCTGATGCTCAGTGAGAGCCACTACCTGTCCTCACCATCCCACTGCACCTCACCAAGGGCATGAATCCACAGCTGCTCCAGTGTTACAGTGTTAACATAAAGCCTGAGTGGAGGAAGGAAGCTGAAGTGGCAGGGACGATGGCAGATGTTGTGAAATGTCGACTTACTCATAACAGAAAGTCAGGCAAATTTGCTGAAAGCCTTTTTTTTTCCCCCTTTCCCCTTCCCCCCCTCCTTTTCTTTTTTTTTTTCTTTTTTTTTTCTTTTTTTTTTAATGTGCAGACTTCAAAGGGATGAATTGTGGCATCTGTAACAGCTACCAAACCGTGCCAGTTGAAGCCAGTGGAGCACAGTCTACAGTGATAGAATGCAAGTCATGCAATTATTCGAGTTTGCAGTCCTGGTTTTTGAACCAACATATGGTCTGCAGCAAGGAAGCCAGGATATTTTAAAAGAGCTCCTACAGGGCTTCAAACTTTGATTTTACAGAGGTGTGGGAAAAGAAGCAGACTCCATTCAGGCTCTGATATTTAAATACATGTGTTGTCGTTTTGCTTATTGAAGAGTGCTGGGCTGTGCTTTTACATAAGCAGAGTGTATTCTGGGTTTCTAAGGAGCAGGCAGTAACATATAGGTATTTCATACTCTTCCTCCTCCTTTTTGCTGACTTTCAGGGAGCTGGGGTGAGCTCTGGACTCTGAGCAAACAGCTTTAAAAACAGTCAAACCTATCAATTTGAGAATATTCCTGTTAATTGTCGCAAAGGAACTGTCTCAGGCACTGATTATTTTACAGGGAGGCACTGTTGTCAATGCAAAGCGAGGATCTGAGGTCCCACCTGGACCTATGGGCATAAATCCCTATGACAAAATGGTGTGAAACACTCTGGTTAAAACTGCCTATCAGGTCCAAATGAGAGACAAGGACCCACACTGTGAGAGGAGTTTTGATACCATGAGCTCCAAGTTGCATCTAGGGATGATTTGTACTAGCAGACATCCCTTCTGTCTACTCATTCCCTCTCAAACATGAAGGCCTCTTAGTCCAAACTCCACCTTTTAAGAGGTGGATCTCTAGACTGGGCTTCTGTGTCAATGCCTGTCTCCAGAACTCTGTCTTTCTCATGTTTGGTAGCTATGTTTGCTTTAATGAGAAGAAATCTAGTAGTTGCTCTGTACCTTTATCTTACAGCTAGCTACCTACATCCCTTCAAAAGCCCTTATCACTCCTGGATTTCGAAAAGTTAATCCTGGACATAAAGAATGCCTTACAGAAAGCATAAAAAAGTCAACACTAGGCACAACCACAACCATGGTATAAGATGTTTCTGTTTATGAGATGAATTATAACTCAGTTTCCAATGTCACCTTTTTATTGTCTACCTTTTAAATCTATTCTCTTCAGTGTATATTGCCCAAGGCTAAGCTCCCAGGAAGTGTGGGACACCTTCCCAGGCTTTCAACACCAGAAAGTATCCCTGTCACATCTGGTTTGAACCTACACCTGACACAAATCAGAGCTCTGACTAGTAACTCCTGCAACAGGTCCAGGTTATTTGGCTGAGCCGCAGCTGCAGCAAAGCCCTTTGACCTCAAATACAACGAAATATATTAAACCTATTCTGAAAAGTTGCCTGGGTTAGCTTCAGAGTGTGAGATCTTAAGTGTGTATTTTTCATGAAGAGAAAAGAAAGATCAGTCAGCTCAGAAAACTGGATTTGTTCTCATCAGCAACCAGGTGCTGATGTGTTATGGGACTGCCCAAATGTCAAGACAAGGTTGTGTAGGCTTTCACCAAGCCTCCCTACTTGGTACTCTCCATCTCCAAACACTCATTCTCCTCCTATATGCATCATATTGTGTCCCTGAGCTCTCTCCAGTTTAGGAGGAGTCATCTATGAAGCTTCAGCAATCTTCTACTCCATGGCCATGGTTGGAGTAATCCAGAAAGAGTCATGCAGGAGGGGAAGAGCAAGCCAAGAAGTTTTCTTTCGAGAGGCTGAGCAGACCCAACCACCCTGCTCTCTGTGATAGCCTTACATGGAGATGCAGATGCTGTTTCACCTCTTCTGGCCTCCCCGATATCTTCTCACAAGGGAAGGCTGAAGGAATTGAATCTATATCACTTGGCCACGGGATCACTGAGGGAGGCTATGGAAATGCTTTCTAATATCTGAAGTATATAAAAATCTATGAAATAGTGGAATTCTTTAGTCTCATAGAGAATATATAACTATCAACAATGGGATAATAATTATTAAGTGCCCAGTTCAGGAGTGTTTCCTAACATGAAGATCTACAGCTTATGAAATCATCCCTCAAACAAAGCTAACAGCATCAAGGTCTCAATCAACTGAAAAGCAGACGGAATATGTTATTACTGACATAGAAAGGAGTTAACTCTGATTTTGCTTAGGCCTTCAGGAGCCTCTAGTGAACACAGGCTTTGTACAGAATTTCTAGGTATTGGCAAGGTCACTCTCCTGTTCACACTGAACTGCTAATTTTTTTTAATTGTGCCCCCATTCCAACTTCACACCTACTTCTGAACCATCAAAGCTTTACCTCACACTCCTGTGTAAGAAGCCCTCTTGCCTAATGCAGTGTATTTGGGTGATAAATCTCATCCTTTGCAAATTGCTGCAGAGCAGGAGTGGAGGATGGAGCCAGGCTCGTCTCAGTGACATCCAATGATAGGACAAGGGGTAATGGATGCAAGCTGGAGCACAGGAGGTTCCACTTAAATATGAGGAAAAACTTCTTCACAGTGAGGGTGAGGGAACACTGGCAGGGGCTGCCCAGGGAGGATGTGGAGTCTCCTTCTCTGGAGACATTCCAAACCCACCTGGAGGTGTTCCTGTGTGACCTGCTCTAGGTGTTCCTGCTCCGGCAGGGGGATTGGACTGGGTGATCTTTCAAGGTCCCTTCCAATCCCTGAGATTCTGTGATTCTGTGAAAAGTGGTTTAAGTTCAAGCAAATTCCAAACCATTTTGACAACTGTTTGGGTTCTTGAAAGTGGTTTTGGGGTTGCTCTGTGCCTGCTTATGGAATAGAAGCTGAAGCTCGCCATTTTTTTAGCCTTGGAAAAGACCTGCAAAATACCCATTTATGTCTGATTTGGTTTGATGCAGCTGACTGGGAAGTGCTTCACCAATCAGTAGGTGCTCAGGAGAGATCTCCTGGTCTCCTGGGAGAACATTGCCACTTGGATAAGGCAGTTCAGTGCATCCTGTTTTCTGAAGGCCTGTATGCCATACGTACTGTATGGGTAGCTTTGCACAACAGAAATAAGCTCTTTGCTGGTGCGTGTAGACACTCTGCACGTAGCAGATCTTACACACACACACACACAAGCAGTGCTTATACAGACTCTCAAGCAGCAAAAAACCCAACAGCTACAGCAACAAAAAACAACTAAAACACAGTCCTTCCAGATGCAAATTTGGTGTGCAGAAGCACACATGTAGTAGTGGAAATCAACCCCTCATGGCTCTTTTCAACTTCCTTTGAAGTCAGTAGCAAAATTCCCATTGAGTTCAATAAGAACAAGAAGCAGCCCTTGATCTAGTAAAAAATCCTCATGAGGTTTTATAAGCTCTTTATACAAAGCTTTATTCCAGTTGTATATGAAATACATTTTGACCCTAAATCCACCCAAAAAAAAGTTGTGGCTGTTGGAAATAATGTGACACCTCCCCTCTGGCCAAGCAGTGACTGTCACTCAAAGCCCTGGTTATGCAGAGGAAGGGGAGGGATTCCAGGCTACCTGGGCAAGTTTTGCTTTTCAAAGAAAAGCCACTACTAAAGAGAGGATGACAGCTCAAGTAACTTGTGTCCAGCTATTCAGGAGCAGGTGAGGTCAAGGCCATTCCTGGCCACTGATCCAGCCTCCCTCATGACAACGGACACATGGCATATGTCCCTGCTAATTCTGCTCGGTCTTGTGGTAGCCTTGGACACAGCAGCTCGTCACGGGGGATTAATACCAAGACTGGAGAACCTGGCACAACAAGATGGAATGCATTAGAGCAGTTCTGTTTCACTCCTTTCTGATCGAGCCCAGAGAGTGGCGATGGGCAGCTATTCCCCCTGCTTGAGGGCGCTCAGCTGTTAATTCCCCAAGGGATCACTCATGTTGCTTCAGCTGTTCTACATTTATATGAAGTCTCTGGAAATTTGTGAGACAATTTGGGAAAATTATGATACTTGGTACTTTGACTGCTTTCCAACTGACTCAGAAACCATGGTCACTGGGCTTAACCAGTACTGACAGGAGTCATGTTTTAGGCAAAAAACAGCTGGATGAAAATCTACCCAGAAAATATGGAAAAGATGATGATCAGCAAATATAAACACTGGTGGAACTGGTAGCAGCAGGAACCTCAAAATGGCGATATACACCTCCGTTATCTCTCAATTTTGCGGCACCCAGATGACACTTTGGGCCAATTAAGAGAAACTCCAGAGATTCCAGACAGCTCTGTAAAACTGCTCACAACCTGAGCCATCTGCTCTAGAGGAAGGGAACCCTCTTCCGCACGAGTGCCGGAGTCATGAAGAGACGATGCACAAGCAGGTCAACTCAGCCTAGACGATGCAACTCTACACCCCAGCTCTGGAGAAAACACTGCTCAGACTCTGATCCATGGCTCTTATTCTAGGCTTGAAAACATGAGCTTTATCTACCTAACATGAATTCCACTACACAGTCTACAACAGGATAGAGACCAGCAAGAACTGCCTGGCTTACGGTTGATTCAGCTACAAAAAGATTAATATTTCATGGTTTGAAATATTTATATGAAAACATATTTTCTTGGATCTTTCAAAATGTCCCCATTAAAATGTACCCAAATACCAAGCAACCTACTACAGGAAGGCAGATACTATCATGATAGACATTGAAGTCCTTCGACTATTTGGAGCAAAGGCAAACTTTTTGTGGAAAAGTACACATTAGTAGGCTGGATTCATTAAATGCTAGTAATTTTAGCTCAGGTTAAAACATCTGTGCCTTAAATGGGTTCAAGGGCACTATATTAATCAACAAAGAAAGTTTCAAATTGAATTTGGCCTTGGGAAATTCTCTTATATATTCTTTTGGGGGGATGTTATTGTTTTGGGGGAGCTTATCTACTATCTTGCTGGGAACAACTATCCACTTTAATAAAGTGCCTAAAATATTGTAATAAACACACAGCTTATATCAATAGCATCATATTTCCCCACATAGTATTTGTGTGTGGTTTAATTAGATGGAAGGATTACAGGAAAAGTTTGTGTCATAACGATTCTTTAAAGCGAAACCATAGATCAAAGTTCATAGCTGCCAAATATACAACTTTCAAAACAAGCTCAAGTGCTGCTATTAATCATGGCTGCTGGGGGATTTGATGACAAAGATTAAACTGCTGTAAAGGATACTGCTGTGCATCAGATTCTTGCAACTGTCATCAAATAGTCTGCCAACTATTAACAGGTCAGAAGAGTTGTCCAGCATTTACCATGGGTGGCTCCGTCACTGCAGCTGGTGAGGCTGTCTATGCCACAGTGACAACCAGTAACACCCTCCCGGATAGACATTTGTGGGTTGTTATTTTCCACAGTGTGGCTGAAGTCTTAAGGTCTTCCCGTAGAGCAGAGAAGAGAAGGGAACTGCTGGACCTCAGCCTCACAGCACTGCATCCTCATGGGAACACTGCTAGCGTGGAGTATTTTCTCTCTTACTTTCCACATGGAGTGCTTTCCCCTTGCTTATTGCATGTTAAGAGTGCCCACCTGTGGAGCTGAGGTGTTGTAAATTCACCTCCTAGTTTATTTCTCAGCAACCACCCTGTACAAATAAGCCCTCGGAGAGTGCCTCAAGGACCAGCTTTCATCCCATTTGCACTTGCGCCAGCCCTCTCTCATTCCACACAGGATCACGTGTAATATCCCTGCAGGAAGCTGCAGCATTCCCTTCCACAGAAACATAAGATGAAGGAAGTATGGAAAGCATATTTTGCAGGGTGGGAGCCAACAACCTGTGACCCACCAGCCGGTGCTCTGCGGTGGGTCGCCGATGGCAGTGAGATGGCATTTGGAGAGTGGTTAACCTACAGGCCTGCAATACGCTGCTGTCGCTGCTCATACACACCAGTGGGCTTGAGAAGTGGCCTTTCTGAGGTTCGGCTTCGCAGGGTCTGGAACTGGTATCAGGAATTTTGTGCTCAGCTGTCGGTGTAACAGATGTGGGTGGCAGCCTGACGCAACCGGCGAATGGAGATTCAAACCCAAAACCGCAGATTTGACTACAGTTCTTCAAAGTTTAGGGGAGGTACAGATCTGAATCCAAACTTCACAGCTGTGGCCAGCTATAAAACAAACTTATCTGTATAACGGGTTGAATCCCAACTACGCTTGAATATCCTTCATCTCTGGGAATCTTTGGAGACACATCTGGCTGGAGGTTTTTAAGCGTCATCTCATCTTCGCTAATAGTATCTTAAAATAGTATCTTAAAAAAAAAAAAAAAAAGAAAAAAGAACAGAATGTTAAAGGCTTAAAAAGGCAGACATTCAACCCTAGATTATTTTAAGTAGTTCGGTCTTTAACTTACCAAATAAAGACCTTCATTCTACCCAACCCTTCGTAAGTTAAAGGTATCACGGATCGCTTCACTCCTTAGTCAAACAGTTCTGTCTCTGTCCTCTGCTGAATGCAAGGATGTGACACCAGACAGACTATTTTTAGACATTTGCAATGGTATATTTGCTATGTCTAAAGGTTCTATTCTCAAAGATCAGCCTTCATTTGCTGGCTTTTTGATTTAATTTATTTATTCCAAGGTTCCCCTCTTTCCAAAAAAAAAAAATTCCTATCACAGAATTATGGAATTGTCAGAGTTGGAAGGGATCTCTAGGGCTCATTCAGCCCAAATCCCCTGCTAAAGCAGGATTGCCCAGAGCACATCACTCAGGACTGCATCCAGGCCAGTCTTGAAGGTCTTGAAGGGGTTGAAACATTCAATACTACCACCCCCCAATATTCCCCTCACAGAATAGTCAGGAAATTATTATATCCTTTTCAGTTATAACAAAGTGAAATATATCCCTGCTTACATTAATGGCTTTTATATTCATTGTAAGATGCTATTTAATTACCACGAGGATGACTAGATCACATGGGCTTGGCACGTAACTTGCTCTCCCTGAAAGCTCACAGCTTTGAGGTCTATGTGACGCTTGTGAGGTGACAATCCTGTGTAGGATTACTACACAGAGCCACATAGAAATGGCATTTGCTGGCACATCTTTGTGTGGCACTGACAAAACTCTGCCTGAATCTGGGACAGGTAACCCATTGCGCCCGCTGTGTCAACAAGGCCAAGGTCCTGCACTTGGGCCACANAGGAAAGAATTATTCCCAGAAAGAGTGGTCAGAGCCTGGAATGGGCTGCCCAGGGAGGTGGTGGAATCACCCTCCCTGACTGTGTTTAAGAGCAGATTGGATGTGGTGTTGAGGGATCTAGTGTAGGGGAGAACTTGTAGAGTAGGGCTGATGGTTGGACTTGATGATCCCAAGGGTCTCTTCCAACCTATATGATTCTATGATTCTAAGGCATTTACCATACACAACCAGCAGCCCACTCGGAGAGCTATCAAAGGGGTCCTCTGCAGATGTCTCTGGAAACAGCAGCATCCATATTGCACTTCAAAGCATACAAAGACTATCCGGGTACATTTCCCTGAATTGGGACCCTTTGTGTTTTGTTTTGTTTTTTCTTTTTCTGGTTTTCTGGTTTCTGCCATCTTACATTTAAATATGGCATCTGGTTTTCTTCTTACCGAGAAGCATATACTGAGTACAGTAACCAGGAAAGGGTGGGGAGGTGTTTTCCTTTGGGTTAGTGAAAAATATTGCCTGAGGAATGGAAACACTGCTTTGATTGTGATACAGCCTCTATTTTTATTACTTTTCTCTGTAAAATACAATAAAAACATTGTGGGAAATATACAGTCAATTATCTGCAGGGGAAGGGAATACACCATCCCTTGGCAAGGCTTCTGGGGGAGGGAGCACCAAGCTCTAACCTTGTCTTATCTTTCAGTGTGAGACAGACTTTGGCTCAAAAACTGCAGAAGCACAAATTTAAATTAAAAAAAATATAAGAAGAGCATGTGAAATGCAAAAAAAACCCCACCCAGTTATCTACCCAAAAAGCACCACATAAGGCCAGAAGAACTTCCCTGATGACAGTATGACTCTGGCTGCTGCATGGGTAAAGCACCCAGCAGCAGAAAAAGGGATGCCTGAGGGTCTGAAAAGGTGGCAACCATAAAGCTCAAAGCAACATTACCAGTGGCCTCAGTGGAGTCCAGGCTTCCTCTACATTTACCCCTGGCTCCACATTATAGCATCCAAATTAAACCCAGGGGCATCCAAATGAACGCAAGGGCCCAGCAAAGCCAAGATTAACTCTGTGCTGGATCTACACTTTAACGTTCACTGCAATGTTCCTGACCAGCCTTTGATGTCAGTTCTTGTTTTGGGCTACAGACTCTTGCGGGAGGGGCACTAAGATGTGTTTGGATAGAACTACACATTGTGGGTGCCATCACAGTCCCTGTGACCATTCAAAAGAGCATGGTGGGATTGCAGGGTCCATTTGTGCTACTGCCACTTCTCCTGCCATTCCCTGCCACAAAACTGAAGCCCGAGCACTTGTCTTGGAACCTGGGTGTTGGTTCCAACATTTAGAAAGGCCACAAGGGAAAAATTTGGAAATGTATCCAGCTCCTGGAGGTGCAATGTTCATTCTGTTGAAGTGGATGATGAGATACTATTTAAGGGTCATAATACTCTTCCACTGCAAATGTGTCTGCTGCTTTTGCAAGCAGAGAGCTTAAAGGAGGGGAGCAGCTGGAGCAGTGGCGATATTTCAAGACTGGATGAGCTTTCAGCCAGCCTGCAGCAGGTTATGTATGGCAAGGAAAGACCTAGGAGATTCCTGTACGAAGCTTTAGTCTTATTAGCCTTTACAGATGAAGAGGATACAGATTTGATATAAAAACCAGATAAAGCTATCAATAATTCAGGCCCGTATCTTCCTCCAAGTACATCCAGAAGATTCGGATTCTCATTTACTGGAACCAATCTGTCTGGGCTCTGGGCACCAAACTATCTGCTATAGTTGCATGGCCAATTCAACACTTCTTTGCAAGAACACATGGTGACTGCCTAGGACTTCTGCTTTTTTGGATAACAAATACCTTTTCAGACCATGGATATAACAGCACTGACAAAAAGCACTTAAAGCAAGTTGAATTATCTAGTAATGTTATTTCCTAATGAAATAAGTCATCACCCCTTAGAAGCATGTGTCTTGGTCTGTTAGTGGTTTGAACTAACTGGGTAACTGAGGAAGAAGCTGGACCATAGGCAGAATTCACGTGAATTTTCCTGTAATTTTGCCTGGGTTAAATTGACATATCACCAACTTTGTGTTAAATGAAACGTGAAACAATGAATCTGAGGACCATGTTAATGAAGAGCTCAACTGACAAGTCAATATTTTTCTTGTCACAAAACCAAACCATTGCCTCATTTTGATAAATTGCAGCTACTGATACTAAAACTTGGACTTTGAAGTAAACTTAAACATTGGTGTCGTGGGCCTTTGCCAGCATATGTAGAAGAGTGCAATAAGGTAGTAATTTCATATGTGAAGTTGGTACAAAACCTTTTAAAGGTAGCTACTCTTCAGCCATTTAAATACGCTCCTCTACAGACTGACACGTTATCTTTACAGGAAAAATACCCCCACAGAACCTGTGAGCTACTTCTGGCAACGGTTTGAGTTCCTTCTGTTGAACCACTCATGGTATAGACTTGCTAGCATTAGTGCTAACACTGCCCATGATTTTAAAGCTTCTCTGAGTCCGATTGCGCTATTCCAAAAAAAGGCTCTTCTCTTATTAAAAACAGAAGCTTTCATTCTCCCTCGAGGCCTGATATTTATGATCAAGTATTTCATGCCTACTTCTCTTGCCCTAATTCTGGTCATTTGCAACAATGCTGGTGTTAAGTGACTATGAAACCCTAAGTCTCTGAAGTAATCAGATTTTCAGGCTCTGTGCCCTATGTCACATGGAATCATTTATTGCAATACAATAGGAAATAAGGGCACTATGCATAACAGGACTTCTGGAAGGAGAGATGTTGCTCATCACTGAGTAACAGTATACCCAGCTGATTGTAAGTTGTGCCTTAGGAATCAATGGATTTTTGCATTTAGAATAAGCAGAACAGAGGGGGAATGACTAAAGTAAGAGCAACAGAGAGAAAATGTGCAGGGTGCCCAACTCCTGCTCAAGCATCTGGTCACAGGGAGGTACTAACATCTCAGATCTGGCTGATCATGCAATTGTCAGAGTTGGAAGGGACCTCTAGAGATCATCTAGTCCAACTCCCCTTCCAAAGCAGGATTGCCCAGAGCACGTCACTCAGGACTGCACCCAGGCAAGTCTTGAAGGTCTCCAGAGAAGGGAGATCCACAACCTCCCTGGGCAGACTGTTCCAGTGCTATGGAGTAGCTGAACTGGTCTTGGCAGCTGGAATGAGCATGGCGACAAGGAACCAGCAAGGATTCATCACTGGCTAATGAGCCAGCAAGCTGCTCCATCCCTTCTTCCCACATTAAATACCTACAGCTCTGCTATCCTCCTCTACATCTCCTTTACCCCAACATCTGCCATGGCCTTTGCATACAAGTAAGAGAGAAGCTCAACAGCAGATGATCAAACTGAACCACATAAGAACTGTGGGCTGGTTAGACCGTTGCAGGTGGTTATATTAAGTTTTTGAGTTTCAGAACTTACCTCAGAGTCACTTCCTTTGGTCTGGCTGAAGTTGGAGAGAGAAAAAAAAAAAAGGCCCAAGCCCCTCAATTTTCCAAATGTAGTAAAAAGTGTTTGAATACACACTTTAATATATTTTTCTGTGGCATTTTTGTAAAATACAGATATATAATTATAGATATAATGCATATATAGCATTTACTATATTGATAAAAAGCTAGTCTTTTCACAATGACACACCGGTAAGTATTTACAATATGGTTCAAATTTTAAGGAAAAAATGTTTCAAACAATATTGTGTGGTTATATGATAAGAATAATTTGAGGAAAAATAAGAGACCTGTTCTAAAAAGTTCCCAGACAATAAAGAACATACTCTCGCCAGGAGCACCTCCGTGAACATCCATTCACAACCTTTTGTTTTCCCCTTGTAGGAACTCGCAGGATTTAGCTCTTCCACATTTCTACCGAGTCACAGCCCTTAAGATGACATGGATGTTGGCCTTTTCCAAATACAAAGTAATTGTATCATTCTTCCCATTTAAAGTCTTGTCCAACTGCAAGATTTCAAAGTTTTGGCTAGAGCAGGAATTACTACACACAAGTTTGTTTTTAATTTAAACCGACAGAGCCCTGACAATTTACACAACCCCAAATTTGCTCTATCTTCTATGCAATCTTAGAACTGCTTCACAAATTCTTAGGGCGAGGCTTTGGAACAGTGCTTTTTTTGGCATTGCAGGTCTTTGCTACAAGGTCTGCCTCGAAGGACCCTGCAACAGCAAAGCTACCAGCAGACCTGAGGAACACAGATGCGCTTCGTTATCCTCATGTGTGAACACCACCCCAGCCGTGAATCTGTGGTGTACTCCCCACCAGACAGTGGATGTGCTTTAACAGACTGTCAGCATGGACTGTGAGGCAGAGAAGTACTTTACAGAAGGAAAACAAAACAAAACAAAACAATAATGAAGATATAGAAAGCCTGAGTGAATTTCCCAAGGTCACTGGGGAAGTCTGGGACAGCAAAGAAGCAAACCCACATCACCTCAGCTGCAGGCTCATCGTCCTGTCTTTCCAGCTTTGAATGAGAACTTTCCAGGTGTATTCTCTAACATAAAAAAATAGGTAACTAACAGAAATAAACCCTTCCCCAAGCATGGGCTTAAAGACTGCTATGTTTCTCTTCTGTTCCCAAATAATAAGAAGAGATAGTGAAAGAGCTGTTTTCTGCGTTCATTATTATCTCCAACCCTCAGAAGAAATACTGGCTACAATGAGCCTGTCTTGGAGCAGGGGCAGTTAAGCCTGCTCTTTGCCAGAAAAGACATAGGAACTCCTGAGAAGCACAACAATCCACCTTCACCCTCCAAAAAAATATCTAACAGAGAAAACCATCAAATCTGAAAGGCCTGGTTCTCCTTCAAGGCTGACCAGCACTGAAGGAGAATAAGACCTTTCAGATTTCACATTTTTCAATGCTGACCAGCATCGAAGCATTTTCAGCTACATTTTGCACCTACTTCAAAATGCCTTTTCGTCTCCTGCAGGCTATGAAGGAGGCTCGATGCACTCTTGAAGACAACCCATTCTCTCAAGCATTAAACTCTGTTCTAGAAGCCCCCACAGCTCAGTTCTGGTGGACGAGCAGCTGAGGGGCAGCTTTCGCATCAAGACTGATGAGCACCGGGGCTGTGCAGGTGCGGATGCGGGCAGAAACTTGGCCGTGACAAACCACCTCTCCATGTCCTTGTCACTCTGGAGAAGCCTGGTCAGGAGCAGGCTGTAATCTATGTTCTCACAAGCAGCAGTTAAAACCAGAGCTGGGAGGGAAGGAGGGAAGGCTCTCCAATTCCAGGGCACAAACTCACTGAGAAACAGAGCAGCGATAACCCCACGATGGAAAGGAGTAAGAGGAAGACAGATGGCTCCCTGGAGGGAGGGATGTAGGCTGTAGGTGTCATGCTGGAGCATTCAAAGTAAACTATTAAAGGAATTTTGCCTATTGTTACCCTGGTCCCATTTTGGCTGTGTTGCAGGGAGCACAACAAAGTTCTGCTTCCAGCACTTGTGGGCAAACTGGGCCATCTGCCTAATTGCTACAGATGATGTATTTATGAGATACTGAGGATGGAGAACTTTTTGTCCTTATTAAAAAAAAACAAAAACACAAAAAACCAAAAACCACCACCAAGAAAAACCGAACCCAAAACGTGACACACACACAAAAGGGTAAAGCCAATAATGGATTTTTCTCATCCTGCTCACTTTTTTTTTTTTTTCCCCCCCCTAAATCAAACCTGCATTTTCCTTTAAAAAAGTAAAAATACAAAAACAAAGATACATTAGAATATCCTAGTGTCCAGTAAATGTCCTATAGGCAATATTTATGGAGAAAAAAAAATGCATCAAGCCCTTCCTTGGACAAAAATGAAGCACCCCAAAGTTCATT
Source organism: Jacana jacana (assembly GCA_013400555.1). Classification (NCBI taxonomy): domain Eukaryota; kingdom Metazoa; phylum Chordata; class Aves; order Charadriiformes; family Jacanidae; genus Jacana; species Jacana jacana. Next base: position 23,577 of record VZTM01006255.1, on the reverse strand, counting down.
CCGTAGCAAGGAATGCCTCTTCTTCTGCTGTTGGTTTAAATTACTGCTGTCACCACAATTTGAATATGCATTACTTGTCTTCAAATACTTAAAAATAAATCCAGACTAATGCTGAAAAAAGTAAATCCTAGTAAGAATGCTGTGCCATTGATAAGCTAAAACCAGCGTATCGTGAGAAGGCAAACTAATCTTTCCATTTACTTTGTAAATATTCCATTAGCAAAACTTCTATTTTAGGCTGGATGCTCAATGCTTAACACTTAAAAAGTCCAAATACCCTTTGTATCCCTTAGAGAAGAAACTTGTAAAATGCCTTTGGTGCATCAGCTTATCATTGTATGAATGTTTGAAAGAAACTCACTAGTGCTATAGGAAATGTAGCTGGGCTTGTTTGCGTTGTTTAGTACTCCAAGTGTCATTTCATTCTTTAAAGGGGTTAGAGCAGAGGAGGGGGGGAAAGGGGAGGAAGTCTTACTTAATTTGTTGCATATGTCCCAACGTGTTATACAACTAAGTGTATTATACCAGAAAACTAAAGCAGCCTGCGCCGCAACAAGCTCTGTGTAACTCAAAATAGGAGAATAATCTGGCCATGAGCTAGTCAAAAATTCAGTGAAACTTCCTCTCATATTATATACACACACACACACACACTTTTATAAGCTACATCGAGTGTCCTTTCATATTCCAAAAGAAATACATTGTAGACACCAAGCATACTGTACTTTTACTTAAAGGCTTCATCAAACCATATGTGCAGACACTTGAGAAGACGAGAGTGTTAAGCTTCCTAGGGTCCTAGAGTCAAAGAAATTCTGCTGCCCCCCGCTGCTAAGTAAGTGCACTCCTTCCACGGGGGGCAACATCTGCCGATCCGTCATGGTTCCACTTGGCGAGGACCCCAAGAAACTTCCTTGGGAAGAAACGATTTTCTCAGGACTGGCAGCCAGTTTAGGGGATGTGGAAAAGTTATATCCATAGAGCGCGCAGGGGCTGTGCAGTCTAAACGTGTTGTAGGAGCCTTGGTGGGTTTGGTTGGCGGTGAAGGCATTGCTGGAGGGGGATGGCATGATGTACTGGAGCTGCGGAGACATCCCTGAAATCTGCATGGACAAGCCAGTCTGTGGGCAGCTGAAGGCGTCCCCATCATTGCCACTCATGGACATATTCACAGTCGTGCTACTGGACACACCGACGTAGGAGGGAGTCCTCGGGGGTGCAAACGTCTCACTGGTTTGGTTTGTGAGCCGGTTGTAGGTTTCAGCCAAAGAGGTGCTGTATCTGTTCAGGGTCAAGCCTGAGCGGGCACAAGCTGTGTAGTCAGCTGGAGCAAGGCTACAGAGCTGGCTAGTGTTGGGGCTGAGGTGGAAGGCTGGAGATGAGCAAGGGGAACCCGGTAAAAGGTGAGGGTGGGTAGATGGCACTCCACTGCCAGATCCCTGGAGTAAAGTAGAGGAACCTGCATTTCCTGCAAGAGAATATTACAGCATAAGAAGCATGTTGAGAAAGGTTCACCTCCTAAGTGACAGATCAAGACCTTTGTCTTTTACTATAACCCTTGACATGAAACAACACAAATTCAAAAAATGACGTACATACACGTGCAGATGAGAGTGTGTGGCACGTGTATCTTTAAAGAAGCAACCTGTCCAAGAACAAAAACGTAGGTTATGCTTTTACCCTTCACTCAATACTTAGAGCTCCTGCCCAAAAGGTAAACTACTCTTTATTTGACCCAGGAACCGGGCTACATGGCAGCTAAGACGTAGCCAGGTGGGTCACACATCACAGGAACCCTCATTCAAAGCCATCAATAATTTCATTGTCTCTGCTGTTGCTACCCCCCGGTGTGGGTTTCAAACACTCGGTCCCCCATTCACTGCCAGAGCACCAGCTACAGAAGCAGCTGCTTTACTCAAATGGGAGAGGCTTCCAACTGCAAAAACCACTGGAGAACAAAACTGCTGAGAGACTTCAGGAAAAGTGTAGGCTGAGTACAGTGCACAGCTGCTTCATTTCTTGAATGGGTAGGTAGAGGTTTAGGTTTGCAGCAAGCTGTTTGCAAACCGTTCATTTACTGATATCAGAACTTTTTGCATGACAAATAGAAGAGCTGAAGGCTCCTGAAAACACATCACTTGCTACAGGTGGAGCCTTTTCTCAGGGCTGAAAGTTTCACAGCTGTAAGGAATATTTCCTTTTCTTAGAGATTTTATCTCCACCAGAAAAAAAAAAAATGAGCATAGAAGAATTTACTTGGGCCTTTCACAGTCTCCCAGGCAAAATGCAATTAGCGTGGAGGACACTCTGGTTTATGAATCACATCACGGAATAAGGGAATTGTCAGAGTTGGAAGGGACCTCCAGAGATCATCTAGCCCAACTCCCCTGCTCAAGCAGGATTGCCCAGAGCGCATTGCATCCAGGTGGGGCTTGAAGGTCTCCAGAGAAGGGGACTCCACACCCTCCCTGGGCAGCCTCCACCAGGGCTCTGCCACCCTCACCCCAAAGAGGTTTCTTCTCATCTTTGAATGGATCTTCCAATGTTCCAGCTTGTGCCCATTGTGCCCATTGCTCCTCATCCTGTCACTGGGAACCACTGAGAAGAGTCCGGCTCCACCCTCCTTCAACCCACCCTTCAGATACTTGTGAGCATGAAGGGGGTCTCCCCTCAGCCTTCTCTTCTCCAGGCTAAAGAGTCCCAGCTCTCTCAGCCTTTTCTCATCAGGGAGATGCTCCAATCCCTCCATCATCTTTGTTGCCCATACACTTTCTCTCTCCAGTAGTTCCCAGTCTCTTTTGAACTGGGGAGCCCAGAACTGGATGCAGTGTTCCAGTTGTGGACTCACCAGTGCAGACTAGAAGGGGAGAATGACCTCCCTGGACCTACTGGCCACACTCTTCCCCGTGCAGCCCAGGATTCCATTGGCCCTCTTGGCCACAAGGACACATTGCTGGCTCATAGATAGTTTACTATGTACCAGGACCCCTAGATCCTTCTCCTCAGAAGCGTTTTCCAGCAGGTCCACCCCTAACCTATATCAGTGCCCAGAACTCTTCCTCCCCCATTAGCTGTCAAATAGCTTGATGCTGCAAAGAAATACATGCTGTCAATAGCAGGTTTTCATGATAGGTGAGCTAGTAAAAAGTAAAACACATGATCAGCGAACTCTGCCTGCTTCTTCTTGCTCTGTTGACAGGCCACAACAGGCACAAGACACCATGAGATACTGCCACATTCCAGAAATCCTGGTGTAAGGCATACATATTTTGATTGCAATCTACATCAACACCTCTGCTCTCTGAAGGTGGGCACTTCCAGCACTAACAACCAGGACAAATTTCTAATGGGGGTCTTTCAGCAAGCCTCTGAACTACCCTACTGTCCAAGGTGTAGGTAACCGAAGGATGAAGGAATGCAAGGATGCCAGATTCTATCCTCTGAACATCAACGGGCTCCTTAACCTTGGGCAACAAGCATAAAAGGAAGCAAAAAGTTCATGGCAGCAGTTCCTCTTCCTTCAAACAGTGCAATATATACAGTCAGTCTTAAGCAATCTGACAAATTGTTTCAGGTCTGATCCTGGCTTCTCATTACAGGCTTTTTCTATCAAGAGAGTTGCCACTCCCCATCCTCCACTCAAAACTTTGCCAGCCCTCATCCAAATTATCTGTGACCTGGCACAAAACCTCCTTTTCTAGTCGCCCACATCAGGCGTCAGTGCTCAAAATTTCTCCAAGGACTGAGCTAAGGAGAAGTTGATAGAAGTTATTTCTGTGTATTTCAATGTTTTCTGGAGTTTTGGTGTGAAGGTGCTTATTGACTCTGAAATAAATTATCAAGAAAGCAGAAAAGGTGAAGATTCGAGAACAAGATGTCCGATTTAGTTGGGAAACACCTGAGATGTTTTCTATATAACGTGGGATGCTTTGGAAATAAAGGAATTCAGAAAAAAGTACCGAGACTCCCCTCTCTGGCAAAACAGGCCCTTTAAATACCCCTCCCTCCCCTGCAGCACTGCCCGTATGGTGGTGAAAGTGGAAGCCAACAGGTTATGGTCTGGGGAGCAGGAAAAAGCAAATTGGGGAGGTCTTACGTTTTTTTCAAGCTCTAGGATACAGTTTGTTGGGACTTTTAATGAGTAATTTTTGAGTCCTTAGGAATCAAGAAAGCTTTCCAAGGCAGACACCCAGTTAGGCTTGCCACTATTGATTCATTACTTGGAGGACATTTCTTCTCTCATTTCTTTCTCTTCTTTTAAACACACAAGTAATTTCTACATTGGAATTTGGATATGTACAACAGCAGTCATCTATAAATGATCTCTGCCTCATGTATCTCACCAGAGCAGAACACTAAGAAACAGTTCATCCCCTTTTTAAATGACTGGCCTTTCCTTCCACACGAGATCTGATTTTTCTTTATGATCTAACACTTTTAGTGCCACGGTGGTTGAGTCAGCGTTAGTTTTCTAACAGAGTAACTCTGATGAGAGGTGATGGCCTGCACTGGGGCTGGTTGGATGCTTTCCTCAGCAAGTGACACACTCGCTTAGATTTTTGCACAGAACCACAGGCAAAGGTTTATCTTTCTGTATTTTTGTTTTGAAAGCACACAAAGAAGATCCTTACCTTGTTTGGGTATCCCAGGTATATCTTCAAATGTAAGTGTCCTCAGTGAAGGTCTCCAGAAGGCATAGGACTCTACCAGAGCTTCCAGTCCCATTCTATTTAGAATAAAACCAACATGGCATCATGAAAAGAAGCTGTATTTTGTCACATTTCTCAGGATACTTTGTCTCAAAAAAAAAATAAAATAGAGGAATCAGTAATATTTCAGGATTATTTTGAAGTTGATTTTGCCTTTTAGGAAAGAGCCTTGTGTTCTCATCCATGAGCCTGCTGTGATCTGCAGTCACCAGGCTGGGTGCAGGCAACAAGTTTCCCAGTTCCACAAGTTTGTCATTCTATTTCAGTTGTGGTTTTGATTGGAGCTTGGGAGTCAGGGGTGGACTTGACCAAATGTTAAGTGTTTTCCTGGTACAGCATTTCCTTAATAGCAACTGCTCTGAGCAATCCACTGACAACATCTACTAAAACAGGATTCCCAGTCAGTACCAATGAGCTGGAAAATCATGCTGACACCATGAGCCAGGCATGGGTGTTACAGCCCTTTTTCTACTCACAGGTATAATAACCAAGACACAACATTGCTTTAAGTGCTGAGCAAAATGCCTTTAGAAACTACCATATAAGAAAAATGACAGAATATTTTTAAAGTGCCATGGCAAAACAGAAATAACCGGGTAGACAATTGTGGCAGGCAGCATTTAGAAGAATCTCTATTTCCTGAAGGTAAAGGCTCATTTGTTTTCTGGCAGAATCTTACAAATAACGTACCTCAGAGGTATAATTCTGCTGTTGTTTTTGGCTGCTGGGCCCCAAAGGCCTGTTAAGTGTCAGCATCAGGCACAGACCGGACACAAGTGCTTGCCTTCGAGCAGCACCACTCTGTAAACTCGGATTATGCAAATAGCCCAATTTGAACCTACCAACGTGTTCTTCCCATCCCGCTTCTTCCCCGTCGCATTTCTAGCCGGATCACAACTGTATTTCAGGAAATAGTTCTAAAGCATTCTAATAAGCTGAACCTGGACTAAAAAGATAGCCTTCATTTTCTGCAGGCGTGGTGAATTTTCATCTGTAGTTACAGGGGAGATAAAAGCCACCTCCTGGAGGAGTGTAGCCAAGGCGATAATTTATACAAGATGCCTTCGAACAATTTCCACATTTTATCACCACCCTAATTTACGCTATCAAATGGCCATGTTTATTTAACAAAACAGTTATGTTTTTCCTGAAGTATTTAAAGGGAGAAATTCTGGTCCTTTCCCGAGTAAAAGTTTTTATAGGGTCAAACTTAAGGCCGAACCGAAGAATGAAACTATTCTCAGCACATAAATTCTCTTGCACTTTGCAAATGCACAGGGAATGCTTTTAAAAGGTGAAGCTACTGATTTCTGTAAAACAGCCAGTGGGACTGAATGGAAATGACCTGAAAGGGAATATTTTTAATTAAACAGAATTACTGCACGCAGCAGTGCGTGGTAAGACAGCTGCAGTAATTAAAGCAACAGGGAAATGTTGGATATAATGCTACCAAAATGTTTTGTTTGCTTGTCTTTACATTCTACTGCAGACTGAAAGGTCTAGCTTAGAAGCACACCATCTAGAGCAATAAAGATAACCAAATCTTAACATTTAATTGCAGAGTTCAGCAGCAGGGTAAAAAAATCACGATCAACTGAGTGGAGCGGTGATTTAAATTCAAAAAAGGAAAATTTCCTCAACAATTAAAAACCTGAGCTGCATACCCAATCGTGTTTGTTCAGTTCCAGAGAGCCTACCAAAGACAACAGCAACACTGACTGCAGTAAACCGCCATCGATTTGCAAGGGGCAAGAGTTTGCAGAGTCATTTCTGTAACAAGAAACACTGCAGCAAAAGCAGTCAGACCTCATCTAAAGCCAGTTCCAAAACGTTCACCCAGAGGCTGGCCCTTGATGCAGGACTGGCCTCCTAATCCATTTCTGTAAACTACGACAGCCTCTCAAATTCAAATATCCTGCTTTTTTTCCCTAATGCCCGAACTAAACTTATTCCTAGCAGCCGAACACAAAAGCCACTCTGAATAACCCCACTCTTACAACTGGATTTGCAGTGCTCTTGCTGCACCTACATCCTCCTTGGATAACACCAAGGCTGTCCCACCGTATTAAATCCAGTTAAAAAATGCTTCCCAAATGATCATTTCCTCTCTGTTTTCAGGGGTGCCTTGTTTCATAGAAATAGAAGAAATTCTAACCTCACTTAAAATCAGAAATTTCGGAGGAGTCAGGGTTTTGTCCTTCTATCCTTGTACTTATTTTATAGCTCAGCAACAAGCACACATGGCAGAGATGCTGCCTTTGGAGAGCAGTCAAACGGGGCATGCACGGACACCCTTCCCTTCCCCAAGTCTACACAGCACAGCATGCTTTGCTCCTTCAGTCACTGCAGTCATCTAGAAGTTTCTGCTCACTTAAATTTCAAAGTGGAAAGATACACAAGAGGAAGTTCCATCTCAACACAAGGAGGAGCTTCTTTACTTTGAGGGTGGCAGAGCCCTGGAAGAGGATTCCCAGAGAGGTGGTGGAGTCTCCATCTCTGGAGACATTCCAAACCCACCTGGACACGTTTCTGTGCAACCTGCTCTAGGAGGACCCGCTTTGGCAGGGGGTTGGACTAGATGATCTCCAGAGGTCCCTTCCAATCCCATATCATTCTGTGATAAAACTCTATTTATGAAGGTTCCTGGGGCATCCCTTCCATGCCCCAGGACAGAACATGGACAAATGTTTTTTGCAAGAAGACAAAAATCTCAGAGAGCAGAAAATGCAGAATGCGAACTGAGAGGACACTTTGAGCAAATCCCATGAGCCTTTACAACTACCCCAACCCCTGCCATAACTGCTCATCCTCTACAAAACTACTCTCATTTGCTGTCCGGTCTCAGCATTTACAGAACTTAGGTGGAGGCACAAAACAGGCTTTACTGCTGTAGCCTCTGCTAAAAGAGAAGCCCAGTAAAGCAGCTCCCAGAAGACACTCTCTGAACATTCCTACCAGCACAGTCTGCTCCCTTCCCTGCAAGGCTGGGTCATAAATACAGCAGCTGTAGACACCAAACACAATGTGGTCACTGGAACTGATGTGTGCTATGCACCACAATTAAATACCTTCTCTTTTTGTTTTTTTTTTTTCCTCTTTTTCAGCTGAAACGATTTAACATACAATTCATAACCGGCTTAAGTATTTTGCATTAAACAGGCTTTGGATAAAACACCTCAATGGTACAGGCAGCAGGGACTAGACCCAAGCTTCCACTTTGCACTGCTCAGATTCCCCATTGCTGTTTTGAAAGACTCATGGATCAAGAGAGCAATTAATCAGTCCAACCGCAACAAGAGGAGGTGGAAACCAGGCTTGTTTGAAGGTCATCTATAGCCTAGTAGGAAAGGCATTCATCTAGGAAGCGGATTTAGAACTTCTTAGGCTAAAGACACACTTCAACAGAGCTCTCCCACCTCCAAGGCAAGTGTGCTAAGCATAAGGTTATTGCAAGAGGTGATGTAGTTTCTCCCTTCATCCATACTAAATGTCATTTAAGTGCAAGAAAGCCTGGGCTTACAGCTTGATACTGGTATCTGCATTTTGTGTCCCCAGCCAGGAGAAAGATTTCAGGAGCAGCCTGAAGTCACAGACCTGAGTATTCATTAGTGCCATTTGCAGCCCTCCTCTGAAAGGAAACTCAAGTACACACATCAAGCCATGTGCCAACCCATTCTTGACCTCGATGGCCACAGGAGCAGGAGCCCAGCACTGAGAATGGAAAATTTCACTGGGAAACCCCTGGGGAACCCGAGTCCCCAAGCTAATTTGTCTATAAATGCAGCCATTCCCCTCTTCCAGCCATCACAAACCCATTCTGTCAGCAGTTACGATCCCACCTCCTTCCCCACCACCTACCTGTTACGTCCCGAATCTCTAAAACCTTTGGCAAATGGATTCCTATCAATCTTCAGACGAGTTATCTGTGAAGAGGATTAAAGAACTTACTCCATGCAAATTCAGCTGAGTAACACCAAAAATTACTATCCTGACACAATTAAGCCAACAGTGGAGTAGAAACATCTTCGTATTTGCCTGGTTTAAGACGGTTGCCCCTCAACACAGCAAAATAAGGGCCAGCCTTCGTGATCATTACTTTTGCAAATCCCCAGAGAAGCTAATAGGTATTTAATGCTACCAAAGGGCAGGTTGGAATTCTTGAGAAAAATCTTCTGGCAAATGTCATTCTTCACCTAAGAGAGTATACTGCCTAACTGCAATAAAATTTAAATTAAATTTTATTTGTGTACAGGGTCAAGAAGGAAATGTGAAAAGAGAGATTATCCCTAGGCTATTACCCTACATAAAAAACATCAAAAAAACCCCACCCAAATACATGTAATTTATTTAAACCAATATCGTAGGCACCAATTAATTATATTTCAGTATTTATATGGCTCTCCTGCTCTTCCCTTTGTAAAGATATCAAGGCATGTATAATTTCCCCAAATAAAGCTGCAATAACTGGCATGGAATTAATAAAATATCACAACACAACACTAACTATGGTGTCACTGTGGTTAATACTTAAACAAGTGGTAATAAGGGCCAAACACTGGAGTCACTCAATCTGCAGCTTACTTCGAATTGTGTGGACCCAGATAAACTGCAGTTAATAATATACATTGAATGCAGTTAACGAAAATGCAACTTTCTTGAGTCCTCAGGCTCTTTGAGAAGGTCCTGGGAGTCTTGAAAGCACTGGAGTCAAGACCAAAAATGCTATAAAAGTTCTATCCAGATACGTTTCTACTCTTAAAGGTACAAAAACAACTTTACAGCTCTTTCTTGTGAGGGTGGTGAGACACTGGAAAAAGTTGCCCAGGGAAGCTGTGGCTGCCCCATCCCTGGAGGGGTCTAAGGCCAGGCTGGATGAGGCTTGGAGCAACCTGGTCTGGTAGGAGGTGTCCCTGCCCAGGGCAGGGGGTTGGAACTGGATTATCTTGAAGATCCCTTCCAACTCTGACCATTCTATGATTCTAAAAATCAGACTTCTCTTTGTCTTGTGCTTCAATGCTGTGTTTACAATTAAGATGCCATTAACTATGCTAAGTTAGATCGTGTGATCACTGTAATAAGAACGACTTTTTACATGCAGCATCTAGCCCACATGGCCTGAAGCTGTAGCTGTAGCCTCCAGGCATTATGGCAGTACTATTAGTAAATGTCATACAAAAAGAGTTCAGGGCAATGCTTTTTAATATTAAGTGGTAAAATAAAAGTACTCGCTTTTCTCCAATCTCTTTCCTCCCTGACTAGTCTGAAAAGCCTGCAAAGTGTTCCAAGCAGAAATCCCACCTTACCTGCTGATTTTGGTAGGCTGTGACGGTAGTGAAAACTGTCTCAGGGAAGGAGAAGGCTTTCACCCCTTCTCCTGAAGGGATGGGCTTAACGGGGGACAGATCATCTCCGCAGTCTTTTCGGATGACGTGGACACGGGGCTGGTATTTGTGCATCGAGTGAAGGATAATCTATGCAGTTGTGAAAGGGCAAAAGATAACATTTATTAGAAAGGACTCCCTGCTGTTTCAGGACTAATAGCTTTTTGGAACAGATTATGGTATGTGTTTACCATGCCACTTACTGGAAATCTAATGTTTTCTTTAACCTCTGAAGGTTCTTATTACGGTAGTCTAATCCCTGTGCATTTATGTCACTGCCAACCCTAAGCATTTAAAAATTAGACGACTCAGGAGCTCTAAATTCAGAGACTGGTTCAATTGACTGCCTCCCAAAAAAAACCAAACCCCACAAAATCAAAAAAAAACCCCACCAAACCAATCCCAAGAACAAATTAAAGAAAACCCCAAAACAACAACAGGAGCAAAGTCCTGATCCCACTGGAATTAGGAAAGTTTTGTCCCTTTTTTCCACTGGAGCCTGGATTTGATCTAACAGGATTAATAGCAGCAGCATTTGCCTTTTGTTTTTGGAACCTTCAGGGTATGCTTGGAGCAATTTTCTTCCTGATATCCCAAAGGCTGGAAACATATCTTGTTTTGAACACAGGCTAAGACTCTCCCACTCTGGAAAAGCAGAAACTTGAGAGTAAAATACTCCCATAGTCCCAAACTCTAAAGTTTTAATAACCCCAGATTTATAATACATATACACATGTCACAACCAATACACAATCCCCTCTCAGCGTACAAAAGCTCGATTAAGAGTAAAGGATAAACGAGAAGTATATGAACTCACAGTGCATAAAATGAAACACAAAAGATACCTTTTTGTATAGTTCCCAGATTTTAGGAGATATCTAAAATACAGATTTTTTTCCTCCATTTTACTCCACTTCAGCTAACTGCTACTAAAATAGATTTCCAGAAAAAAAAGAAAAATAATTGGAAGCTCAGCTATTATTGTTGGAAGGCCTAAGAAATTAGTAACTCAATAAATAAAATAGTCCTATGGCTATTGGCCTGTGGAACCCCCTAATCAACATTCAGGGGAAGCTTTTTAATTTCCGGCTCCTTGAGCAGCCTCAGAACCCGCCTGAGTTGGGGCGCTGGGCAGAGCCCCTGTGCCAGACACCGTGGAAGTTCATTCATCCAAATGACGTAGAGGACATTACAGCCATTTGGATAAGCTAGAGTTTGGCCAGTTTAATACACTCGGTCCCGGCCAGATGACATGACCCTGTTTTGGAGAAGCCAAGTTGCTGGATAATCAGGGGTTTTATTAGCCTGCAAGTAAGGTTTTGACAATGACATCACAGGTTCCAATTAATTTGCTGAGGGAGTGCCCTATGGATGTTCTCATATGAAGCCTTTTCCCAGTGCCTGAAATCTTGCACAGAGCTAGATTTTTATCATGCAAATGTGTATTCTCTTTTACACTCCTTTCTGTTCTCCGCCAGCAAAGACCTACAAAAGGAAACTGCAGAGAGGACAGCATGTTCCTGACCCCGCTTTCCTGTGAACACCCAGTGATACCAGGCAAGATACTGGTGCAACAGGACTGAAAAAAAAAAAAAACAAACCAAAAAACCAGCAAAGATCAAGGAAAGCTCCATTCCACCGCTCAAACCCATCGCTACTTGGTGCCATGCCACTTGCCTGGATGCCACTGAGCTTGCCACGTTCTGCTCCCACCCCCCATTTACTTCTCCCCAACACCTCCACGATGCAAACTGCTGCTTGCCTGCACAGCAGACTTGACCATATGTCAGTGACAAGCCAGAACGTCTCTGCTCGTGTATCTGGACAAGTGAAATCAGGGCAGGGTGGAGATGACCATCTCCCACTCCTTATCTGGGCAGCTATTACAGCTACACAGATCCTTGGCATCTCTTCAGGGCAACCTGGCTTGGCTCTGTTCTCTACTGAAGTTTCTATCCCTGACACACCATTAGACAATCAGCGAATGCGTAGCAGGACTGTTTTTTTCTTGATTTGGCACCATGCCTTGTACAATAGGATTTTTGTTAATGATCAGGACTCTCAGCTCTGAATAAATAATACATAACACCACAGAGCCCTGGTGAGTCAAGAGCAACACTGTGTAGACAGGACATAAAAGGAGAGGGAGATGCAGGGACTGCTCTGAAAACCACGTAGCTGTTACTCCGAGCATCACCTGAAGTTGCTGTGATGAAAAAGCCAAGGAAAAATGAGATTCTGCTTTTCATTTCACATCACTTGCACATGAAAAAGCACAAACGGGATCTAACAGTTTACCTGCAGAACCAGCAGCTTTCCCTTCATACCCTTAAAAACCCACAGCCAAAAAACAATTAAAAAAAAAAAAGCCCAACCAGAACAAACTCCACCAAATGCCAAGCACAAACCCAACATGGTTTTCAACCCACAGTTGAAAATCCTGCTTCTCTCTACAAATCCCTCACAGGGCCCGACCAAAAAAAGCCCTTTTGAAAGGGAATAAACTTCTCCTGACAAACGTGAAATTACACTTTGGCCCCTGCAGCTGTCAAGACGTGATCGTGAGACAGAAGAGGCCGCAGCAGGGCAAGGCTGGGAGAAGAGGAGGTGGCCAAAGCAGCTGAAACTGGGATTACCTTTGGGATTATGGTTTTTGAGGGATGCTGCCGTGATGAGGCTTCAGAACTTGGGCACCACTGTGGCACGACCATCCATGCAGCCAGCACAAGCGAGAGAGCCTGACCCTCTTTTTCCTGGAGGAGATGCCGGTCCCCCAGCAGCTCAGTGGTGCGCAGATCACACAGCCACCTCTCTGCCTCCAAGGGCTCTCCCTTCCATGCTGGCTTTTCACCCCTCAACTCCTTCTTTGTCCTCCCTGCAAAGCCCATGCATTCAGGCTTCCTGCACCCAGGGGAGCGTGTGGGGCTGAGGAGCACGGAGTTCCTCTCCACAAAGACAAAAAACTGCAAGTGCAAACGCTGATGGTTCCCAGCTTTTTCATTGTCGCAAGAACATATAACTGCCCATTGACTGTAAGCAGAGCTTGCTGCTTGGAGCCAAGTCTGGGCAGAGTAAGAGTCCGCCTCTGCTTCCAGCCTCACCCCACTTTCAAATGGGAGGGGAAAAAAAAATAAAAATAAAGAAAAAATAAAAGAAAAGAAAAATACCAACCACCGAGGAACAATTAACACACTAACAGCCTCATTTTCACTAGAAGTTAAAAGATGTTTCACTGCATCAAAAAATCCTCAGCTGAAAAGCATGGAAAATAGCATCAAAAATATTGACTTTTCCCCCCTCTACTGAAATTGAGATTAAAAACTGCATTCACATAGAAAAATCCACCAGCTCTAACCAGCCGGAGGGAGAGACGGCTTTGACAATGCAGCGCTTGCTCCACGGAGGAGAGAGGGGTGAGAGGCTTTAACAAAGGGTGACCAGAACATGCACTTCTCAGGGTCAACTGCAAAATGCAGGTTTGCTTTTCCTTCCCACCACAGCCCAAATGCAGGACACAGAAGCCACGGTACGTGTCTTACGGGTACCACGGGGCCTTAACACCTCTACAAACAACATGGTCTTTCCAATGATGAGAATTCACCCTTTTGAGGTCAAAAATACCCAAGGTAAATGCATCCTTCCAATTTGCCTTGATCTCCTCAGCCTGCAAGCAGGACCCTGTGTATCAAAGGGCATCCTATGTGCAGAAGTCTCCCCGCAGAACAGCGCTATAGGATCCCATCCTCACAAACTCCCACTCAAAGCGCTGATGAATATAGCAGGAGGCAGCAGGGAGCTGCCAGGAAGCCTTCAAGCAGGGAAGCAAGTCGTCTTAGAGGTGGCTGATCTCCTCTCTCGAGAAGCTCATCCCAGCCCGATGGGATGCGAGGGGGCCTGGCTGCCGTGAACTACTACCACAACCGAAATACTACACACTGGGTCACTACCTGTTCGCAAATCTTGTCCCTTTTCCCAGGCATGTGGGTCACTTTTCTCACTGATTCCAAGAGGTATTACTTTGGAATAGGCACGAGGGCCCCGGGTTGATCTCGTGTGAGCTCCTTACATTGACACCTGCAAGCTCAAAACCTAAACCCAGGGATTTTAAACACAAAAACTCCGCGAAAGCCGGTACCTCTGAGGGGTGCAGTTAGAATAAAGGAACCCTTTTGTCAAGGATTAAAGGCCCAGAACCAGGCAGCATGAAAAGCACACCCCAAGAACAACAGCTAAAACCCAACATGGCTTAAACGACTGGAGGAAGGACAGCAAAGTGTAGAGACCCCACTGAGGTTTCCCTCAGCCGTTCTGCCTAAGCAGAAGGAAAAAAAATCTTTCTAATAATCTAAAATATTCCCAACTGATGTTTCCCTCAGCCATTCTGCCTAAGCAGAAGGGGGAAAAAAAAAACACCTTTCTAATAATGTAAAATATACCCCACTTTCCATAGAGGGGTGAGAGAGTCAGACCACACGATGTAGAAACAAATATTCGAGGGACAGTTCAGCCTTGACCCCTCGTTCTTCTAATCCCCCATCCCTCCCCTGGTACCCTCTTGAGAAAAATGGTTCCTTCCTGCTTATGAGAAACAATTGCTTTTTATATTCATCACGAAATATGATTATTCGTTTTCCATTATTGCTGGAGGCATTCAGAGGCTACATAGCTTTTTCAATACAGCATTCCACACTACCATAGCTTTAAAAGAAAAAATGTACCCATTGGAAGAGACACTTTTCTGCTTTCTGCTTTTGCCTTTTCTGGTAATTATGAATGACATGTTTGCAATTTCCCAGATTTGAGAAATATGAAATTATTTCGCAGTCATCCTTCTTTTGTCCTTTTATTTTAATACCGAAATTTCCATTTTGGGGAGGAGGGGAGCTGCCGTAGCTCTGAATCAGTTCAATGTGTCTCAAATCGCTGTACCGGGGGCTTTGCTTCGCTAGTTTCCAAATCAAAACGCTTAACTAAAGACCAGAAAAATTTATACACACACACACACACAGAGACACCTGATGAATAATGGTGTGCTGTATACACTGCACAGGTTTTGGTTGAGAATAAAAACAAAGCTGAGATCTGGGATGGAAAAAAATAAAATACAGCAATACGTTTTTTCTGCATAGTTGGGATTTTAGCACAGTTTGTGACTGCAAAGTGCAGGGGTGGACCATGGTACCCAGGTATCATCCCTCTGAGAGGAGGGAGTACGAAACCCAGTCGGCCTGCCTGCTGGCCTTTGGAAAAGCCACATTTTACCCATTCACACCCACTTCACTACTTTTTTTTTTAAGCCTTTGCAATGGAGCCAGGACTAAGGAGGAAGCAACTCCCGTTCAAGAGGAGTCGCTGGGCAAAACTAAGGAAACCAAGAGTGCAAACCTTTGTGGAGATGGCTGCTGCCAAAGGAGACCCCATCACCGTAATTCTGGGAAGGAGAGGTGTCAGACCTCTTTCTTACAAGCCTAAAGAAAAGCACCACTAACTCAGGCAATGTGAATAACCCCACATCCTTTTTAAGGAAAAGCGCAATAGAATTACGAACGGTGTTGTATAAAAGGGAGGATTTTTTTATTTTAATTTTCTTTTTTTTTTTTTTGCTTCAGTAATGTAAAAATTGTAGCTCCTGCATCATTTGACCCAAGTCTCACGTTAATCTCCTTTGCAAACACAAACAGAGGGGGAAAATAAATAAATCTCATACTTAAATTCGGATTATGTATTGACAAAATACCTGGCTTCATGTCACAGAGGTACAACTACACTGAAAAATGCACCTAGTATCTTGGTGCTCTGCACCAGGTACGTTTTCTTTCCCTCCCTTCCGTGAAGGGGAAAGTTTCCCGGTTAATAAATTGGGCTTACACTAAGGACAATGGAATCCACATCCTGTCTCAAAACTTGCCTCCAACATCTTAAAACTCTACCACTTGGAACCCGATGCTCCTTCTGACAGGAAGCCAACATTTGCCATTTATTACAGGATCCTGCAAAAATTAAAAAGACTTCACCCTGACTAAAAACAATTCTCCCTTTTTTATTGTTGTTTTTTTTTTATATATAATTATTTCCTAAGGTGTCGAGTAAAACTATTTTAGGGATTGCTGGAAAGATAACTGGCTTCCATCTGTCATGTTTCGACAGTTTTTGAAGAGAAAAGGAAATATTAACATAACACATTTTGTCACATTAGATAATGTCATAACTAAACAATTTAGAACTTGCAAACAGAACACTCGTACTGCATACGTCCTCGCCAGTTCTTGCAGGAGTAATGAGCCTCAGCTGTGAAAGGGTCTTGCTTCATAAGGTATGTAATAAATCATTATCGGAGCAAACCCAGCTCCCATGTTGTTCGTTTTTGACTGCAATTATTAACACCTCCTGGGATTTCACACAAATGCTTAGGTTAAGAAAATAGTTAAGTGTATTTTTATTCACATGAAGTTATTACACGCTAGTAATGTTCCTTTCTAGCCACTTGTGAATTTAAGCGCCCTGTTTGATCGGAGCAGAAGCTGCGAGTAACGCACTCGGTGGGAAAACACGAGGGCAATTCTGCCCCTTCGTATTAAGCAATTTAGCCTTGTAAAGTCTAACTCTGCAGAAGGAGTTCTGTTTTTGAGGGGGGAGTAAAACAGCAGGCTCTAATAAGCAGTTAATTATCGGAGCAGAAAGTAAGCAGATTTTAGATCTGGACGGTAAAGTTCCAAAACAGCTTTGAAAAGTCAAGCCTATTTCTGGCACCCTGGAGCTGTACGTCAAAGCCTTCCGGGGCTGAGCAATGGGCCTACATATAATCCTGCAGAAAAAGGAGTACTCACATGCCCTTGATCGTCCAGCTCGTTATTGGTAAGCTTCAGTTTGTCGAAGCTGATCACTTGTCTCATCCAGGTCTCCCCGGAGGCGGGTGAATCGGGGTGAATATAGACACGAGGCGGCACCGGGGAGTCGGCGTTACCAGCCACCATCCACTTGGAGCTATGGTAAACATACCTACAGAAAGAAGACACACACCTATAGCCACAAGCCCCAAAATAATTCATCAGAACTGGTCTGTATTAATAAATTAGGGCCCATACATGCAGCAAGAACCCACCGGTCAACAAAACATGGAAGGACAATAAATGGAAGGGGTTTTATTTGGGTTTGGTTGGTTTGTTTGTTTGTTTGTTTTTTTTAACTCTCAAAACTAGTTCTGGTATCTTCAAAAGTAAGGCTCTGATCTGCCCTTAGCCATCTTAAAAGCAGTAACAGCCTTAACACCAGGTTCCACACACTGGGCTTAAACTGGTGTCTGTTCCTTGATTGCTGCAGCTCCACTCTGAGCAGGCACCAGCAGGCAGGGAAGAATCTATTCCCTCATTTATCAAATCGAGTAGTAATTCCATATTTGGAAGGTTTAACATGTTGAGTCTAATATAAGAGTCTATAAATAAAGCTATTGAAGGGAAGGAACGTTATGATTGGGAAAAATAATGAAACTATGTCAGACTCTTGCTCTTGCTGTTTCTGAAAGACCGTATTAATTTTCTTGAATAGTATTGCAGAAAGGCTTAAAAATGAAGAAAACACAGCCCGTATTTCATTTGATAGGCCAATGCTGACAAAGTCATTTTCTACTAAAAATAGTGCCTGCTTTGGTAGAAAACTTATTGTGAAGGCAGACCCTTCACAGGGCAATTTGAAAAGCACCAATTAAAAACTTCAAGGTGTTTGATTTTTTTTTTTTCAAGTATGGTAAAATCCCAGTAATTCAGCTGTTTTTCTGAATAAAAACAAGAAAACCTTTATCAAATCATTCGTTTGTACAATTCGGTTCCTTATTAGAAAAAGGCAAACGATGGAATTGGACACGAAAAAGAGAAAGATCCAAGGCGTGCATCCCTCCGTGTACCTCCTATCAGGCTGTGAAATTAAGATCTAGAGCTGGGGAGAAACTCTCTCCTGGAGACACTTTCTCAAGCCCAGATGGCACAGTCAACAGTCATAACATTTTTCATTCATTTTATACATCTCGCTTTAAACTAAGCGCACGCTTCTTTCCCTACAAAAGGGTAAATGAAGCCATAAGCACGCAGAAAATATTCCAAGTAACAGTTTCAACTTCCAAATATTTACAGCAAGCTCTAATTTTGCCCGAAATCCAGACTTAGCTGTAATTTCCTTCATTTCCGTTTAGTTTTCGGTATCTGCTCTGACAGCTAAAGACTGCGCGACCGTGACTGCTGTTGTACCTGGCAGATCTGAAGATCTGCAAGGCAGCTGGGAAAGCCACACACCGACAACTGGAGTCAAAATAACGGCCAGCAATTAAAAATAAGTAAGTAGATAAATTAGAATAATCGTAGATCGCGCGGCAGAGAAGGAAAACCGGAATCGAGGAAAACTCATGAAACATTAATAATTAGCAGGAAGTTTAAAGGTGTGGTGCTAGTACATGATTACAGAAATTTAAGTTTGCCAACTAAGGAAATAATGCCCTTCATGGAATTTTTGTTAAGTTGCTTCAGTTCTCTGGGTACCACGTACCACGCTGGGCAGAGAGTGCAGCTCGTTAGGGCTGTATTTATTTGAAATGAAATGAGGTTTAAACAACTCCCAGTCAACATAACTGGTTTTCATTTTTAGTATTACCATTCTTATTCAATTTGGGATAATTACCTTGCCTTTTTCTCTCAATTAAGGAATTGCTTCCTTCTAGGAATGATGTGCTAAGTAAATGCTCACGTCCAACACAAAGCAAGAAAAGGGCTTTCACTTGAGCTGCACTGCACTGGTTCAAGGCAAAAAAAAAAACCAAAGCATTTTTTTTCTCTCTGATACAGTCAGAAAAACTTCCCCCCTAACTGGGTGTACGGGACACCCTCAGCACTGGTACCTGCACCTTGTTGAAAAAACACAAAAACCTGAAACGGTCCCGAGAAACGCCTCATACACCACACCAGAAAAGGACAAAAATCGCTGTCAGTGGGGTAAGGACAAGCCAAAAAAAAAACCAAGCCAACCCAAAAAATTCAAAGCCTAGGGCAGAGCTTGCTTAGGAAACGAGGCAGCATTCCTGCAGAACCAACCTCTTAGTCTGAGTCCAAAATATTCCTAGTTGTAGGGTTATATCTGCAGCGGTTTTCCCTACATTAGGCTAAGTACAGGGCTTGAAACAACCGAACCAGCACTTGGGAAGGACCCGATCCTGCCTTCACTGAACTACTTGGCCGGGTTCCTCCTGGCTGCTGCGGAGCCTGGGATCGCCTCCGTAAAGCAAGACCTACCAAATGTCTCCAGCTCACAATAACAACTCCTATGGGCCTGATACTGTCAACCATTTCTACAGGACCAGTGGTTTCAGCAGAGTCCAACTGCCTCCCCTCGAAACAGCGAGACTTTCAGCACGGAATTCCTACTCTTAAACCTTGGAAGAGCAACTCCTTTCGTCCCTCACGTTATTCTTCAGAAAACAATGCCATTAATTCTTTAAAACATAGGAATTGGAAACATTACCCTTCGTGATTCGAAGCAACCAAATGCCTGAATGATAAACAGGTTTTAAATTAAATGATATCATTTTGAAGCATGACCAAGAAAGCTTAATACGCCATTAAATCAGACATTAATGCTATTAATGTTAGTTATTCATGTTAAAACCATTCAAGCAATAGAAAAAAAAGTGCATTTTCATATTTATTTGCTAATAGGAAAAATCGAGGAGGACTAAAACACGGTAAGATTTCCTGAGAGCGCTAGAACTGCACTCTCTGAAAGCCAAAACCTGAGCATCTGCCCACAGGACATAAGGCAAACGTAGAAAGAGCTTCAACAGAAATCTTTGGTTGGTTTTGCATACTTGGCATAATTTATGTTGGGTTTTTTGGGTTTGATTTTTTTTTTTTTTCAATGCACTGGGATGAATATAGGAACCTGAAGGAGAGTTAAACACGATATTCAGCTAATTTATATAGTTTCAGCTAATTTATATTAGTTTCAGCTAATTTATATAGTTTAATGTTTTCTTCCAGCAGCCAAAGAGCTCCCTATGGCTTGCATTGAATGTTGGGGTTTGGGTTTGTTTGGTTTGGGGTTGGTTTTTTTTTTTTTGGCCTTAAAGTCACCATACCTGTATCTTTTGTTATCCACTGGCACGATATCCATAGCAATATAATACTGCTGATGTGGGTCTAAACCTGAGATCTTCACTCTCATTGCGGGAAACATCCGCCTGAACATGGAAAGAGAGAGGTCATTTTTAATATGAAACAGACTCGGGAACGGTTGTTTAGGAAAAGTAACCGCTTCGTGGGATTTTTCTCGTTCTTCCTTTTCGCCTACAAGAGTCCTTTCGGACGATTATAGTTACAGAGCCATGAAACGGCCCATT
The DNA here is from genome assembly GCA_013400555.1 of Jacana jacana. Lineage (NCBI taxonomy): Eukaryota > Metazoa > Chordata > Aves > Charadriiformes > Jacanidae > Jacana > Jacana jacana. The sequence goes on along the minus strand of VZTM01006255.1, from coordinate 3,109 downwards.
CGATATGTCAAAACAGATTTCTAAAGTGCATTTCCTCGAACAATGCTTCGTATGTTTGGGGGAAACGCTTTGGGAGTACAGCTATTACCACATCATTTCGACTTTTATTGTTAGGCAGTAAATCACTCGGGTTTGAGACTTCACTTTAACAGGACAGGCATTTGAAGCCCGTTCGAGATACCCGGTAGAAATGTCTTTCTGGAGATGTGCAAAGAACCACCTTCGCCCCAGGAAGACCAAGGCTTAAGAGAAACGCAAACAGCGACTTAAGTTTCAGCTGACAGCAGCAAACCGTGTCTCCTTCCTGCAGCAGCAAACGAGAAAGCTAAATCCACGGCGAGACAATTAGAACACGGCACGGATGCAGTTATAGGGAAAAAAAAAGAGAACAACCCAACGTGCCATGCTGTAACCCAACAATATGGTCTTTATTGAGACGGGACTTCCTGTCTGCAACTTACTAAAGGTGAAGTGCAAGAGCTACTCTGTCTTTGAAAGGTATAGTAAAACTTCTTTATTGAAAGCAGAAAGGAATCTACGAGGCAATTTCTAAAAAAATAATTAAAAAATAAAATAAATTAATAAAATAAAATAAAAATACTTTCACGATTTAGCTCCTTCTGCCGAGAAAAAGGAGTAATTAACCAAGGCGGTGGTTTTAACATTAAAAATATTAAAAAAAAAAAAAAAAAAGGGAAAAAAAAAACAAACCAAAAAAAAAAAAAAAAAAAACCAACACATTTTTNCAGATTTCTAAAGTGCATTTCCTCGAACAATGCTTCGTATGTTTTGGGGAAACGCTTTGGGAGTACAGCTATTACCACATCATTTCGACTTTTATTGTTAGGCAGTAAATCACTCGGGTTTGAGACTTCACTTTAACAGGACAGGCATTTGAAGCCCGTTCGAGATACCCGGTAGAAATGTCTTTCTGGAGATGTGCAAAGAACCACCTTCGCCCCAGGAAGACCAAGGCTTAAGAGAAACGCAAACAGCGACTTAAGTTTCAGCTGACAGCAGCAAACCGTGTCTCCTTCCTGCAGCAGCAAACGAGAAAGCTAAATCCACGGCGAGACAATTAGAACACGGCACGGATGCAGTTATAGGGAAAAAAAAAGAGAACAACCCAACGTGCCATGCTGTAACCCAACAATATGGTCTTTATTGAGACGGGACTTCCTGTCTGCAACTTACTAAAGGTGAAGTGCAAGAGCTACTCTGTCTTTGAAAGGTATAGTAAAACTTCTTTATTGAAAGCAGAAAGGAATCTACGAGGCAATTTCTAAAAAAATAATTAAAAAATAAAATAAATTAATAAAATAAAATAAAAATACTTTCACGATTTAGCTCCTTCTGCCGAGAAAAAGGAGTAATTAACCAAGGCGGTGGTTTTAACATTAAAAATATTAAAAAAAAAAAAAAAAA
>VZTM01006254.1:623044-660046 GCA_013400555.1 Jacana jacana | reverse complement strand
CCCCTTTTCACCCCCCCGGTCTGCTCAGAACCCGGCTGCGGGGCTGAGCCGCGCTCCCCTCTCCTGCTGTTCCTCCAAATTGCCCCTGAAAATCAATTAAAATTAAAAATGTAAAGCCTATAACCCCGCTGTCCAAGCACAGAGCGCACCAGCGCTCAGTGACACCCGGGAGTTGGACGCTTTGAGAGAAGGGGGAACCAGGGAGAAGCCCCCCTCCCCACCACCGGGCCATGGGGACCTCGGGGCAGCCCCGAGACCTCACCCAGCCCCATCCTGCTCCCCTGCCCCGGGGAGTCACCGCTCCTCACAGCGGAGGGGGGCCCCGACAGCAGGATTAGCAGAAGCCGCAGCTCCCGCACACGTAACCCCGGTGCTGCACAACGTCTGGGGGAAGTTTCAAAAACCAGATACTCCTCCAGACGTCCACAGGTCAGCACAGCCAGGTGCTGAACCCCAAAACCCAGAGACCCTCTGCCTCGCAGCCCCCACTCCGGACAGGCCCCCCAGGGAGGCACAGAGCTTGCTTTAGCCGAACAGCCACATGCACCCACTCCTCAGCCCCTCAAACCGCTTCCCATCTCCCAGACCTTGGGGTTTCCAGTGCTAAAGAGCCCATCACAGGGAGAACCCCCTCCATTGCTGCCGAACACGACCTGACACACCCCCACACCCGCCCAAGGTGCACCCATCCCTCCAAACTGCCCCTCTCCGGGGGGCACAGCCCTCGCCCCCGCTCAGGTGGAAGTTTCTGGGGCTTCAGTCAAGGTTCCAAAGGCTGGAACTGGCAAAGACGCCTCCGCATCACCGGTACCCGCACAGGGTGGGGGGAGACAGGGTGCATATGCCATGGGGACACTTAAAAATCCCTGACACCGAGGAGATCCCGCAGATCCCGCAGCCGCGGAGACTCAGCCGCTCTCGGCGGCGCAGTTATTTATTTATTTTAACCCCCGGTACATGACATTTCTCTCCTTACGAAGGCGGCGGCAGCAGAAAGCCCATCACACAGCCGCTCTCCTGAAAGCGGAGCCTGGAAACCAGCCTCATCTGCATATTCATAAGTACCTGATAAATTAATCATGATGGCAGAAGCATTCAGGCTAGAAGGGAGGTGACAGGGGAAGGTTGCACCCCCCAACACAAGCCCATCCTCACTCTCGCACACGCTCCTCGTCTTCCAGGCACAAAATGTTTTGATCCTTTCGCAACTCGGCTGAACCCCTCCCGGTGCTGGCAGGAAAAGGGGCTGGGTCGCCCCCCACCCCAGAGAAGCACCCACTGCTTCAGCCCCCACCCCACCGGTCCTTGTCTCCGGTGAGAGATGCTGAACAGACGGGCTGTAGCAGGGTGGGGGGGTCCCAAAGTCGGGGGGAGCTCAGCTGCCCCCATCAGACACACAGCCCCAAGCCCAGACACAAGCTCTGTCCTCACCCAGATCACCCAGTTCAGCCCCAGTGCTGCCCAGCCCTAGAGATGGTGTTGCTGATGGTAAAGAGTTTGACCCTAAAAATCCTCCCATGTCCTCTTGGCCACAGATGAAGGGATATTGTCAGGATTTTGTGCCCAGCAACCCCAGAGCAAGGGCACAGAGGGGTCCTGGGGAGAGGACAGGTGACATTTGGCTGGCACGGGGCTGTGGGAGAAGGGGGAACAAGGGAAACTGGGGGGCCCTTCACCATGCCACAAGCAGAGGTGCACACACTGCTGTGAGACAACTGTGGCCTTCCCTTCACCCTGCAGAATGCTCTCCGCCCGCAGACCCATGTCTAAGGGTGTCCTCAGTGTCTCCTGCTGAACCCCCTTGGTCTGGGGATGAGTCCCCCTGCCCCAGGGATAGGTGCTGCCTCTGGTAAGAGGCAGAAATCCAACCTGAAGCCGGTGCAGCCCCTCAGCCCACCCAGCTTTCCCCAGAGCCACCCCCAGCAGAGCAGGCAGGAGGGACAGAAGCAGTGGGCAGCTGCCAGCAGAGCCCAGGAGGGTCCAACGCAGCTCCCACCTTTTACTTCTCCAACCCAGGGACCTCGCAGAGGTGGCCAGAGGGCTGGGCTGACTGACAGCAGAGGGTAGGCACAGTCCCCAGCACCCACCAGTCACCAGCAATGCCCCAGGGCATTTGAAGGGCTCAGATTCAGCACTGGGAAATCATGCAACAAATCCGGTGCCGAAGCCAACAGTCCAGCCAGGTCCTTGCACCATCAGAGCAGCTCAGCCCAGGAGAGGACATCACTGCACACCCAACAGGTCCCCCCACACTGAGAGGGGTAAGGAGATGGACACAGTGATGGAGAACTGAGGCTTCTTGCCTTCTGAGCTGCCAGCCCAGCTCTACCCCTGCACCCAGCTCCCCCAGGAGGGGTCAGGCCCCCAACCCAAGGAAAACCCACCTTTGCACCACAAGCCAGGCACCAGTTTCCCAGGTGCTGATTCACAGATGGAGCTGCTGTGTCCTCCCAAACCGCAAGGGCCAAGCAGAAGCCTGGCAACCAATCCCAGCAGCACATCCCTGGAAGAGCAGCTTTGTCCTTTGCTGATCCCAGTGCAGATCTGGCCTTCCTTCAATCCCAAACCCCAATCATCTCATCTCCCCAGCTCAAATATGATCAAGCAGAAGTATATTTCAGGATTTGCACATGTTGGAGGAGTCCCTTGCAGAGGGAGCAGTAGGAGAGCGAGGGGGGACACAGCAATGTGGCAAAGAGGCCTCTCCCGTTAGCAGTGTATTTAATATGTTGGGTTTGGTCTGGGCTTGGGTAATTAGCATCCGAGCGGTAATTATTCACACTTGGCCTTTCTATATCCTGCTCATAGATTTGATGATTAATGTTGCTCCTTGAGTTAAGCCTACCCTGGCTTTACCAGTGCGCGTTGGGAAAGTTAAGAGGGGGACGTTGTGTGCAGGAGATGCTGTCCCCTACACCCAACAGCAAAACAACCAACTCAATAGAAAAATTAGAGTAAAAAGCGCTTTGCACAGAAGCAGCAGCCGCTGAGCACACAGCAGCCATCTCAGCAGCATGTCACCACCACCATCAACACACGAGCATCCCAGTTGTACAGTCAGAGAAGCAAAAACCTCCCCAGCATTCAGAAGATGCTGACGCCAGACGCTTCGGGGGTTCACTCTCACCACAGAGACACGAGCAGGGCAGATCCCTGCAGCAAAGCAGGGGTGAGAGACCCCCCCTCAGCCAGCTTTCCACCACAAAACCCAACATGGGGTGTCCAAAGAAGGATCTGCTCCCCTCACAAGCTGGGAAATGGGGAAACCCAGCTCCTGACCTCTCCAAACTGGGACTAACAACAGCTCAGCCAAACAAAATCTATAAGCCAGTGGGCTCGCCTGCTCTCCTGGGGCACTGGCTCCCCTGGTGTCACTGCTGACTCCAGGCAAGGAGGCTGCCCTGCAGGTGATGGTCCTGGTCTCCTCGCAGAGGGACCTGGGGCAGGTTCACAGCACCGGGGGACTGAGCTTTTGTAGCTGCTCCTTGGGACAAAGGCCATTTCCAGCTGAGCTGCTCTCTGGGGGTTCTATGCCAGCCAGGCAGGAGGACCACAAGCTTCATCCAAGATTTTGCCCAATGCTGAATGGCACACGGAGGTTGGCATGGAAAGGAGCCAGCCAAGCCCAGAGGGAGAGTCTGGCTCCTCTTCCTCAGGGAAGTCTCTCAGTGGTGCCAACTCTCACAAAGGCAGATGAGGAGAAAAAAGGGTAAGAAACCCCACCAAACCCTGCTCTTATCCTCACCTCTGGCCCCATGATTGGGCCAACTGGGAAGAGGCAACTGCCCCACACCCGCGGGAGAAGGCAGAGCATTAACCCTGCGTGTGCTGCTGCCCAGAGGAGGGGAAATGGCTTTTACCCAGAGTGATGAAGCCCAGGATGGTCTCTGCTCTGTGCCATCCTCCTCCAGCTGTGTTACAGGACCAAAGTTGCCCCATTTTCCCTGGCCAGCATGTCCCTCTCAGTCCAGAGCCATGTTTTACCCCTTCTGCTGTGCTGACAAACTCAGGGGGACTCACAGGCATCAGAGAGTGGCATCTGCCCTGTGCCCCCTGCTCCTCCCTCTCTGATGTGGGAAACAGGGACGGTGACTGCAGCGTGAAACCAGAGGCACTTCTGAAATCCGTCCTGACCAAACCCGCCTTCCATTCTCCCCGGGTGGGACAGAGTCAGAAGTCACATCTTTTAAGGTCAGGGCTGGACTCCAGCAGCCGCTTCACTTCGTGGCCCTGCTTGGGCTCAACCCCACAGGGGCAGGAGCAGTCCCGGACCTCGGGGCAGCCACAGCTGCCTCTGGGCCTTGGCTATTCCCACGGTTTCATTTTGGGGGGTTTGTTTTTACATAAACTGCCACCAAAGCCATGCTTTCCCCCCCTTTTCCTTGCCAAAATGAGGCTTTTGCATTGAAATGTGTGGAGCTGATGGTGGGGTTTTTTTTTCCCATTTTCCCCAGGTTTTACAACATGAAAGTGGATGTTGATGTGAACGGAATTTCGAAATCGATGACGGGGAATTTCTGCTCTGGGAGGCGACTATTTGCTCACAAAATCACCTCATTTCAAGCTCCCCGATGAAATTCTGCACAATTATGGTCTTTTTTTTTTCCCCCTCCTCACCCAGCCAGCCCAGTGCTCTGCGCTGCTCCAGCTTTTGTTTCTCCTCTCCTCCCTGGCAAGGATGAACAAACCACCACCACGACGTGCCGTGCCCGTGCCCGTGCCCACTTCTCCTCCTGGCCGTGGCTGCCATGCACAGTGCATGTGCTGCCCACACGGTGCATGGGCTTGGAAGCATTTGGGGTTTCACACCCCAAATAAGAACCTGCTCCTAAACCATTTGCAAACAAGGGTGCCAGGCTGCTCAGGATTCAAGGATATTCCTCCAACCTTCCCCCCCTGCAGCAGAGAGCCAGGGCTTGTCGGACACACAGCTCAGCGTTTCAGAAACCCACTGGTTCGTCTGCTTCATTGCTGGAGAGCAAACACCAGCCCAAAACGCATGGGAAGTGATGGGTTTCACCCTCTGCAGCCCTGTGCCCATGCAAGGCAAGGGAAAGCTCCGCAGAGGGCTCTCAGTAGGACTCAGGTCAGGGTGTGGGAGGACCCCACGCAGGGGCAAAGCAACACCTCGGGTCTGGTCCTACAAAAGCCAGGAGGACTCTCAGAGCCAGGGGAAAAACCTCATGGCCACACTCCATGGCTGCTCTCCTCCACCACCTGTATTCCCCCAGCCAAGGCCATGCTTGTGGTCTCCACAGCACCCCACAACAACCCTGGCCCTTCTGCTCTTGGATGATCCAGAAGGTAAGAACATGGTTAAAAAGCCTCAGAAGCTGGGACAGGAACATCCCAGGCTCTGGGGCGCTGTGCGCTGGGTTCGGTCCTCCAGGTCAGTGACAAGAATTGATAAGGGGGGAGGATTGAGCCTTTAGTTTGTCCCCCCGGAGCTACTGCTGGATTAACTCAGCCTAACATTGTTTAATTTACAGGCAGAGCTTCTTCAGCTTGGCCCTCTGGCTTAGGCAATGCCTCTGGCTTATACCTTGGCTCTGGATCTGTTGACTCTGGAAAATCCCCAGGTTTTGGAGCATGTCTATTAAAATAAGCAGCGCTGTGGTCACCCAGGCTCTTCCCCTTCTGCCCATGGACCATGGAGACCACGTGCTCTGGTCCAGCGTGAGAAACAGCAGAGCCGATCACCAGCCAGGGTGGATCCGTGGCTCCAGCTTGGTGGCTCTAACAGGGCACGATCCCCACAGCCTCGCTGCTACTTTATTTGTCCCACTCTCCTGGTTTCAGCTGGGATAGAGTTAATTTTTTTAATTTTTTATTTTTTTCCTAGTGGATGCCGTGTATCAGATTTGGGACAAAAGGACTGTCCATAGTGCATACTGGTTTGGCTGTTGCCAGGTGATGTTTATGTTTTTCAAGGGCATTTTTCAGCTTCCCATAGAGGCGGAGAAGGAGCACAGACAGAGCGATGGAACGGCCTGTGGAATGTTCTGTGTACAGACATCATGCTCAGGAGGTAAACGGGTTTAGCCAGAGGGAGGTACCCGCAATCACTGCTCAGGATGGTGCCAATCCACCAGTTTACCAGGTGCTGAGAGTCATTTGGGTCTTGCATGTTCTTTTGCCATTATCGTTATTTTTCATTTTCTGTTCTTGTTCCGTTAAACTGTCTTTATCTCAACCTACAAGGTTTTTTCCCCCTTTCTCCTTCATGGGTAAAGGGGGAGAACTGTGCAAGTGGGTGGTTGTGACACGCACCACCCTCCAATCTCAACGGGCAGCGACCGGAGCATCCCAGAGCCGGGTGCAGGGGCACAGCCAAAGGGTGGCACCTCCAGCAGGAGCAGAACATGGACACGCTGCAAGACAGAGGAAACACGCTCCTATTTAAAATTTATTTATTTATTTATTAACCTTAGGTTGCAGCTAACAGTTCCAGGCCACCAGGCTGAGCTGAACAGAGACTTGAGGAGCTTCTGGAAAGTGCAAGATGCTCCAGCTGGGCAGTGCAACATCCAGAGATGCCAAGCCATGACCCAGCTCCCTGGATTTTACGTTACTGATGTATTTATGTCACCTCATGCCCCGGATTTACTGGGTTTCTAAAGCAGGACAGTGCTTTTATCCTTGGCCTCCAGGTGTGAAGCCACAGTGATGTCCTCAGTTAAGGTTACAGCGAGGGTCTGCAGCAGAACAGGCAACTGAACCCACATCTTCTGGATCCAGTCCCAACCAGTGGGCAGCTCTCTCATGTATATGCAATTTATGTTTGACTCTCTCCTCGGGGACTCATCTCCTATCTTCCCCCTTTAATTATAAAAATTAGTACGTTTGAGGTATATTTGAGGGGGTTTCTTTTCCTGTGTTGACAAAGCGCCATACTTGATGACTCTAACCCCAAATTCTCTGTGACACAGAGACCCTGGCAATTATAAAATACTTCCCAGCTCGCTCCATAAACCCCTTTGCTGTTGCTATTAGTATGCATTAACATTTTATTGGTGTTACAGGATGAAACATCCAGTCTTGCAGCTCCAGTGGGCTTGGGGATTTCCAGCATCCTGCAATATGTATCCGTGCAGAGGAAATTAAAATGTGGATGGATCAGCAAGATACAGTCAAATCCTCTACAGTAATTTGGAGAAGACTAAACTCTGGTGCTAGTGGAGCATATTCCAAGCTATCTAATAGAGAGCTGATGATCTCTGAAACAGCCTTTTTGTAAGTTTTATTCTTGCCTACAAGGGGATTTTTTTTTTTCAAAGGGGAGATGTAATACCTAAACTAATATTTTTAAAGGGATATGGGCTCTGCACATGGAAAAGTAAGAGCCTTTGCGGAGCAGTCGCTTTCGGTGATCAGCCCCTACCCAAGAAAAGAACACGCTCCCGTATCTTACAATCGAGCTGGAATTTCTTTCTAACCACCACACCGGGCAATTTCATGTAGTTCGTAGCCATTATGGGACATATTGGCTCTTGGGAACATTGGCTGCTTTGCTCTTTTAGCACTAATACAACCTATATTTCCTCTAGCGGCGTTACCCCTTCTAGCTGAAGCCCAAAGCGCCATCTCTACACAAAGGTTGTGGAAGCGCAGTGAAACTCATCAACCCTGCAGACAAGAAGCGTCCTACGGCCACTCAACCATTCACCAGGCTGGGGGCCAGCACCACAGACCTCACCATCTCCAAAAAACCCTTTTTTCCACACACAAAATCGTGAGGAATTCATGTCACAACAGATGCTTTGGGTACCCTGACCTGTGCAGTGCAGTCTGCTCGGGTTTCTCTCTCCCAGGTGCCTTGGAAGGAGAAGAGCTGATAAGGAACCACTCCTCTGCTTTCTCTCCTTCCTCCATTTACAGGCTCAGCAAATCCTTCAGCACATCCTTAATCCATCTTTGTAAAAGGAAGGGAGTGTGTGCTCAGGAGGGCCTGAACAGGCACCTCGGATCCCTGCCGGACCCACAGGACCCGACTCCCGGGTTTCCACACATCGAGCATTAAGGAGCCCAAATTCTGATGGGGGGTTTCCATGTTATTTATTATCTGCGTTACAGTCGCAACTGGGACCGTGGGGAGCGACTCCTTCCAATTTTAGCGACAGCTGTGTTTAAGCCCTGCCCAGAGCCGGCCGATGCAGACATTCCCAAGCCCAGGCTTTTTATAGCAAGCAGAAGCACCCGCTCCACCCCCTCAAAAGTCTTTTCCAACCTCCAAAGCCTGCTCACAGCCTCATGCTCTTCACGACGAGCGTGTCTCCAAGCTGAAGGTGCCCATCGTGGCTCAGCCCTCGCTAAATCCCACATGGAGACGGCCCTTCTTCAACTTGGCTCATCCCAGTTTTGAAGTTTGGCACCATTTTTACAAGATCAGTCCAAGGAAAGATGTGTCTGGCCCCAGGACACTCAAGGAGCTTGTTCCGATGTCCATGGGAAAGAGCGCTCATCCACGGAAGGGGAAGCAACCTTAAAGGATGAGGATCTCTCCCCTTGGCTAGTAGGGCACGAAATGACCTCTAAAAGCCCTGCTAAATTCTGCATCTGAGCCAGGAGAGTCCTTGTTGAAGCAGCAACAAGATCTTCAGGAGCTTCTCAAGCATAGACGGTTCCCACCAGCATGCAGGTAGCGGGAGAGTTCAGGTTACATTAGCAATTACCATTAACCACCAATTCCACCTTCTCCCACCCATTTCTGCCTCCTTCCCTCCCTCAGGAAGGCAGCAAAGCCAGTTGCAGGGACACAGTGCGGTGCCCGGGGCTCTTGGGTGATTCCACACCAGTTCCTCAGGGTACAAAGCACATCTTCACCCTGGAAGCTGCCAGCTGAGATTTTGCCACTCAACCCAGGCTGGTCCTGCAGTGGTGACTTCTTTATTTAATAGCAGGAACCCGGCCCTACGTAATGGAACCGAGCCACACACCAGGGACAAGTTAATCCAGCAACAATGGCATGAAACCATTCTATTTTTTTATTCTTTTACTACTATCATGGCACAAGGCTGCTTCTCTTAACTCTGACTTTATTTATTACCAGCCACCACGAAGGGTCATGTATAAAGGAGGACTGAGAAGAAAGGGACAGGGGGAGGTTGACAGCGATTTGCAAAAGGCGCCCCGTGAAAAGGCAGCAGCTGTGAAACAGGAACACCAACTGCCCTACACACTGCAGCCCCCAAGGATCCAGTTCCGAAAACTGAAGTTAAACAAACCAAAAAACCAAACCAAAACTGGCTTGGTCAGTGGGCTGAGCGGGAAGATGGCGAGAAACCCACAATACGTCTGCTTCCCCTTCGCCACACGTCACGTTCACCGAGGGACACGCTCACGATGAATTCAAGTGCCTTCAAAGAAAACATCTGTGATCCAAGATGACATTTCTGCTCCCCATCCATCCCCTCACGCTGCTGCCACTTTTAGCAACGTGCACCCGCCCAGTTGGCCTGCGTTGACAGAGAAGATCTAACCCAGCGACAAGAAGACTAGCGTTGGCTAAGCACATCTACACTAGCTCCAGCTGCTCAGGAGAAGCTCCAGGTATCATTTTCTATGTGAATCCAACAAGCTGCTGAGCTAAACTGATGCTGGAAGTCCCGAGTCAGTCCCTGCAGCAGGACAGGACAAACATCTGAAGGAAAAGGTTCCAGTTCTCTCCCTGCCACAGAAACAAGGCTCAAATGTCCTTTGGTTGGGAGCCTCTCTGATCTTCAAGAGGTAGTCACTGGCCTGGGAACAGGCTTCATACATCACCTACCTACCAAACCTGAGCTGGGAGAGGGGGACACACAGCAAGGAGTTAAACAGATAAATAAAACACACCCTAGCACAGAATGACACCCTGGAAGGGTACAAAGACAGTTAAATGAGTCAATTTCTGGTGCAAGCAAAAGATCAACCACTGACACAACCAGCGCCTCCACAAAGGCTCTCCCCTGGGCTGGAGGCTCCAGCCATCAGCTTCTCTGGCTCTGCTCCCAGCAAGGGAGCAAACCCCAGTCCCAGAGACACCAACACAGTCACTGGTGCAAAACACAGAGACTTTAATTAAAACCACAATGTGGGAGGAGGCGGGGGAGCGCTGCTGCAGACATGAGCACCCCTGGGTGCTGCTACGTGTGTGGACCCACCAGGAGAGAAGCAGAGCCCCGAAAACCAGTGATGGACGTTGGTGGGAGCTGGAGGAAGGCAAGCAGCAAACTGCCACATGACAGGGGCACATCCCAAGCGTGCTGGTAAGATTCAAACAAGAATTAGCTGCTTAAAGTTCAAAAATCCCGAGCGGGACAGACGTGCAGACTCAGGCAAGCCAGAAACACCGAGCTCTACAGGAGCCTCCTCCCACCCCTTCAGCAGGTCCCAAGCCCAGGGGCACCATTCCCAGGAAGCAGTGGCTGCAGCTGCAGGGGAAGGAAGCAGCTCCCCACCCTTTTTTTGGTACTATACTTCCCATTTTTGGTGTCCCTCCCATACATGGGTGTCAACATTTCCACCCATCCTTTTGCATGGAAGCCCCACTTCCATAAGATGACCAGGAGAGATGCATTCCCAACCCTTGTGAAACCATGGACTTTAGCTCAGCCATTGCCAGCCAGATGCTGCACAGCCATTTAAAGCACAATGACAGTTGCCAAAAGCCACACAGCAACACAAGGGGACACAAGCGGAGATGCCCAGGGTCTCTGCTCCAGGCACTGGCTGCTCAACTGCTCCATGGGGGATGGACTCATCAAGTCCCAGCAAGCAGAGATATATCCAGCACCGTTCCCAGAGTGCATCCATTTGGAAACACAAGACAAAAAAAAACACGTCTCATGTAGGAGTATAACAAGACCTAACTCCAGTCTTCCATTTTCATTTAAAATGCAAGTTTATAGAGTTGTTTCAGGCAGGTAAAAGTTCCTTAGATCCTTGCCAGCTCCTGTCCAGGGCCACACCAGAGCAGACAGGACAGTAGCAGCGCTAGAAAGCTCTGCTCTAGCTCTGCAGACACCTGGGGTTTCACTGCCTCTCAAATTTAGCCTCTTTTCTTCCTCTCCCTGCCCTGAGCACCCATGATATCCTTTACAAGAGGGAGTAGGCCTGGCAAAAAGAAAATTAGGAAGAAAAAAAAGTAATTCCCAAGCTGGCTTGTTTGGTTATTTTCTCTTCCCCCCCCCCCCAACAGTAGAGCAGTGCAGCAGCAGCAAAAGCCAAGCAGCCTGGCTGGGGGCAGCCCCACCGCCCCCTCCACAGTCTGCAGGAACACCAGAGAAAGGATCCCTGCAACCCCCAGCAAACACAAGACCAGAGCCCTTCCCACCACCCAGCCTGAGAACCTCAAGAAGAAACAACCCTTCTCCAGCTGCAAAGCTGTGGACCAACTTGCTCAAGACCTGCTCATCTCAAAGCTGGCCCCAGTCGTTCCTGCCCTCCTGGTAATGCTGCTGGCATGAGCCCACATCCTCATTCATTCACCTGCCTTTGAGATGCCGCTGCTGGTGGCACTGGAAGCATGGTCCCTCTGCCCAAGGTCCAGCACAGCAACACCAGCAGGGAATGACAAAAGGAAAGAGCCTTCTCCAGGTATAACCCAGTGTCCTGGGCTATTTATGCTTTTTGTTTCCAGCGCAGGTATATAAATGCACATGAAGCTGCATGCTTGTCCCCCCATACTGCTTTTGCTCCAGGGATGCATCCTTAAGAGCTGGGGAACATGCTGCTTTGTGGGGAAACCCCTTTGCTATGGGGCTGCCACTACAATTTATGACCAAGCAGTAGCAACCACGGTCACCTTGTGCCACCGAGGCCAGCCCAGCCCCAGGACAGCAAAGCACAGAGGAGGAAATGGGGAGAGCAGAGGGCCAGTTGGACCCAGCGATGAACGTGTGTGAACATGTGAGGTTTTGTGCCTGTTAAGAGGGAGCCTGAGCAGGCACCGCTGGAGCAGTGTCTTTGCATAGCTGTTCCCACAGAGCCGGGTCCCTCTGGGGACCTTGTCTCCAGCTCCAGAGCCAGCTCAGACCCCCACAGCCCAGAAGGTTCCCAGCTTCACCAGAGAAAGAGGCAGTGGTGGGAAAGGAAGACCCAGGGAACCTTGCAAAAGAGATGGAGGGAGGAGGTTTTCCTTACCCAGAATAAGGGAGGGATGGCACCCTGCGCTTCCAGAAACCCACAGACCTTCCCTACAACTTCCTCTACCCATTTCAGACCCCCGGCGTAAGCAGAGGTGGCTGCCTGCAGGCACGTGGAGGCTCATACCTCAACCCCTCGCAGTGGTTTCCCAAACCAAACAGCAACGGGAAACTTCAATGAAATTCAAAAGGGAAATTGCAGTTACCACTGCCCAACACATACAGACGTGCCTTCCTCCCCTCCACACCCCCTTCCTCCCGGGAGGGGAAGCAGAGGAGCCTTTGCTGCCAGGCAGCCCCTGCTTAAACCCCATTCACATGCCCAGAGCCATAACAGGGCAGAGGTGCTGCCCGTGAACGCAGCAGAGCAGAGAAGCACAGCCCTGGCTTGGTCGCTGGCGAGACATCCCCGGGCTGGGGATGGGCAGGAGGAGCCACTCTGGGTCCCGTCTCCCGTGCAAGGCCGGCGAGTGCTTTGGATCTGTGGTTGCTGATGAGGATGTGCAGGAATGAATGGGCTGTGTGTAACGGGCAAGGTGATGAGGAGGGGGTGAGGGGAGGAGGAAGAGCGTCGTGCTATGCCTCCGCTGCCTTGACTCCTCCTGCGGCCTCCTTAGGACATCACAGGCTGGATGGGGAGCAGGCTGCCGAACTTAAAGTGCTGGATCACAGGAAACTTCTCCAGGCACTGCAGGAGGGGAGATAAAAGAGAGGTGAAGTCAGGAGACATTTCCACCTTACGCATTCAGCCAGAGCTACATCCTGCCTCCCGAGCCAGGACACAGTGAGCTCGGGGCCACTTGGCTCAGCTGTAGGCAGAGGGATCAGTCCCACGTCTCCCCGTGACATTCCTGTCACAGTCCTCAGGCCAGAAACACTTCATAATTCCATCCCCTTCCCTTCAGCCAGAGCCTTTTGCTTGCTGAAGTTCAGGCCTGGAGCATGAGCAGAAGGGGCATGTTTATGTCAGCAGCTTTCTCTCTCTCACCACCTCTCCTTGCTCGACCTGGTCTCTTTGAAGAGCTTCGCCCTACAAACACTTTGAGAGCTGCAGAAACCCCACAGGGAAGAGACTCCCTCCCCAAAACAGTGCCTACACTCTGGGTTTGAGGCACCATCCTGTATCTGCAAGGTGCTGCCCAAACAGCATCCCAGATTCACAGGTTTTTGGCACCAGTGATTTTGTCACCATAGTTTATGACCTGATTCTGTTCCCAACAACCCCTCGCCCCTGAAGCTCCCACCCCCTCATTGCAGACTAATGCTAGAGGGAGCATGGATCACAGACCAGTCATATATAACCCCTACAAGGCAGCTTAGCTCAGAGCCACCTTCTCCAGGTGTTGTGCAGGGAGAGCTGGGCTGTGAGGGCACAGCCCCTTCTGCTCACCATCCCACCAGGGCAGGAAGGTCAGTGTCTGCGGTCAATAACCACGTCACCCAGCAGAGACACTCAGAGCTCTGGGGGATTTTTTGAGTCATTGCAGACTCCAACTGCCCAAAACTCACTGAAAGCACGGAGCACAGTCTCCTCCAGACACACAAAACTCAGCAGTACGTGCGCACCGACCCAGCAGCTCCATCTACACTAACATCTCCCATGGCAGTTGTGCTAAACGAGGGCCATAGACCACCTCACTGTGCTGTAATGGGGACTCACTTACCAGTGGGCACAGCTAGTGAGATGGTGGCCACCTCCTTGCTGCAGGCAGAAGGGCCTCCCTAGACAGCATGACATGAAGAGGGGAAAAGAGAGCCATATGCCCAGTATCCTGGGAGGAGAGCCTTTCCACTGTCCCAGCTGAGGCATGGGTCTGCTGATGGTGGTCTCATGCTACAGGAGATGAGAAGTACATACAAGCAAAGCACAGCGGCTACCAACCAGCAGAAGTCCACCTAGTCCCAGCAATTCCTTGGCACAAACAGCATCTGCTCAGAGCAAGGGTGGATGGGACACTGTGCCAGGCAGGTGCCCAGCTCCCCATGAGCTGCAGAGCCAGCAGCAGGAGGGTGTCAAAGCCACTCTGGCTCCTGCCTGCAACCAGCAGCCTCCCAGGCAGATCCTGGGGACAAGACGCATGGCTCATTCCTCTAGGCACTTCTTTGAAGCACTGTTCCTTCCTACCAAAGGGAGGCAAGAGCTATGTCATAGTTATAAAGCTCTTTTCTGTGGAAAGAAGTTGTGCCCTCCAAGGGCCCAAGCTGAACCTGCTGCAGTCAGGGGGATCCCAGCTCTGGGGATGGGGAGAAAGCAGTGTGCTGCAGACAGCTCTTCACCCCAAGGCAGGCAGCCTGCCCTCGTGCTGTCATTGTGGGCAAGCAGGAGTATTTGTGCTCAGAAGCCTAGGGCTACAGTAATCCCTTTGGACCCAGAGGTCAGTCAACTGGTTCCAGCACAATCAAATTGCTCACAAGCACATTGGAGCCAAAAGAAGTTTGGAGGTGGCTAAAGTACAGCACAGCTGTATCCACTCCTGGGGAAAAATAGCCATGCAGAAAACCACAAGCCTCCATGGCAAGTCACCAAGGGAAAATAAGTCCTGTGACCATGAGGGCACATCACCTTCAAAGCTTCCTAATGCTCAGAGCTGGTGCCATCATCTCCCAGCACAACCACACTGACAAATCCTCAGAGGAAGCAGCGCTGGATAACAGTGACGTGAGGGAAGAACAGAGAGAAATGAATATTGGAGATGTTGACAGCTAGAAATGTCAGCCCAACTGGATCCAAGGAGTTCCACAGAAGACCAGACTGGTTTGGGCTCTGGATGAAGAGAGCTTACCACCAGTGGGAAGAACGGGAATCCGTTCCACTTAACACATCATCAACCCAAGAAGAAACAAGTAGAGAAACTTTTCCTCCTCTATCCAGCAGGACTAGCACAAATCTACTGGATTATTAGAGATGCCAAGAGACAGGACCCTCCTCGCATCACTTGTGGGTGAAAGTGATGTAGCCAACACCAGCCCAGTAGAGGGGAAATACTTATATTCTTCCTGCCACTATCTTCATCGTGCTGAAGGTCTGCTTGGGACTCAACTGGGGAGTGGATTCATGCATCAAGTTCAACCTTTAAAGATGGAACTGGGACTAGATTAGTTACAATGGAAAGTATTTCCCGACTGACTGCAGCAGAGAAAGAAAGGTCAGGAGACACAAAAGCAAGCTCAGGGGAAAAACATCAAGGCTGATGCTTTAACCACACTCTATTCTGTCGACTTCTTCACTCGCCTTTGATGGAGAGAATACGAAAAGCCCTTGCACTTCCAAGCGAACACATCTTCACCTATTATATTTATATTATAAATAGACACATTTGAGATTGCATAAACACACAGAGCTGAAGACACATTGTCTTCAGTCTACTGCCCATCCACAGACCCTGCAGCAAGCACCCTGCAGTGCCTGGATCCAGACCAGAGCTCCCAGCTTCATAGATGCACCTGAGCTTTGTCAGCTGTTTAAAGTCATCTCACAGAGGAGACAGGGAAGAGATAAAGCACCCAGAGTGGTTTCTAAATGAACCGAGTCTGGGGATTGCCCCACTCCTACCATGAGAGAGCAGGGTGTGAGTGGGATTTCTCCTGGACTACTTTCTAGCAAGTGACCCCTTCGCCCTGCTGCTGCCTCCACTTACAACCTGGTCACACAGCCAGTGCCACCAGGCACCGAGTGCTTCTCAGCCACCCCAGATGTGTTAAGGAGCTGCAGTCTCCATCCGAGTGTCTGATTTCACCTGATCTAATTGCAATGGGTGATGAGAGGGGCAGGAAAAAGGATGGGGGAAAAAAAAGCAGGAAAACTTACTCTCACCTTAGCCAGTCAGACAGAAAGCAACTCCACAACCCCAAACCTTCCCTCTCTTTACTCTTGCACACTCTGAGCTTTGCTACAGAAGGTGCCTGTCTTGAGCTGGATGAAGACCCACCTCAGCACCTGGGGGCTGCTGGCTCACTTACCCTCTGCTAATATTGGCAGTGGCTAATTGGAGAAAGACCATAAGGGTGAAGGCAACACAGCTGGGAACATCAAGCAGAAACTTGCTCTGGGAGCCAGCAGCAAACAGACAAGATCATCAGTAGTGGCTGTGGGTGCCAAGCCTGAAACACCCAGAAGGATTCAGTTTTCAAAGGATGAAGCTTCAGCAACCCCTGAACATTGTCTCATTTCCAGAAAATCAGAGTCTAGTTGCAGACATTGGTAAAACCTGCAGAGCCAGAACCGAAAGCTCTGCCCAGCCACACTGCCATGTCCATGCTCCTCATCTGCCAAGCCATGCAGGAACTGGCTAAGCCAGCAGTGGGGTGGGAGACTCCCCAGAGCAGATAGAAAGAACCAGTGAGGACCCCACAGCAGGAGTCCCACACTCTCTTCCTCTCCAGTTGAACACAATCACCATGCAGTTAGAGAAGACATTGCTGCATGAGCACCACATACTTAGGAATAGTCTCTTCAGATCTACAAATGTTTTCCAAGGGAAAAGCTAAATTTAAAGTGCTTTGGTTCACTCAGCATCTTCTACACCTTAGCCTAAATTTGTGTCATTACTCTTCCTAGCAGTTTTTGCATTCCCCCCTCAACACAGCTACATCTCTGGGTATTTCTAGAAACCCACCAGTATTGGATCTGGCATTTCCACACAGAGTGTCATCTGCTATTCAAAATAGACCAAGGCCTCCAGAAAAGACCATGTTTTGGGTACAGCTAGAAGAGCCAGAGAATGTCCCACTCTCTAGAGCGGGCTGTGCTGTCCACCCTGAGCAGGCCCAGGAGATCTGTCCTCACACAGTGGCCCCAAGACATCAGTAGACATGCACACTGCACCCTGGACAATTCACTGCCAAGCTCCCCCAGCACAGCTCATGGTGCACAAGGTGGGAGTAACCATATGGCCCATGTGGAGCAAGAGGCAGGAGCTCCCAAATGGTGTGGGGCACAGGGGGTGCCAGGGAACAGTGTGAGAAAGAATGATCCAAAGGAAAGGAAGGACCAAGCCAGGGCTGCCGAGGCAGTAGCAGACCATGCTCAGGCTCTAGGTTTTAGGGGACTCACATTTCACTTTAACAGCACTCCCAATGTTTCAGTCTTCCCTCCAGCCCCCCTCACAGTCTCTCTAGACCCCCCAGCTCTCACACCAGAGGCTCCAGCTCAGGGTTTCCCAGCAGGCAGCATCTCAAGCCCCCATGACAGAGCTGAGCTGTGAGCGGGGGCAGTCCCAGAGGAGTAGCCCAGGGGCACCCCTCCAAGGAGCAACCAACGGAGGGGGGTCGACCCCTAAGCCCCGCTTCTCCTCTTCGGAGGCCAGGAGGAAAGCTGAGCTGGGGGCGGAAGGAGCCAGCGGGCCTGGGAGTGACACCTCACAGATTAGAGAGGTATGTGGCCTGGAACCTAAACACAGGATGTGCAGTGCAGAGGAAGGGCTGGGGGAGGGAGCTCGCTGAGTTCGGCACAGTTAACCCCTTTGTGCGCTGGGCCTGAGCACAGCTGCCCACCAACCTCCGCTGCATGTCCTCAGCACGGCAGAGACCACAGAGCATAGGATTAACTCCTCTAAGCCCTGCTGGTCTCCCCAGGTCCACCACAGAGCTGTACTGTACTCTGCCATCCCTGCTCTTCCAATGGTGACTCCCTCCAGAGCCAGCACAGTCCCATCCTTCCCAGCAAGGGATACCGCCTGTTGGCTGTTCCCTCTGGAGGCCCAAATGTGGCGGTTCCTGTCCTGCTTCCTCAAGCTCAGGGTTAGCTTGAGCAGGAAGGAGAGATAAGGGACAGCCAAAACTGCCCGGTTCCCCAGGTCAGGGTTCGCCAGGAAAGCCTGCTGGGGCAGGGCCAGCAGAGCCCCAGCAGGTGGAGGGTTGCCAAGCCGAGGAGGTAGCTGTGGCCTCACCAGTCTAGGACACTGCACAGAAGGGACTTGTAGTGAGGGGAGATGGTGGAAAGCATTCAGCCTGTTTTGGGGTTCTTGAAACATGGGATGACAACTTCAACTAAATCTCCTCCAGCTGGTAAAACAGCAGCGCAGGGACCAGAAGGACGAGGAGGTCAAGACATGGACTCTAATTTGGACACCCTGTGCTATGGGAAGGTAAGAAATGGCAAAAGTCTTTTCTGCAAGGAACAACCATCTTGGGATTGGTTTTGGGGCAGACACTAGGCGTGTAGGAGTCCCTTTCTAGCCTGCTGAACCTGAACGGCCAAGGGCTCCCCAACCACGCTTAGCATGGGATGGCAACTGGCTGTCACTGGCCCTCACACCAAGAAGCAGGAGAAGAGCTGACCCACAGAGAAGTGGAAGGGGGGAGGCCTGTGGCCAAGCAGCCTATCCCCACCCTGGGTGCTCACCTCTGCCTTGTACATGCGGATGAGGCCCTGGTTGACCTTGGACCAGGAGGGCACAGCGCTGATGTTCCAGAGCTGGTTGGAGTGCTCGGCAAAGGGACCCGTCTTCATCTGAAAGAGACCCAAGAGCAGGGCTGAGGGAGCAGGGCCAGCCAGGAAGCTCGTGCACCAGCAGTGACTCACGCTCACACTCTCTCCAAGCAAACATTCCCACCAAGCCCTGTGACCCACGCACCAGCCACCTCACTGCGCCTTCCCTCCCTCCCTCCATGCTCCCTCCCGCTGCAGCCACATCACATGAAGCCGTGGCGATCCAGCTCCCCCTTTCCCTGATAAAATTAAGGCTTTTCCTGCCACTCTTTCCTAATCAGACCTCCCTCCACACACCTCCCTTTTAATGACTGCATTTTAAAAGCCCCACGTTAAGTCCCATTTCTCTTCCCCCAGTAGAGTCTAGCTCAATGCTGTTCCTATTCTACCCAGAAACCTCCCAGCGCAGCACTGCTGGGCTTTCCAAGAAAATGACTCATTCCCCATTCAGATCAACAACAAGCAGCAGCGACAACCACCACTGCCTTCCCTGAATAGAGGGCAGCACAGGCTGGCAGCAGCTCCGGTGTCCGCAGCCCACTCCACACCTGCCTCTAGCAGAGGAGGGCTCCGGGGGAGGCAGGAGCAGAGGGGACACGCTCCAGTCCCGCTCTCCAAACTGGCTCTGGAGCTGCGAGTTGCAAGCTTGCAGCAGATGCTTTACTTCTGTTTTTTTTTTTAATACTCTAGTGTTTCTCCTCCCAGGGTGAGGGGTTTGGGAGGAGGGAGGGCAGGGGGAAAGCTGCAATCAGGGACACTTGCATGTAGATTCCCTGGGCAGTTGTCTCTCCTTCTCCTCCGCGAACAAAAACAGACCCTCGGGGAGAAAAAGAAATACAACGCCGCCACTCTGACTGAGCAAAGTTCCCATGACATCAGAAACCACAAGGCCGAAGCTCACACTAAAAAGGAGCGTGGGGAGAGAGGAATCTCTTGGACTCCTGTCCTCGACTCGGGGCTCGAACAACTAACCCCTTCCCTCCACGCACGCACAGGCCTGGAGCGAGGGTGGGAAAAGAGCCTCCAAAACCACCTCTCTGCCAACTGTAAAAGCGAGCAAAGCTGATTGATCCGCTTTAGGAAATCGCTGCTGCCCTTCTGCAAGGTCTGTGTGGCACCAGCCTGCAGCAGAGAAGGAAAGAGAGAGGGAAAGGGGGAGGGGGAACCCAGAAAACCCCATTGCTTTGGGGGCCGTGTTTCAAACCTCCTGGAGCACTGGGGGAAGCGGGTCTGTAGTTTTGCCCGCTGCCAGGAGAGCACAGACACATCCCTGCTTCCCCTTGGCGCTGCCCATGAGCTGGGGGATGACGGATGAGCTGCTCAGCCGTTCCCTCTCCCCTCTGCTGTGCCTGCTTTCCTTGCAGCTACAAGATGAAACGCGCAGATACACAAAGCACGACGTTACCCGACAGAGCCGGCGCGTTAAGTGTGAGGATTTTGGCACCCAAGTTAAAGACTGACGGGGAGCTCAGCGCCAAGCGGTTCGCTCAGAGCATATCCCCCCCCTCCCCATGGCCCCCGTAGGGGAGACTTGGCTGTGTGTATTTTGATGCCAAACCTCCTTCCAGCATCGTTGCCCTTCGCAGGGGCACAGCTTGCATCAGCCGCCACCATCACACTTTGCTTCTCCCCCTTTCTTGAGCCGGAGCGAGCGTGCTGGAGGCAAGTGTGGCTCATGCCTGGCACGGCCACCACCGTGGGCCCTGCTCACCCAGGGCGCCCTGCGAGGGACGGTTTGGCTATGGCTTCAAACTGGGGAGGGACAAATAAGAGGGACGAGGAGTAAACAAAAAAAATCATCATCTCCTTTCAGCCACAAAGGGCGAAGAAGGAGAGCTGAGGGGGAGAGCGAGAGAGGCGGCGAGCGTGCTGCAGTCCCGCAGTGACCCCAGGGGAACGGAGTGAGTCAGAGCAGCCATATTGAGCAGGAAATTACTCACAGACGCGGCGTTCCTGCCTCTCGGTTCCCAAGAGAATCGGCCTTTTGTAAATGGTTCCTCTGTCAGTGCCGGGGGGAGGGGGACGGCTGAGGCCGTGCTTTCCTGTCAGCTCCTTCCCTTCCAGCAGAAACCTGAGCCCTCCCTTCCCAAACCTCCAAATTTAGAAGCCAGATTGAAGCTGAAATTCCTGCTGCCTGCCCTGGGCCCTCGGAGGAGCATCTGGGCGATTGCACTGATCCACTGCAACAGCCAGGGCGTACCCAGCACCCCTCTTCTGCACAAACACACCCAGCCCTGCCATCGCTGCCATCCACAGCCCCTAGAGATGCTCCCAAACCCTCCTCATCCTCACGCCTCCAGGTACCCACACACCCTCTTGGCAAGCAAGGCAAGGCAGCAGGGGGACAGCTGGAGTTCCAGCCAGCTCTATAAACCTCACCCTATTCAAGAACCGCGCCTTCAGGTCCAAAACCACCCCACAGATTGCCCAAGAGCAGGCTGGCTTACGCAAGGCTCGCCGCCGTGCCCGCGCAGGGCGGTGCTGCTGTGAGGAGAACGCCTCAGCGGGTTCAGCCTGGACATCACCTCCTCTGCTACTTTAAGAGGCTGAGGTTTAAATACACACACGCACACACACAGAGCAAACACCACAACGGTGTATACTCACATCCCCGAAACGTCATCCAGGGGTTGAGAAAATATACCTGCTCAAGAGAATATTCTCTCAGTTGGAAGGAAACAACCCGCCTCGGTCATCGCTCGCTGAAACAAAACCCGCTCTCATGGCACTAAAACCTACCCAACCCACGATGGGAACCGTGGTGGTGTCTGTTACGTGTTTAGCACCTTTAAAGCAGAGCTGTTTCCAGTTGACAAGCTCAGAAGAAAGTACTATCATTCATTTGTTATAGACTTTAATCCCTTCTATCTTTTTTCCCTTGCTATTTTGTTTTGTTGTTGATTTTGGAGAGAGAAAGCATTTGGAGGCGCTCGAGGCTGTCTCAGCCCCCCCTAGTGGCAGTAACAGCCTTCCCAAGCATTTGGGAGAGGAAAAAAAACCCCAATTTTCAAAAGCAAAATCTTTACCAAAAAAGAAGAAGAAGAAAAAAGCGCTGGCATGAAGCTGGACGGAAAACCCATGCGTTTGATAAGCCAGGTCGGTGCCATCCTTTGGCGGCTCAGGTCAGGAGGGCCGGAGAGGAGGGCTCCCCGCCACCAGGTGGCACCGAGGAACGCAGCAGAAACGCTGAATTCGGGTTCTGAACAGACGTAGGGAAAAATAAGTGAAATCACTTCTTTTAAAAGCCTACTAAAAAGCCGCGTTTCTGCAGGCAAAAGCAGAGTGACCCGAAGAAACAGGACGGTGCTGCGTGTTTTAGATTTTACATGTCACCATCTGTGCACTGCAGAATTTTCTGCAGCGTCAAGAGATGCTTTTATGTTTTAAGTTTTTAACAAATTAGTACATTGTCTGGACATTACAGAGGCCCAAATTAAAATAAATCTTAAAACATCTTGGCTCCTGCTTTCCTGTCCCCTGCTTGATCTCTTCCACCAGCACCTCTTTTCTACCCACAGCATGATTTCACTCTGCACTAAGGGTTAAACCCCATGAGGTGCTAAGTACCAACAAACTCTACTAGATTCATCAGTCCTTGACACAGCACCTCCTGGGGTCTGGGCCAAAGGCTTCTATTCCCAACATGAAAGGCTAAGTTCATATTCTCTAACCTCCCTTCTCATCTAATCACTAAATTAGAGAGGCAGGGAGGAGGGGGAAAGAGAAGAGAACAAAGGGGAAGAACCGTGCTCTGTCCTTCAAAATTAATCCCATCAACTCTCTCTTGCCAGAGACAAGAAATCCCTCACCACAACAGAATGTGTGGTTCTTGCTCTCACTGCCCAGACCGTGCTGCAAGGGGGGGTGGCAGGAACACAGCCAGGTGATCCCCTGCAGCGGAGGGCAGAAAGCCACAAGCAGGGTTGACAACACGTTGAGTGTCACCAGTCCCTCACCCAAGGGCTATAGAGTGCCTGAGGGGAAACATGGTCCTGGTAGCACTGTCAGCAGGGTGAAGGTCAGCACCATCTCTGCCCTGGATTGCCTGCAAATAAGGAGTACTTAACAGGCAAATCTTTTTGTAAGGATCTGGAGGAGACCAAGCTGCACGGAGGCTTGGGAGCCTGCCCTAAGCAAGGGGAGGTCCAGGGCCTGCTAAGCAGCACCCAACAGCTGGAGGGGAGGGAGGTTATCTTGGCAAGCTCAGCCGTTCTGCAGCTCCTACTTCATCTTCCTAGCACACTTGCAGGCACCAGTCTTCTCCATCCAAGTTCCCACTGACAGATCCAAGTAATGATCCAAGGTTATTTGCTTGCTCTTGTTAGAGATCCCTTTAACTGCAATCCACAGCCCATCTAGCTTAATTAGACTTTCCTCTCAACATCCCTGTCTCAACTCATTCAAGGAGAGCACCTCAGACATGCAACAAGAGTTCATCCACACAGTTCCATGAGAACAAGCAAAGGAGGAAGAGAAAACCCCAGCCAGAGCCAAGTATCTAACGTCAAGAGAACTTCCCTGTGGGATAAACCTTCCAGTTCTCACCTCTGTAATGAAGAGGATGCACTCCAGGAACATGAAGTCTTTATGGTTTTCGTTTACCACCTTCTCATCAACAAAGTGTCGAGGCTCCAGATTTGGGTGGTCTAAAAAGAGTAAGAGACAATAGGAAGTAACCTGTATGGCAGCCCCATTCTGAGACCATGTTCAATCAGGTCTTGTCCTGCCCCTGTTCCACAAGAAACACAATCCTCCCATCAGAGCTCTTCAGAAGTCAGCATAGAGCTGCTCCCTTCCATCTCAACTCCCATTCCAGTGCCTCAGCAGCGAGAGCACCTCGAGAAAATGTGTTTTCTACCACCAAAAACAAGACCCTCCTTTTAAAAATCTTGTAGTCACTGCAATAAAGACAGATGTACTGTACAAGGAAGCCTTCCATCTCCCAACTGAAGCAGATAGCTCTATTTGGAAAGCTAAGAAAAAAGCCCCAAGCAAACTCTTCTGCTGCATCATACACAAATTTGACATATTTGTATTTAAAAGTCAGTCCCAAGCCCCTTCATCTTTGTAACCTAGACAGACGGGGCAGGGGGCAGGCTGGGACATGAGAAGATTTTTATTAGTACCTATCAGCTGGGAACTGCCCCATATGAAAGGTAGAAATTGGAAGTCATCCAAGCCCCACACGCCCTGGCTGCCAGCAGGTTCCATCCTGTAGGTCTTCTGAAGTTTTCGCATCACTTCGAGGTACCTGAGGCCCGAGAGAGAAGGAAGGGTTAAGACAAGGACTTCTTCTGTCTTCATTGACTTACATGAGGATAAGAACAACCAGTTTGGAGGACACAACTTTATCACTTGCAAGCAGGACCCCCATAAATCACAGTACGTAGAATTCAGCCCCCTTGCCCCAGAAAGCAGCCTGATGGTACACATAGTGACAGATACCAGCACCTTTTAAAAATTAACAAATTCACTAAGAAATCAAGTGGAAGGGGTTTACTTTTTCTGTAGTGTCTTGTGTTGGTGCAGATCCTTCCCCACCTCAACTGTTAATTGAAAACGTTGACACTTTGCTCTCTTTCAACAACTTTCAGAAGAGCTCACAAAGCTTTCCACCTTACAACAACTGCTACTTTTGCTTTTCAGGTGAAAGATTAAAGCTGGAAGCACTATTGAAGGAAATTGTTTCCGTGCCACCAAACAGTGATAGAGCTGGGATTAGATCTGTGGACTCGAAACCCCCATTCCACCGGTTTCATCACTACAAACTCTACCTCCTGGGCTGGAAACACGTCCAGAGGAGCAGTGGAGGCCTGCCAGCTTCATTGATTCATTTTTTTTTAATGCCTGAAGAGATGTTAGATCCTCTGATCAGATATCCCTGCCTATCACAAAGCACAGAGCTCCACCCACATACCTCTGCAGAGCTCAGTATCTTGTGTTCAACTAAAGTAACCCCCCAGAACGACACCCTGCCTCTAACAGACACAGTGCTGTCACCCTTTTTGGAGACACAGGCACAATGGATCACTGTACAGTCCATTAAACAGTACATCTGCCTCCAATTTTGCCTAAGTTTGTCTTCAAACAGCTTTCCCACTTCTTCCTTAGGCCAGCAAGCCCTCCAACACTCTTGCTCTATAGTTATGCACACACCTCCATAGAAGGCCCTTGATTTGCTCAGCTCAGACCCCAGGAGGATCTTCTTACAATTTCTTACTCCCAAAAGGGTGGGGCTGGATGGAAGAAAGGGGGTACAATCGGCCCAGACTACAGGAGGAGTCTGGTGTACGGAACAGGCAGTAAACAGACAGCTGGAAGTGGATGCTTCCAGTGATTTGCCCCCAAACAGCCCAATGCTTCCAACCCTTCTCCTTCCATGACCTCACCTGTTAAATACTTTAAAGACAATGGCCATCTGGTCATCCACTCTGAGCACACCGATTTTGCAGAGGCAGCAGAGAAAGGCTGCAAACGCAGCTTCGTGCCCTAAAGTGAAAAAAGATGAAGAGATGTGACACTGGTGTCTCCAGTCCCCAGGACAACCTTTCTGTGGGCATCTCAACAGCTCTTCAGCAATAACAGTCCCATCTTAAGAGCCCCAACCTATTGTCCCTATTAATGCCTTGAGCTGACAATATTTTATCCCCACACAGCACCCACTGAAGGACACCTTCTACACACTTGTAAGGTGATCATTAACTTGGAGAAAACAGTAAGTTCTTGAGGAAAAACAGCTCCAACACTGGATGTGCAAGGCAGGGCCTTTCCCAGGAGCTTGGCACAGCAGGGGAAGGTGAGCACTGCAGAGTCATCTGCTCGAGGGATGTGAGAGAACCTCACATCTCCAAGTAAACACACTTCCTCTCATTTCAAAAATATTTCCATGTCGGAAGGATGTAGATCCCATGACACTGCTGGGAACGGACCATCCCAGAAGGTACAGGGATGTCAAGCTGAGCCTCTGCAGCTTGCTTGGTCCTCCAGCTAACAGCATGGAAAAGAAACAACTAGCAAACCCATAAATGTCTTCTGGTGGAAGGGATCAAGAAGAAGGGAAAGTACACGACCAGCAGCTCTCCACTGTGAAGTGCAGCTCCCAGGGTAGGAACAAGGTGCACCAATGGTGCAACCACTGTGTGGTAGGACATGGGCCTCTGGTTTGGGACACACAGGAGGGGAGGAAAGGCTGAATTTCTTTCCCAAAGCTGACAAAACCCCAGCCAGTGGATCCCTTTCCAAAGACAACATCTCCCCCTGGTGCCAGCGAGCCGCAGCTCTCCTAGCAAGCGCTGCACAGCCACTAGCCCTTCATCCTTTTACCCACATCCTCCTCTTCCTCTGCCTGCCCAGATCCAAACCCCTGTTTCCTTGCACCCATAGTGTCCTGCTTACTTGCCTTTTGGCAAGGACACTCTCCTCAGCACATCCATCCTCCAGAGAGAGGAACCGAGCATATGTACATGAGTCTAGATTTAGGTTTATCTGAAGCCAATGTGGCTACTGCAACCTGCAATTCAGTATCTCCTTAGGTGAAAAATGCTTCTCCTTTCAGATTTCAAACTCCCTCTGTAAGCAGCAATGTCACTTCTAGGGACCACCAGACCTCAAGCCACCTCTCACTGAATACAAACTTGGTTCCCACTCTATTTCCAATGTCGGGCATTATATTCTGTTCCTCTAACCTTCTCCCATAGCTTATCCCCAACAGCTTGCACTGCTGGGCTCCCCTTTCATCGGGTGAGACATGGAAAGGGTGTCACAGCTCTAGCGCAGCTCTGCTGCCAGCCCCAGCTCTCAGCCATAGCCCATACTGGGCACAGGGGCAAGGAGGCCCTGTGTTTGTACCAAGTATGGTGTTTGTAGCAAGCTGGCGCTGAAAAAAAAAGTGGCAATAACATATTTCAATAAATGCAGCACCAGGCTCCAGCAGGTCACTGCCTGAGGAAGTCAAGCCTCAAAGAGCCCATGTGTCCAGGTACCTGTGCCATAGTCAATGCGGGTGGAGTTCCCCACAGATTCCTTCAGGTACACGGCCACTTCTGGTGCAGCATCAGCCAAATGCTTGGGGATCACTGTTGCCACCAACTTTTCTGCTTCCTGAAAGACACAAAAGATACCCTTGAGTGAGTGCAGTCACAGTCCCCAGGAGCAGGTCACCCTCTGTTCAGATACTACTGCAGAGGAAGAGCTGCAATGGTGCACTTCTACAATGGCCAGAGCCAGCATGAAAAGAGCAAGTTCTGTTGAAAGAGTCACCTCCAGAGATGGAGTAATTCAGGGAGAGTTTGTCCTGACTCTTATCCAGGCCACACATATCCTGTAGGAAAATAAAGCTTCACCATCTAAGTACATCGGCCCAGTCATGCACTGAGTCATCTCCAGGACAAAAGTATTAACAGAATACCAGACCTTTGCAAGCTCATTGCTGCTGGGACTGTGCTTGTGCCACCACCAGAGCCCAGTGCAGGGCAAGTGCTCTGAGCTGAAGGAAGTCGAGGAGTTTAACAACCTTCCTCTGATTTTGTGTGTCACCCATCAGCTACCTGACACAGTGGGTTGTTACAAAGCAAAGGTGTTCCTTGGGTTTGGATGGCCCTCACGGCTCATCCAGGTCTTGGAGACTTAGCCAAGAGCATTTACATGGACTACATGCTCTCCCCTAAGAGGAGAAGACAGCACCAGATCAGGAGTAAGTGATGCGTATCCAGAGGTGGATCCTTCACAGCTTATCTGAGCAATTCATCTGTAGGCTGCTTGACTGCCACACAACGATGGAGCCATTCTCCTACCCACACTGGGCACCCTGTTGTCCTGTAGGAGCTTCATGTAACACTACACGTGAAAGACATGCTCACCTGGTCTAGTTTGGCATACCAGGTCCTGAAGGCTTTGTTCCCAAAGCGAGAAGGTTGATCCACTGGCGGGGTTTCATCAATCCATCTGTCAAGGGTGTTCAGAAGAGCCACCAGCTTTTCAATGGGCTACAGAGACAATGAAGATGAGGAGTCATGGTAACATAAAAGAGAGCAGTCCCTCAGGCTCTGACATCTCATGTATGCCCTGAGTTGGCATCGTTAAGACCCACACCATCCTTCCCAAGGGTGGCAAGCAGGAACAGGATGTGCCAACCCTCCCCAAAATGCAAAAGGGCTCAGATCAGTCCAGCACAAAGCCCAGCCTGAGGCAGGCTCTCCAGTCGCCCACACAGCCTTCCATGAGCTGCAACAGCACTATGCTCTAAAACCTCTGGGAGAAGAGCTACAGCAGGCTCCTTGCTGTAGGGCATACAGGGCTGAGAAGCAGGGAAGTGGTACACAATTGAGGGATCTCCAACACAAAACTCAGGCTCTGCATCTTGAGGGTCCTACATCCCCCCCAGGATACAGCACTTGTCATATATCCTCACCAGTGGCTGGTGACGTGGTTTAGAGGCCCTTCTTGAAGCCTCTAATCCTTGTCCTGAAGTGTCTCTTAGAAGCCAGGATTAGCAGCGATGGTGTTAGTGGTTGTACAGCACCCTGAGCAGCAGGGCCTAAGCAAAAGTTAACCTTCTCAGCATGACTCCTAGTGCTTCAAACTCAAACCAGCCAGACTGCTACAGCAGCTCCAACCCAGAGGTACCCAGTGCACATGGCAAAACACAACCTACCCAAAATACAGGGGAAGAGGCAGTCTGGTTTGCCCACCAGTGGTCTCATCAGAGCAAGCATGAGAAGCTCCTGGCTCTCAGAGAAATATCTCAATACAAAGGCAAAGCTGGTGGGAAGACAAATGCAACAGCAAGACAACACAGTCATCTTTCTTACACCCAGTGCTGGAAAGAGAATGTGAGGAACCTGCATAGAATGCATGAGAGTGACTGGTGGAGGCACTGCCATGGCCATGAAGGAAAAGAGAGGTGCAACAGGCAACACAGCACGCTGTTTCAAGCTGTACTAATAGGACTGGGTGCTTCTCCCCACCTTGCCCATACAGCTGGGGAATGGCTACACCCCATGCACCAAGAGGCAGCACCATAGGCAGCACTTTAAGCAGCTCCAAACAGTTTTAGGAGGCTCTGCTGACAACTGGTCTGTTGTCCAAAGGCCCTGGGATTCTCCTCATCTGACTCCAAGCAGCCAGAGAGCCGCCAGCCGCCACAGCAGCTGGCCAGGCCCCCGGCAATGTAGGCTCCTCTGTCTCGAGAGGGGATTCCTCCTTCAAGGGGACAAAGAGGACAGCAGAAGCGGCGGCTGGTTTGACTTTGCTGGAGGCATCGACCGTGTGAAGCTGGCTGGTCTCCTGGGCTATGGTTCAATTCTTCACATTGCCTGCCGGGAAGACGAGGAAACAGCCGAGCCCAGCAAGTTTCTAGCCCTTGAAGTGCCACTCGAAGGGGGTGAGTGGAGAATTGGGCATGGCAGAGCCATGCTGCCACTGAAACAGCTGTGGATCACTGCCCATGCCCACCACTCCCAGAAGGAAGGGTCTCATAGCAGACACAGCCTGCCACAGACAGCGGCTCCTCAAGAGCCAACAAGATGGTGGGATCAGCCAGTGGGAAGTGGAATTAGGCAGGGGAGGGATCCACCCACCCCACAGGACTTTGACACTTAACCAGTCTAGAGGCTGGGTTAGACGGTGAGACCTGAGGACACCAGAAACACATAAGACTAAAGTGCCAAGGGACACAGGAGCCCAGAAGCTCTGGGTGCCCTGATGAGTCTGCAAGCTGGCACCAGTGCCCCAGATTCACATGGACTGAGGCAGCGCAAGCCTCTCTGCTTCAGCTCCCTGCTGCCCAAAATGCTGCAGAAACCCGGCGTCTCGCCACTGCACCAGGCAAGGTTTGGACTCAGCTCTACTCCTTCCTGGCTACTGCATTCCCCTCCAATTAAGCAACAGCGTCCCCAGCACCGGGTTGCATTAAATAATTAAATCGTGCTGGTGATTTATCCGCCGGCACCAGCAGCTCATTACGAGCAGCTACCGTATTTCAAACCCCTCTCAGCGAGCTCTCGGTGCTGCTTGGATAAATGGCTGGCAAGGACCAGCTCCTTCCCCCTCCCCAGCTCTGCCCGCAGGCCTTGGGGAGCTCCAGAGTCGAACCTCCCCTTCCCCACTCGCTTGCTTTAAAGGGATTAAAAAGCCCAGCCCCGCTGAACACGGGGGAGCAGGACCCAGCTGCTGGCTCAGCCATGCCAATAAATAATTAAAGAGATGCGGCTCGTTTTGGGCTCAAGGCCCTTTGAAAAGGGGGTTACTAAAAGAAGCAGCTTCCCATTGTCCAGTCGAGGAAAGTTGTGCATCGAGGGCTGACCCCAGCAGGAGAGAAGAAGGGGAAAAGCAAGGCTTATGGGAACACAACCATCAGCACCACTGCAGCCTTGTTTTGCCTGGCTGGGTTTTTAAGCTCTATTTTTGCTTTACCTTTCCAGAGATCAAAGCAAGGGCGGTCTCCCCCTGCTCTCCTTGCTTTTCTGGTTGTGCTGATTTTGCATCCCCTTGACCCTGAGTCTGCCACGGGTCCCAAAGGCAAACCACAGAGCCTCCTACAGAGCAGAGACCTGTCAGCATCTCTCAAGAGCAGGGGCCAGGCAGGCTGAGGTGCTGAGAAGGCATCACAGCAGCCAGAGTTACCCATGGAGACCAAGTCTGTCCCTGTGGGAGGGGGAAGCTGGTAAAAATCGAGGCATTTGCCGCTTCCCCCGCTTCTCTCCTGCAACTAGAGCAAGCTATGAGGCTAGCCAATTGCCCCCAGTGTTGCAAAGTGTTGGAAGAGATGGTCTGCTCCTCACATGGCCAAAATTAACCTTCCCCTTGCTGCAGTGCTCCTCTGATCAAAGTCACAGCTTTGAAAAACTGGTCCAGGCTGCAGCCCCAGCAGTCGCTGCACAGAGCCCCACGTGAAAAGCACTCCCTCCAGGAGGAGGAGGAGGAGGAGGAGGCAGGTCACAGCCTATCAGTCATACAACCTTGTGCCAGACAGAGCGTCTACGCCAGAGCCCTAAACAACAGCTCAGCTATCACTACTTGTCAGATGCCTTCAGCAAAACCCCAGACAGCTCCATGCCGTTTTTCAGTAAGAGCAGAGCAAGCTCAGCAAGTCTCAGAAGGGGCTCAGCCCCCAAAGGATCCAGCTTTTGCTCCAGCAGACAGTTCGGTATTGACACACGCTACTCTGGAAACCATTAAGCTGTCTTTTTTCAAAGCACAGCAGACTGTATTTTCTTCTTTTTATTTTTTTTTTTCCATGGCAAAGCAATACCAGTAAGTCGTGGAGAGGATACGCGTTCAGCAGAAAGGATTCCAGGAGGTCATTTGCCAAAGGCAGGCGTCCCCAGCATTTGATCAGGGAGGAAGATGGGACAGCACAAAAGCACATCAGCAGCAGGTACAGGGAAAGGAGAAGAAAGCAGAGCAGAGATGTAAGCAGAGGCCACAAGGGGCTGAGCCTTTAAAAGCACGGATAAGCAGTTTGATCTACAAACGAATCCGCGTGAACAGGCAACCTCATCAACAAGGCAACCCTGGGGATGTTCCACCTGTGCCTCAAGTCACAGGCTCCTGCTCTCCTGAGCATGAGGGGGATGAGACACAGTCCCTGCCACATCCCAAGCACAATTGTGTCTCTTGTTTGTCACCTGGACTGGGACTGCAGGTGGGAAACATCCACTCCAAGAGCGATCAGCTGCACGGACACAGCCTGGATAGGGCTTTTCTACAGAGCTGACAGCTCAAAGGGGACGGTGGAAGAAGTGGAAGAAGGCTCCCCCCTCCCTCCCCCGCCCTTTGTTTTGCTCATTTTTAATGCTTTGGGGTTTTTTTTCCCTAGAACTGCTCCGTGAATGGTTGGGAATGAGGGAGATCATGACAAAGGCAAAACTCAAAGGCGAAATGCAAACAGCAGAAAGCGAGAGCAGCATTTGACAGCAGTTTCTACTGAATTGAAGGAACAAAAGGTGGACACAAAGCCTGTTAGGGAAGGACTCATTATCCCTGATCCCCTTCATGAACTACAAGCAAGTTTGTCATTCACACATTGGCTCCTAGAAGGGAAGGCTGAACTTTACATGCCTGCTTCAAACATAAATGACTAGGTTAAAGATCATCATAGGCTTCCTTCCCACAGCAGAATGAAGCTATAAACACACAGGGCCCAGTCTGCTTCCCATTCTGCCTAGATCTTTTCAGAATATTCCCAGCTTCCTTGCACAGCCTAAGTTGGAACAGTAAAAACATACCCAAGAATCTCCTCATTACAATGCAGAACAAGGGAGGAGGATCCAGCGTGCAGCACAGAAGCAAAGCTGGTGGCCAACATATGCTCTGCAGATCACACAACACCCAGAGAGAGCCCAGGCCAGCACTGGGCATGTCTGAGGCCAGGCAGTAACACCACTGTGGGTGTCTGCCCTTCCCCTCTGCCTCCAAACAATCTCAGCGTGCCCTGATAAGGTGAACAGGCATCAAAACTGGCCACAGCAGCAAAGAGAGATGGGTGACAGTCACACTAATGCAAGGGGAAAAATAGGTCCTTTCTCCTTAACACCTGGGAATGGGCAATCCTGCCCCACAGGCTAAAAACACCTCCCCAGCCCAGCCCTCCTGCCTTGCTTCACACCCCACCCATAGCCTTCAGCACAGCCCTTGGTGAGGCAGGTCCCCTCAATGACATGCCTTGAGCTCACACACTGTCAAAACAGACCTTGCAGAGCTCAGCTACAGCATGAGCTGAGAAAATTGGTGCTGTTAAAACAGTCTGAGCACCAAGGAAGCCCAGGAACAGTACACACATCTCAGCCTTTTGCCTGCAACCAAGAGGGACACATCCTCAAAACATCACTGGCTGAAGCCAGACTGTGAAAACAGGGTCAAAATATATCCCTTCTGCATCCTCCTTCTCACTACCAGCTTCTGTCCACTTGTAGCTTGCCTGACTTCCCACCAGCGAGCACACACAGAGCCTCTGCATCCTGGGAGGAAGACTGCAGGCTGACATTTGCACCACCAAGCATAACCCAACCACATTTATTCTCCCTGGCTCCCAGATAAGCTGCCAAGTCATTCCTCACCTAGGAAATATTCATAGAACTATAGAATCATTTAGGTTGGAAGAGACCCTTGGGATCATCGAGTCCAACCATCAGCCCTGCTCTGCAAAGTTCTCCCCTACACCAGATCCCTCAACACCACATCTCATCAACTCTGAAACACAGTCAGGGATGGCGACTCCACCCCCTCCCTGGGCAGCCCATTCCAGGCTCTGACCACTCTTGCTGGGAAGAATTCTTTCCTAATGTTCAGCCTAACCCTACCCTGTTGCAGCTTGAAGCCAGTCCCTCTTGTTCTGTTGCTAATTACCTGAGAGAAGAGACCAGCAGCAACCAGCTCCATTCACCATAGAGCCAAAAAAAAAAAGGCAGAAAAGGAGAAACCAGGAGAAGAAAAAACAAACTCTTTTCCTACCTCTGAAACTTTGTATTCACAGGTCAGCTTCTTGCCCCTGACACCTTCATTCAGAGTGAGGATGAAGCCCATGTAATCTGCGTACGCCTGCAAACACACCCGAGAGAGCAGGGCGTTGGTGAATACCCACGGTCTGTTTGAAGAAGCAGGATGGTATGGGAGCACTCCTGCACTCCGAGGGAACCTTTCCCAACACCACTTTCTTGGAGACACCCAGGGTGCAGGGCTTGCTGAGAGGCTACTGCTATTTTTGGCAGACCTCAGAGGCAGATGGTGATTGCACTAAGAACTCTGCATTGCTGTAAAAATTACAGAGAGAAGCATCCTAAAAAAGCTCATGCTGCCCCCAAAATGCTTCCCTCAAGCTCCCTGCCTCCTATCAGGTCAAATACAAACTCCTTGGCTGTGCACATTCTGTTCTGTACTGCTTCTCCCAGACCTGCACTATTATCTCCCCTTTCCTCCTTCTACTCTTCTCCCATCTTCATGCATGATGGAGAAATGGGAGAGAGAGCAGGCTCCTCACCACTCTTCTCTTTAAATTTGCTGGGTTTTAAGCATCGTATCCAGTGCAGCTCCACAGCTCTAAGTCTTTGGAAAAACCAGACAAGCACACTGCCAATTCTGCCTCCTTGGGTACCTCCTGCATAGAAATCCCCCATAGTCTCTATGGAGACTTAAAGGCAGCTGCACACAGAGGTTTGCTTGAGACCTGACTATAACTTAAGCCTCTCTTAAGACATCACAGATCAGTCATCAAGCAAGAACTTGCTCCTAAGAGATGGGACAAATCTGAGCTGACACACCAATCCCTCAAAGGCAGAGAGGGGAAAACCTGCCTGTTCCACCAGCACCATACACACTGTAAACAAAAATTACCCAGGAAATTGAAGGCCTTGGCTCCGAAGCCCTTTCCAGGCCAGGAAGGTGGGAAGGCCCCAGGAACCAACCCAGCCTGATGCTATTAGAGGGCCAGGCAGCAGGACCATGTTCATGCTGGGTTCAAACAGCACTGGGTAAGTCCAGCTTTGATATAACCTATGGGATAGGCAGGATGAAATAGTTACCAGCTTCTCATCTAGCTTGTTGGGAGAGCTGTAATAATTTTTAAGCATCTCTGGACTCTCCCTGGCTCACTTGTTTGTCGGAGCATTTGGCTGCCAGACTCCACACCTCACTGCCAAGTTGTTTTCCTACAATCAGGCAGTGACTCTTCTGCTTTAAAACACAAATCAGCTCATTTCCCATTACTTGCCCAGACCTGCTTTACCTCGTGGCTGCTCCCAGACCAGATCTGGCTGCCACTGAAGCATAATAAGCACTTACCAGTTTTCCTGACCCCAGAGCCATACCTGAGAGCGCTTCCACTTGGCCATGTCAGAAACCATGTTTATCTCCTTTTTGGGGATCATGAAGCTCTGCTGGAGGGGAGGAGCCACCTCCTCAGAGGTGCCTGGGAGATGCAAAAAAAAAAATAAAAGGAGGTAAAATAGAGGCAGTGGAGAAGAAGAAATCCTTTATCTTCCTTTCTTAGAAATCAACATTCATTTCTCAGGAGACAGAAAGCCAAATCCATCCCAGGTTGTCCCATCACCTCACCAAACAATATCCTCTCAATCCCCAAATAGCACACTCCTAAGGACACTACAAGGCTTCAACAAGTGGCATTAAGTTCGTTTTCACCACTAAAGATGCATTTCCCATCCAGAGAGGTGGAAGCAGGAGCTAATAAAGGCAACGTCCAGCTAGTTTAAGTATTTCTGTCTAGTGAAGACATGCCTCCGGTTATGCTAAAGCACCAAGGTCTCCTAACAAACTACCTGTGTCTTGTTTTCAGGGTGTTAAGCCTGAACTGCATTCCTCTAAAAAGGCCAACTCCTGCAAAGACAAAGCTGGAGCCATTCAATAGATGGCAGTCCAGAGCTGCAGCCTTCTGCCCAGGCTTCGAGGATGCAGGGACACAGTCTCTTCCAGGTGGAAGCCACAAAGATCATTTCATTTTAAAGCACTCTCAGAGCCCAGGATGTAAGATTTAATGCAAACACAAATTGTTAATGCATCAGACCAAGCTCTTCCTCTGGGTATCTGAAGCAAGGACCCAGCCCTGCAGAAATGGGCATTCCTTCCCCACTCTCCAGAGCTTGCTCTCAGCTGGCAGCCCCACAGCAGGACACTGTGGAGCCAGGAACACCCCACAAGGGTAGAGGGAATTTGTATTATGCTGCTGTAAGTACAACTTTCAATAAATAGCAAGAGGCAGTGCAGGAGACCACCGCTACAGAAACCAGGTGCTAATGTGAATTTATGAATTCTGTTAGAGTCCAGTCCATCTTTTTAATCCTAGAAAATTTGAAAGCATTTGTTTAGTGCCAGCCACCCTGGCCACACTTCAGCCACTGCTCTTCACACTACAGCAGGCTCAGGCACTGGCTCCTTAACACACACACACCAAACTCCAACTCCTTAAAATATTATTAGCTGCATTTACATAGAAAATACCACCCAGAAGCATCAGCAGCCTTTTCTGCAACAGAGCAGTGCTGTCTGGCAGGCAGATCAGGGGAAAAGGAATCCGAAGTCCCAGGAACCACGCAGAGTCTGCGACAGGGTTGTCAACCTTAGAAAGTCATTTAACTGCTCTGCCTTTCAAGTTCCTCACCTACAGAACAAACAGACTCATCACCTGCCTCGGGGGTTACGGGTGTTTGGTTCATTCCTCTGCAGAAGTTACAGCAAAACTCCCAGGTACAAGGATGAGAGGAACAGCACACGAGGAATTTAAATGAAAGCATGCGTGTCTCTCTTCTGGAAATTCAGCACGCAACTCTCAATGGCTAGCACCATAAAAAGAGAACTCTTATTTTAAAATAAAACCCATAACATGAAAACAATGACAAAAATCCAGAGCAGGGGTGCAAGAAGGCAAACACTGATTTGTCCATTAATACCAATGGCACGTAAAGGCCAGAGATGTGGCCAGGGCAGCGTCCTGGACCGAGGGGATCCAGGCATTCACCCCACTCTCTCATCGCACAACGTGTTTCACTGCTTGGCATTTATTTCCCAATGACCTCTTCTTCTGATGTGCACTTTGGGCATTTCCTCACGGGGAGGAGACCACAGATGCACAAAGGGAACACAGCGAGGTCTGTAGGGGTTACAATATTATCAAACAAATACATAAACAAAAGTCCAAAACCAGTGACACAATGGAGACAGGAGCAGAATGGGTCCGTTTTATGATGAGAAGTGATTTGGATAAAGGAGACACTCTCATGGTATGGGGAGGGGGAATCAAACTCAGCCAAGAGATGGACTTTCCACACCAGCAACCACCACCCAACAGAGTCACGGAAAACGGGCACAGCCAACAGAGCACCCCGACTCCGGCTGCTCCAGCAGCAGCCCAAACCTTGGCTGCTGTGCCCCAGGGGCGCACAGGAGGGACCCACACACCCCATCAGCCCTCAGGGGAGATATGTTCCCACTAGCCCCGTCCTGTCCCTCATCTCCTGCTCGGGGTGCAGCCCCCGCTGGACCCCCCCAAGCCCTGCCATCCCGGGGTGCCCAGGCCCAGCCCCACCGGCAGCTCACGGCCCCACAGGCCTCAGCCAGGAGCAAGGCCAGGTGGCCGACGGTGCCGGGGCCCCCTGCCCCACCCGGCCAAGGGTCGAGGGTTCCGGGGCCCCTTCGTTACCTCAGCAAAGCCTTTTGTCTCCTTACCCTCAACGCGGGCCCGGGCGGTCGGTGCCGGCGCTCCCCCGCCCTCACCGCCCCCTGCCCCAGGACCCCCGTGCAGCGTGAGGCCCCCCGGCATAACCCGGCCCTGAAGACGCCCCTCACGGGCCCCGAGCACAACCCCCAGCCCAGAAGGCCCCTGAGCCGCCCCGGCTGCCCCTCACCTGCCGGCCGCTCGCTCTCTGCCATCTTCCCGGAGCCCGGCCACCCCCGCCGCCACCACCCCTCACCTCTCACCTCCGGACACGTCGAAGCCGTGGG
>VZTM01006254.1:588185-622949 GCA_013400555.1 Jacana jacana | reverse complement strand
CGGGGCCGCAGGCAGGCGCGGAGCCATGTTGGCCTTCGTGGCGAGGGCTGTGGTAAGTGCCAACCGCGCTCCTAGGGCGGGGGCACCGCGGGGACACAGAGAGAGGGGACATCTAGCGGGCCCCGGACGGAGCCGGGGTTGGGGGGAGGGGGGGCGTGACATGGCGGCCGTGTCGCTCCACCCGCCCGAGGGGTGACAGCGGGCCGGGAAGGACCAGGCTGGCTCCGGGGCCTTCCCCGTGCCGGGCAGGTGGCACAGGGTGCCCAGCCAGTTCCGGGTCTCAGCAGTGGACAAGGGCCGTGGCTCCACCGGACAGGGTGACAGCGGCCGGTTCTGCCGCGGGTGTCTGCGCCAGCTCCGCGACATTTGGGAGGGGCAGGGGAAGAGATGGCTCTATAAGGCTCCGGCACCGAGGCCCACCCTGCGCCAGTCGGCAGCACTGCTGATGTCAGGGTCCGGCATCGCTCCCTGAGCCTGGGGGAAGAAGCGTGGCCTCCATGCCTCGGCCGTGGAGGCAGTGATTGTGTGTCCCTGGGACGAGGGACCCCAGGTGCGAGGAGGGGTGTAAAGGGCCTGGCCACCGGTGGAGAGCCATGAGAGCCCTCCTCGTTGCGGGTGGCCAGCAGGGAGGCTGCTGGAGGCAATCCATCCTCCAGCCCCGCTTGGTTTCTTCACCTGCCTTGAGGCAGCGCTGGGCAATGGAGCGTTCCCCAGAACTGTCGGCCACAGAGGGCTTGGGGCTGGTGGCCATGGCTGGTCAGGGATGAGGGAAGCCCGAGAGGCAGCTCTCTGTGACTGCAGGCTTCACCTTTAAAACACGCTTTCCCCTCAAGCAGGGGGAGGGCTACCCACATGGCAGAGCTGTCAGCCCCGCGCCGGGGCTTAGCAACTGTTTATTGCAAACACTGAGGGATCCGGGGGAGAAGGAGGCAGAGCAGGATGACAAGCGGCTGCACGATGGATTCACTCCTGGAGACACTTTCTGAGGGGCCAGGCAGGGCTGGTTGTCTCTAGGCTTGAGGGGGGGTCTCCAGCTTCTGAATAAAAAGACAAACCTGTCCGTCACCCGACACTGTATGTTGTGACCGTGCTGGGAATCAGACACTGCTCTGAAATTCCTCCTGCCCCCCAGCCCCAGGACGCAGGTGGATTTCCCACCAGCTTTGCAGGCTCTGGAAAAGGTCATCTGCTACGTTGGAATGTGGCTTGGGAGCGGTGCCAGCCGGCGAGCTGGCCGTGTCTGCACGCCCCCTGCTCTGCTGGTGTTCGTTTCCCTGTTGCTTGTGGGGAAAGGTGGACTGTTTGCTCTATTTGCTGCCAGCTGCCTCCTCTGTTCAGCTGCGATTGCTATTCCTCCTCCCACCAAATGCTTCAGTTTGACCTCAAACCAAACAAGCAGAGGACATAAAAGAGGACAGATACAAATCCACTCCACATTTTAACATGCAGCGTTTTGAAGAAATTTGGTTTGGGATTTTCCCTGTAACCTCAGGGAAAATCTGAAAGTGTTTGTTTGGAATCATCCTGCTTGACCTTTGCTACGTAGAAGACTCTGCTTATCTGCCCCTCAATCGATGAGCCAGACACAAAGGAAGGGGTGATAGTCCTTGTGATTGTGCAGTTCTGTTGTTGCCCTCCTTTGGAGATACCTATTTTTAATGGGTTTTTTTTAAGGGTTGGTAACCAAGAACTCCCAAAGTCTCAACTCACAGTAACAACCACACATGCATGAAGCGTGAGGGCAGTTAAGACACTGCCTTTAGCCCCAAACTGAATTTCTTCCCATCCCAACTAATCCTACCATCACCCACAGTGATGGGGGTCACTGGTCCATTCCTGCTGAGGAACTATCCTCCAGCCATGGACCAAGTTCCCCATCACCCGCATAAGTCCTCCCTGCAGCTTGTCCCACCTGGTGACAACCCACAGTGTCACCTGCTTCCAGGATATAAATTGGGGTGTCTCCTGCCTGATGTTCAGGTTTCTCTTGCAACAGCCACTGTAGTTTCATGGTCCAGGCAAAGGCTGAGGGAACGATGTCACTTCTGTCATGGCTGGAGGCCCAGAGCTATTGGTCTGAGACTCTGCCCACTCAGTATTGATCAGCACAGACTGACTGGGCAACGCAGGGCTGAGGGTCAGTGGCCACAGAAGAGCTTCCCAGAAAGGCACCTCCATGGCAGTTGACACAACCAGATGGCCTGATTACTCCCAGCCTCTCCTGGGCCTGGGCCTGGCCTTGAGCCCTCTGATCAGAGCAGTCATGTGGCAGTTTGCTAATAAAGTGACGCCCTGCATGGGCAGCACATTGTCAGGTGGAAGAGGAAACCGAGACAGGCCGAGGGAGAGGTTTACGGTCTTTTCTGTCCTACCAGCCATGGATAGGAAGCAGCAGCAAGCAGAGAAG
The DNA here is from genome assembly GCA_013400555.1 of Jacana jacana. Taxonomy (NCBI): domain Eukaryota; kingdom Metazoa; phylum Chordata; class Aves; order Charadriiformes; family Jacanidae; genus Jacana; species Jacana jacana. Next base: position 620,542 of record VZTM01006254.1, on the reverse strand, counting down.
GTACAGTATTATGCCCACGCTGCCACAATTAACACCTTTCATTTCTTCCTAGCCCCACTCTCCTTTCATGCTTCAGTAATTCCCCCTTCTGTTATTTTTAACATTTCTTCTCCAACCCTTGATCCCATAGTTTTTGCCAGGTCCTGCAGAGAGCAAAGAGCGTTTTCTTTGGGGGCTCAGCACCACGCAGAGGCTTTGTCACCTTGCAGATTTAGCTGTTTCTTTCTTCTTTTCTGGGCTTAACTCCTGGGAGGAGGTGGGGGGACAGCTATTTTCTCATTACCTTGGAAATCAAAGGGCACGTTCTCACTGACGTTGCATCCTCAGTGCACTCAGGATGCAAACTCCAGAGTCCTGTAGGAGAGTGTCTGATTCAGTAGATGCAATAGAGGGGGAGGAGCAGAGGGAACTGAAAACCTTTAGAGTATGATTCAAATGTCTTCAAGCTGAAGATGTCTAACCCTGTTTGCCCAAGAGGATGTTGTTAGTCTTTTGGGACAAGAAGTGGCAAGTTCATTCCCTGGTTAGCCATTGGGTCGGCTCCGTTTCATTTCTCCACCCAGGGAGATGGTACGGTGTTTTCTAAGGCTTTCACTCCCACGTGACCCCATCAGGAGCCTGTTGACATCACCCACAATTTCCTGAAAAGCTCTCAGTTCTCTCTCCAAAGGTTTCTGTAATTTGGCCAATCCCATACTGGTACAACTAGACAGAGCTTCTGAATATAACTGGGTCCTCCTGTAACTGGGAGGTTCACCAGCATAAAGGTGCATTGCCCCAAGGCCTGCATGTCACGACCAGTCCTTCCCTGACCATCACTGGTGACGTACGATCCCTGGCCAGTCATGGCCAGTCAGAGAAGAGGCATTTTAATCCTGCCCCAAACTCACATAAATTCTGCCTCCTCAAAGGTCAAAGGGTAGTTTGATTTGGCACAAGGGTTCTAATTAACTCTATAGCCTAACACTGCTGTAAGATGTAATGAAACAGTATCTGACAGTATGTGAGTATTTCTTTCACAACTTACTTTCTTCCCACTTACTACGGGATGGAAGGGTTTGACTTTGTCAAATGCATGGAGACTCTCAGCTGGAAGGTGCCCAGAGAGCTGGAGATGTATCATTACCCTGGCAGCATTTCCTTGATGAGCTGAGCATCAGTATCAGGAGACCAGGTTTCTTTTTTGCAGCTTTTCTGGATGGCCCACAATGGTCTCCAGTGTGCCACCAGCAGCCCCACGCCTTGTGTCGGCGCGTTGTGTGCCCTCAGAGAGGTTGGGATGGAGACTCAGATCCAGGTTATTTGCCACATTGTGCACATTGGGGGGAAGTTTTGTCTCGACATTTGCTCTGTGCTTTGCAGGCCAGGCCCCACGGCCTGCTGAAGCCGACAGCTTTAGGCAAGATCCCAGGCAGATTCCAACTTCACCAGGAAGCGTTGCCCCATCTCCCCGTGCCGCCACTCCAGCAAACGCTGGACCGCTACCTGCTGGCTCTGCAGCCCATCATCAGCGAGGAGGAGCTGAACCACACACAGGAGCTGGTGGCTGAGTTCCGCAAGCCTGGAGGTGTTGGGGAGAGGCTGCAGAAAGGCCTGGAGAGAAGAGCCAAGAAAATGGAGAACTGGGTAGGTTGGAACTCTGTCTCCAGGCTGTGGTTAGGGAGGGTGGAGGTCTGGTGCACACCTCTCCAATGGCCTGGCTGCCTCCACTGGCACCTCTGTTTTAATGGCATCACCTTAATGACCAGTTTGCTGCCACCTTCCTGAGCCACGCAAGCTCCACACCAGGATTCGGGTGAGCAGAGAGATCTGTGGTAGAACAGGGAGTTGTTGACCACGTCTGTGGCTGCTGACACCTGTTAGCACCACACAACTGCCCCATAAAGTTGAAGGAAACGCCCTGCACTAAGAGCCACCACTGCCTCGCTCAAATTCCCCTTTACCTTTCTACATGCAAAGCACAAAACCCAAACAGTTTGTTTGAGAGGTGTGGGACAGAGCTGGGGACAGGGTGCTGAGACTGTTAAGCCAGGCTTGGGTCAGAACAGCAGATGCCATGCCTACATGTTGCCTTTCTCCGTCCCAGCTCTCAGACTGGTGGCTGAAGACAGCTTACCTGGAGTATCGCCTGCCTGTGGTGGTCCACTCCAGCCCAGGTGTGGTTTTACCCAAGCAGGATTTTCTGGATCGACAAGGTCAGCTCAGGTAAAGGTCCTTTTCTACCTTCTCTGAGGTTTCAGATGGGATGAGCTATCTGTGCTAGACAGGGAGGAGGGTGTTCATGCTGATTAGGAAAGACAGTAATTATCATGTGGTCCCCAAGTTTGATAGCTGCCTGTGCTGTGCAAGAGGGCTGTGCAGATAAGGAAAGGCTGCCAGGCTGTAAGGAGACTCCTGGTTGCACCAGACTAAATATTTCATCAAGGGAGAATACCAAAGACTCTTGTTGTTTAGGTATTAAACTGGCACTAAAAACCTAGGTTTTAGTCTTGGCTCTAGCAGAGATCATAGAAACACAAAGTTGGAAAGGACCTACAAGATCATCTAGTCCAACCATCCTCCTGTCACCAATACTACCCATTAAGCTACTTGTAGCACCTTGTCCAGACGCTTCTTGAACACCACCAGGGACGGTGACTCCCCCACCTCCCTGGGCAGCCCATCCCAGTGCCTGTCTTAGGGAGAAAAAGTTTTTCCTGACATCTCATCTAAATCTCCTCTGGCACAACTTGAGGCCATTCCCTTGAGTCCCAAATCTTCACTGTGAGATGGCCAAATCACTGCCTGGAGCCCTCGTGAGGATACATCTGACACACTGAAGACTAAAAGGCACTAAGATTGTGTGTGCAGTTAAAGGAGGTATAAAACACAGCCCAGACACGCAAGGGAGACCAAGCAGAAATGCCTCTGGCGTTTGCTAGTTGAAAGGGATAGGGGAGCCTGATGCAGGGGCTGTCATCCCATCTGTTCCTGCAGGGGACTGTCCCCTGCTGTTTCCTTTCACTCGTGATTTACGCTTTGGGAAACTTAACGATGACCAGCCTCTCCAAGCTTTTCTTGCAATCCAACCCTGCCATGTCCTCTCTTCCTTGTGGCCTCCCTTTAATTTTTAACCACTGCCACGAGTGCCTTAAATCCACCTGCAAAACCTCAACGTTGACCTTTATACAGGGTTACCTTTGCCCCAGTTACCCGTCATCGCTGCTCCACCAGAGCAGAGTGCCAGCCCTGGCACCAGCGGGGCTGAGAACGAGTCCTCCCTTCCACTGCCTCGGGTACAGCTGAGCAGGGGTGCAGAGGGTGAGCCTTGCAGGGACAGCGCAGGATGAGACAAACATCATCGAAAGCTCTTTCTCCTATTATTGGCTCTTAAGTTACCCAACTAGAAGATAAGATCTGGAGCACGACCCAGTGCCCCCGCCAGCAGAACCGAGCAGCCGCACGAGCATCTGGGCTCCCACGTAGAACACAATTAACCTGTGTGTTGGTATAGTTTGTAGCTGCAGAAAGAACTTTTGAGAGCATGGGTTGAGACTAAAGCTCCAGAAAGCTGAAGGCAAGTTTTAAAGGGGGAGTTCTCTGTTCCTTAATCTCTGACAACACTGCTGGCTAAAAACAAGTCAGCTAACCTCCCCCCTAACTCCCCCTCAAGCCCTGCCTCTGCTCCCAGACTGGTTGCTCTCTGGAAAGGAGCACAGGCTGTCTCACTGTTGTTTCCCAGTTGTTTTAATGCCTCAAGTTTTGCAATAAGGCTGGGAAATTTTTCACTGAAAACTACTTTGCAGGATGCCTTATTTGTTTAACAGCCCTTAGGTTCTGAAAGTTACACCCTTTGATCTTTACTGGGGACGGGTAGGCTGAGCAGATCTAGATGACACTGCCTGCAAATGCCAAAAGTTCCTGCTGCTTTAAAGCCTTTGAAGCTGAGCTGTCTCCAACTGCTTGTCACAGTGACCTCCTGCCTCCTTCCTTCCAGGCGTGGGTGGGAGCTCCCAGGTCAGCGTAGGCCGACCTGTCACTCCCAAGCTAAGCAGTTTGATGTGGCTTGTCACAGCCTCCCTCCCCGCTGGGAGGTGGCATTGGCAGTGTTTCTGTCGATCCTGGTAAGCACAACGCCTCGGTGGCAGCGTGCAGCACGCCTGCATTTGTTTCAGCTCCCTCGATGCCAGAGGAGTGCATTAGAGATGCATTAGCAGAACGTTCATCGGGTTGGAGCTAAGTCAGCAATGGCGAGTCTTGGACTCGGGGAGATACAGCTGCACCTTGGCCAGGGAAGGGCAGAAATCCCCTTGTCTCAGCATTGTTTCAGTGCTAAGGCTCAGCACTAGGACGAGATAAAATCACAACACATCAGTAAAAAGTGCTGCTGTTAGAGAGGCATTTATGCATCTGGACCAAACCCTGCTTTCTTGAAATTTGTCTAGAGTTCCTTGGTTATACAGTAAGACACACAAAAGTGCCACATGGTAGGACTATCCAGCAATCTCAAATCACAGCTCCAGAGTGGCTGTATCAGCTCACCAGAGATGGGCACGACAGGGGCTTGGCAGAAAAGCTGCACATTCTAAGGAGCAGAGAGAGGCTCTGCTAGCTCTCCACAGCTAGTTCCTCACCACCAGGTGTTCTGTGTTTGAATCTCACTTTGTGACATTTGATATTTTTCCAGGTTTGCTGCCAGGCTGATCGAGGGCATCCTGGATTTCAAGACCATGATTGACAAGTGAGTTAGTGACCCTCCTGACTTCTCACATGTTCCTTGCTGTCATAGAAAGGCTGAGCCTACTCAATAAATCTCCCTTCCGAACAGAAAGGCAAGAGAAGACAGCACATATTTGAGAAGAGCTATTGTAATCAACATCACCATTTGCTGCCATGCAAATTGACTTTTCTTTCTTAGTGTTGTTTATCTTAATACTCTCATTGGCACGGGTATGTGCTTAGGAGTGAACCTGACTGACAGTCCTGTGGAGCTACATACTTTTCTTTGCCCACAGAACAAGTTACAGCTCAGGCTGCAGGAATTTGTTTCCCTCTTTCTGAGTTTCTGGTGTTTCTCATCTCCCAGCTAGATGGGACAAGCTCTAGAGAGACTTGTTCCTCCCTACTCTTTTTCTTCTGATCACCAACAAAACCTTTGCTGAATGTGCCTTATTTATATTCAAAAAATACATCTACCAACGCATTACACATGTCACACTTTTACACCCAAATTCAGACAAGGCTCAGAGCCAGCCATGAGGACAGTTGGAGTATTACTGCTCAAGGGATCAAGTCCCAGTCTAGTTCATGAGTCACAGATAGCAAAGCAGACACCATTCAAAACTATAGCCAAACCCCTCCTTCTGCCATTTCACTGGAATCCATACATCTCCCACTATGTTGTGCCCTGGATCCTTCTCTACAGACAGCGTGGTCTATGCTATGTAGTAGGTAGAGGGATCGGTTTCTCTGGTGTTACAGAGAAGACAGTGTTTTTCCCCTCCCCAAGTGAACGGCCAGCAGACAGATATTTTTGTAGCCCCTGCTATGGAAGCTGGTAGGAGCGGGGAAGGACAGCCCCTTTTTTTATACCACCAGCACCAACATGCTTAGGTTTTGCTGGAGCGAGTGGCAGAACTGCATGGCTGAGCCCGTGCCTGTTTTGTGTGGGGAGTGCGCACCTTCTCACTGATGTGCTTTCTCTCCCTCTTCCTCCTTACCTTGCTGTGTCTCCAGTGAGACCCTGCCAGTAGAGTACCTGGGCGGGAAACCCCTCTGCATGAACCAGTACTACCAGATCCTCTCATCCTGCCGCATTCCTGGGCCCAAGCGGGACTCCATTGTCAACTATGCCAAAGGCAAAAAGCAGTCCAGACACATCACAGTGGTTCACAACTTCCAGGTATGGCAGCTCCTGAGCTTTTAAGATTTGTTGAGATGCAGATGTCCCTTTTAGCTAGCTGTGGTCCAGAGGAAAGGGAACAGAAAGTCTCTGACCACAAGGTTTGCCTCACCAGGAATTTATTCCTGCTTCCTTTATCCCCTTCAGCCTTACCTGGCCAATAGCTGGGATTGCTGTGTGAGCAACAGACTACAAGGCAGAAAACCCCTCTCTTCCTCTGTTTCTTACTCCTGCAATTCCTATATCTCAAAGCCCTGAGATCATGTCTGGAATTGGAAATTGTAAGTGGAAATTGGATAATAAGCCCTGCCTCCACAGCTGAGTCTCAGAAATAGAATTCCTCGTGTTTTGGCCCTCCTTACCACAGTCTCTGAGCTTCTTAAAACCTGGACTGCATTTATGCCCCGCATGGGAAGTCAGACTTTGGTCTCTCAATTCTGAGCATCCTTCAAAGGTCTGCTTACAAGCTGGGTTCTTAGGTCAGGTCCTACCTCCTCAAAGTGGCTGTTGCCTGCTTCTAGGGCTAGACAACATAAATCTTCTCTCATGTTCTGTCTCTGTCCGCTGTTCTCACCTTCAGTTCTTTGAGCTGGACGTTTACAACAGTGATGGAAGTCCCCTTACCACTGATCAGCTCTTCATTCAGCTGGAGAAGATATGGAACACCTCCCTCCAAACAAACAAAGAACCTATTGGGATCCTCACCACCAACCATCGAAACAGCTGGGCAAAAGCCTACAACAACCTCCTGAAAGGTCTGTACAGTCCCCAACGTCTAAGTGCTACAAACACCACGAATGCTTGAACTACCAACCCCACCTCTGTGCTCTGCTCAATTCTTTCCTTTGGAAGCTTGTTCTGGACAGGTAACGTGACCTTCCACCTCAAAGAAGCAACCTGATTTCCTTGCAAAGTATTGTTAGTTCTGGTTTGGAAGGTACACGGGTAAAGTCTGAAGCTGGGTTTGTTAGACCTGAAATCCTAGAGTTTATTGCCTTGCAAATGGGTGGGATGTAAGAAACAGGAAAAAAGGACGGTGAGTGCAGCATGCTTGCAGCTGTAACAGCCCAGCCGGCCATAATTCTACTAACCATATACAGCCCTAAATGACCAGTATTGCACTGAGGTTACAATGAGAATCCAGCACTGGGCTCTTCAAACCTGCTCTTTCAAATTTCAGTCTCCCTCTGCTTAAAATGCAGATTTTTCAACTCCCTGTTTGCTCTTCGTTTCTCTCCCAGATAAGACCAACAAGGAGTCTGTGCGTACGATCGAGAAGAGCATTTGCACCGTCTGCCTTGACGCACCAATGCCACGGGTGTCTGAGGACATCTACAAGAGCCGTGTGGCCGCTCAGATGCTGCACGGCGGAGGCAGCCGCTGGAACAGTGGGAACCGATGGTTTGACAAAACCCTGCAAGTAAGTGCTGATGGTCTAGAGATGCTGCAGACATGGGTCTGGATGAGCTGCTTTTCCCTGAGACTGCAAAAGTCCACGAAACCCCAGAAAACTTTCTCAGGAAGTTTTTCCTTGTATCAAGAGAGTGGAGTAACAGGGGAGACAAGGCGTGGTGGCTGACAGTATGATATCTTACTGCTTCCCTTGCAGTCACCACAAAGCACTCATTCCTGCCTCAGGGACTTTTGTTTCTTTTACTCCTGCCCACACTTATTCAATGCAGCAGTTCTTTGTGTTCCTTGCAAATCAATTTTCTGCCTGCGGTGAACAATGCCTCATCTGCTTGGAGGCAGCCCAGATGTAGGGAGGTCTGTTCCTTGTCTCTCCCCTAGGCTTGTCACTTCTGCCAGAAGCTGCCCAATGGCAGCTTTTTTGTTTTGTTTCAAACATCAGCTGCCATCCCATGGCATCCCTCTGAACTCTTCTCCGTTCAGTCTTGTCAGGAACCTTCAACAGCAGCTGCTATTTGAGCTTCTCCTTCAGTAGTTTGTATATCCTGGCTTGTGGACAGTGGCAATGGTGCTTTCCAAGATTCTTCTCGTATCTGCTGAACTCTTCATAATGTTTTCAGCTATTTTGTTCCTATTTAGAACTCATCATTGATGGGATAAAGCTTAGATGTTACAGCTAATTGAAAAGTCAGGGTAAGCCAGTACATGGTGGTATTATTCCTGTGTCCATCCAAGTACATCAAAACCATTGGGCCACTCTCTATTGCCAGGACACTGAGCACACCAGTGTGTATCAGGCACACAATTATCCAGTTGAGTTTGCAAAACCATAACAGTGCTATCAGGTCTTCTGGGCCTGCTGAGAGGCTTCTATTGCTCTTCCACTAAATGAGACCTTTGTGTTACCTTTCCAGTGTGCAAGAACAGGCTCACTGTCCCATTCTGTTACACAGCCATGAGATACTAAGGTATCTCTGGGTAGCTCCCACTTCTCACACTGGACATCGGTCTCCAACTCTGTCCTCTCGTACTTCTCTCCCAGTTCATCATTGCTGAAGATGGCTCCTGTGGTCTCGTGTACGAGCACGCTCCCTCAGAAGGCCCACCCATTGTTGCTCTTCTGGATCACATCGTGGAGTACACGTGAGTCCTGCTTCCTCTGCTTTTCCTCAGCTTTGGAGAGAGGTTTTAAACCACCTGACACCCAAGAACATGCCTCTTAACAGCTCGGCCCCTAGGAATTAGTTCTGGAGGGAGGGCAGTGGTGTGCTAATTAGGTATTGCAGTTCTTGCGTTTGTGAAGAGAACTGAGTGGCCAAGCTGCTCTGATACGTTTTGCTGTTGCTTCCATCCTCAGAAAATGACACTGTTCAGAGGTAAGAGGGCTTTTGCCTGGGAGACACGCTTCTTTGGGGCAGAAAGTGCAGAAGATGCTCATCCATACCCTTCAGAAAATACTACAAGGGCACGGGGAAGAATTTTTCAGCCTGTACTGAATGTCACAAGTTGTTAGGGAAGATCTGTGCATTTCTACTCTGGGGCCCTGGTGTGCTCAGCTGAGCCTCACTGGAGGTCTGGCTAAACATAACCATCTCTCTGTGCAGGAAGAAACCGGAGCTGGTGAGATCGCCCATGATTCCTTTGCCAATGCCTAAAAAGCTGCGGTTTAACATCACCCCAGAAATCAAGAATGACATAGAGAAAGCAAAGCAGAATCTCAACATGTAAGTATGAAGCAGCAGGGAGGTCTGGTGAGGGACTGGGGGAATAATTCATGCCCCCTTTTGGAACGTGCCAGTTTTTTAAATTAGGCTTCTCCCGCCGCGGTGCTTTCTTGGGTCAACAGCATTGAACCCAGCTGAAAAGCCCACTAAAACCAGTTGTCAGGAATAAAGTCAGAGGTGCTGGAAAGGGGTAATTGCTTTACATCCGCTTACTGAGAATGAGCAAGGCTTTACTGGATATAACTAAGGATACTGAAACATAAACACACACACACACACAAGTCAATCTAACCTGGTGAAGATTTTCAGCACTGGCCAAAAAAGCTCATCTCTGTGGTGCTGCCCTAACAAATCCCTGTATGATGGAGCTCTGTCCCTACAAGGTTAGCTCCAGATAGCCTGTTCTCTCTGAGCCTTGTGAAAGCAAGTCCATACCTCTGTTACAAGAACAAGCAACAAGCAAAGGAACTCTTCCTCTTTCTTTCCTTGCAGAATGGTTGAAGACCTGGATGTCAAAGTCACGGTCTTTCATCAATTTGGGAAGGCCTTCCCCAAGTCAGAGAAGATAAGTCCTGATGCTTTTATCCAGCTGGCCTTGCAGCTGGCATATTACAGGTAAGACCACTAATAGGAAGCTTCTCAGACTTCACCATCAAACTCAAATATGTAAGCTTGATAAAGGTGTCCCAGACAAGTCTCACAGGCTGCTACGGCCTCCTTCCCAAGTCCCGTGTTTTCTCCATCCACTGGGACTGAACTGGGATGTCACTTGTGGCAGCTGCCAAGCCACAGGTGAGATTTACCCCTCTGTGTGTGTACAGTCCTAGTAAAGAAGTGTCAGGGGCTCAGCTGTCTGTGACTCACATGAAGCCTTCCCCGTCCCCCCAGTTTTTCTGCTTCACAAGAGGCCTTTTGTTTCAGGACAAACTCACCTCTCTGACTTTCTCCTCCACCCTTCAGGATGTACGGCCACGCCTGTGCCACGTACGAGAGCGCATCGCTAAGGATGTTCCGCCTGGGCCGCACAGACACCATCCGCTCCACTTCCGTAGCGTCTCTGCAGTTCGTGCAATCAATGGACAGCCCTGACAGATCGGTGAGGATCTCAAAGGAGTGGAGTAAGAGGACTCCACTCCAGACCAAAGAGGAAAGCTGCTTATTTGGCTAACCCTGTGCCAGCTGCTTTCAGCTAAGCACCTAATATGAATTTGAGCTAAACCACAGCTTGGAATATAGAGTTACACACCTTGGGTTCCATTTGGCCTTCCTTTCACACACACTGAAAGTCTGGGAAACAAAACCTGGACATCTCTAATCCCACCAGAAAGAAGTGTGTCCCTTCTGAAAGTCAGTTTAGCAACGCAAGCTAAGTTCTGCTACTGAGGGATGGAGAACTCCATTCAGAAGGGAGTAACGCAGCCAAACTAAATTATTTAAAAATTAAATCTAATAAATCCAAAAATTAGTCTAGTATAAACACACACAGCAGAAATACCCCCCATCCTAGAGGAACAGCCAAAATGAAGTTTTCTAATCTGCAGAAAAACTTACAGACGGATCTCTGTGTTCTCAGGACCAGGAGAAGGCCGAGCTGCTGAGGAGAGCGACGCAGGCCCACAGGGAATACACGGATATGGTGAGTGCCCTCTGCGCAGCCGGGCTCGGGGCGTCTCACCCCAACCCTGATCTGCAGCACAGAACCCCACTGTCTCTGCTGACACAGCAACACTGCCATTGGTGCTATTGCACAGGTCTAATTGATCTGACAGTGCTCTAGTGTCTTCTCTCCAGCCAGTGCTTTAAGTGTCCCTTGTGAATTACCCAGAGAATCAAATATGCCAATAGCTTAGTTTCACTGTCGCTGGTAAATGCCAAAGTTGCACGAGGAGACCTTAAACCAGAGGAAGCCCATAGGCAGGAACTGTAAGGTTGGTTCCACTGTGTGTTTTTCACCCTCCTTACACACAAGACCACCTATTGCTCCTAAAGGCAAGATGATGTTTTATTTCTAACATTAAACATCTAAAGATTTTTTAGAAGTGCTTTTTTCCTTAACCCAAAGACCATAATAGTTTTGCTCTCTTGCCTGCCAGACAGCTTTCATATAATCTTCCTTCCTTCCAGGCAATAAGGGGCAATGCAATAGATCGCCACCTCTTAGGCTTGAAGCTTCAAGCTATTGAGGACCTTGTGAGCATGCCCGAGCTGTTCATGGACACGGCCTACGCTGTCGCAATGCACTTCAACCTCTCAACCAGCCAGGTAGGACTCAGCAAAGACAGAAGTGCATCCACTCCTTCTCCTTTCATTGCCTTTCTTCTCCACGATTCTCCTTCATTCCCTTCCATTAGAAACTAATCTTCATTTGGGGACAAACTATTTAAGCCTGCTGCCAATCCCATAAAGCTGCAGATCTGACTTTAGAGCTGTCACAGCCCCTCTCAGCCCTGTAAAACACCAGCATAACCAAGGCCAAGGTCACCAGAAGTGATTGGTGTCTACCTGCAAGTGGTATGGATTGCAGTTAGCTGCCAGAATAGCTTTATGTTCATCTGCCGTGCTGTGATTCCTGCTGATACAGCTCTGCCTGTGACTTATTACAGCAGATTCCAGTGTGTGAGTGGTGGGTCTGACCAAAAGATCCTCTTCCAGAGCGTTTCCATGAGATGGCAGTTTCTTCTGCTGTTGACAGAGGGGCTGGCATTCGATGGCTGCGTTTCTGTCTGACTGGTTACAAGTTTTTAATCACATTGTCTCCACAGGTCCCAGCAAAGACAGACTGTGTGATGTGTTTTGGTCCCGTGGTTCCAGATGGCTACGGAATCTGTTACAACCCTATGGATGAACACATCAACTTTGCAGTTTCAGCATTCAACAGCTGCGCTGACACAAACGCTGCCCGCATGTCACATTACCTTGAGAAGGCCCTGCTGGACATGAGGGCCTTGCTCCAGTCCACTCCTAAATCCAAATTGTAAGAAGAGGCAAACAGGATGCAAAACCCCCAACTACAGCCTGTCCCTCATGCACTGAAGTTCCCAAGCTCCTCGGAAAATGAGTGAGGGGACATCTTACCCTGTCTGGAACCTAGGAGGGCATCTACCAGGTGTCTTCAGCAAGAAGTTACAGAATGGTCATCTGCAGGTATTAACCTCTGTGGCGAGAGGAAACATGGTCTTAAGCCGAAGTAGAACTGACTGATCCTTTCCTATCGATGCAAAGTGCACCTTCCTGTCCTCAAAGAGGACTGAAATATGATTTTTATGGAACTTACTGTAAAGGAATACAGAGAGCACAGTCCTTCCCGCTGTCTAAATCCATTTGGTGAGGAAGGTAGTTCTCCTCTGGGAAAACCAGGGAATGTTTATTACACGATGGAACTACTGTAAGATGAGTCTTTCTGCTGGTTTAGTGTTCTGAAGAGTGCAGCCTCTTTCAAACTTGGCTGAAGATTTTTCTGCTGCTCCAGCAAAACATCACCATAGGACATTGGCAAGGGGAGAAAGAAGTTCTGAAGTCAGAGCAGATCCAGCCTCGTTAGCGTGCACTGCACTACTTATGCCAGGCACTCCCACCTCTACAGGCCTGGGAACGTTCCCTTCCCTTCCTATGACGATGCTGGGATCTCCTGTCTGTTGCACTGACCCTATTAACAACAGAATATCATTTGCTACAAACTAAGGTGGGTTTTGTTGTTGTTGCTGGCTTTCCCTTACGCTTGCTGCTGTGGTCCTACCTGCTGACCTTCAGGCTCAGCATAAAACTTTTTTCCCCAAAACCTTCTACAAAACTTCTCTTGCGCAGGTTGTGCTGCCTTTGGCTTTATATACCTTAACGTTTGCGGAGAGGAGAAGGGATTGTCTGTGCATTTAGCAGGACATTCACTTCATTGTACCTTTCTTTGGAACTGAGGAAAAGAAACAGATGCTGACCTTCTCTTTTACTACCCAGAAGGCCACATGCCCGGTCTCCTTCGGAACACACATTAATCCAATGTGGATTTTACACCTTCCTTTCAGGAACTACCTATTTGCACATAACATGTTATGGGCAAGTTGTGGACAAATAAGCATTTTTCTGACCAGGAATTCCAGAACATGTTTCCATTTCTGGCCCTCATCACCCTCAAGGCAAAAAAAAATCTTGACAAGCAGGAAGAAAGCTGAAAACACGTGGGTGCTGCAGATGTTTGTCCACTGCGGCAGCCGTTGTACTTGCAGTAACAGCACAGCACCTTTGCTGACACTTCTGGAGGCATCTGGACTGCCCTGTCACTCAGATTTGTGCCAGCTCCATCCTGCGAGAGCAGCATCTCATGACCGTGTTTTCAGGTTCAGTTGACAAACTTTGAGATAGCAAAAGATTTCTGTCTAAGCATTAACGTACAGTTGTAGCATAGGAATTTTTGTAAGCAGTGCTTCTGCTGAGTCTGCAAGAATCCAAGCTCCTGCCTATACTTTTATGAAGTAAAATCATATGGTAATGAAGAGTTTCAGTGCTATTTCTGCAACAGGAATTTAATATTTAAATTGTACACCCTTCAAGAGGTGGCTGCTGGGACATCTCCATAAAGAAGAAACACGAGGAATCCGATGGCCTGTTTTGTTACAGGGGAATATTTGATCATAATCACTACTTTTCTAATTGTAGAGCAGCAAGGGACATGATCAAAGTGCCTTGGTGAATACCTATGAAGAAATTTGCACTAAACCTGTTTAAAAGAAAAAAAAAAAAATCTAATTTGCTTCTTGAAAGACAAAAGCCAATACTACTGCATTGTTTTCCTAAAAGGATGTTATCTCAAAGCTTCTCTCTTATATTATACCTAAATAAACCTTAAAAAGGAAAATTTAACTGAAACTCACCTGCACAGCCAGTGATTGTATGAACTGCCACTTTCACATCATCTACATGGATTTAGTTGATCTTTTAGAAGAATCCTGAATGGAGTGAGATAGTCTAAAAAAGAAACACAACAAACCAGTAGGAGCACTACAAAGCTGCAAGCGCACATCCCTGCTCTGCTGACTCCGCTACGAATCAGACTGAAAACTGCAAGAGGATACTCAGTATTATCACAGTGTAAATACTACATAAAAGACCAAACCTTGCTGGAATAACATCTGGCTTTATGGAGCCTTTTACATTGAAAGAAAAAAATACCCTTTTTGCCAAAATAATCCTCCCCTCCATACTGATTGAGTTTCTCTTGCTTGGGGATGAGTCCTTTTTCCCCGTCTGCAATGCCTTCAACCACTGATGCTACAGTATTGCCACTGAAGTATTTGAGACTGGCCCTTTTCTACCTGTGTGTCAGCAAAAGGGAAGGCTCTCAAAGGAAAGTGCCTATTAAAGATGAAGCAGAAGCACACGCTGCTGTGACTGTATCTCGGAAAATGGGATCGATCTATTCTGGATTGAAATCTGGATATCCCACTGGCTTCAGCAGAGCACAGCTGCAAGAAGCAGACTATCTCATTGAAAGAGATGCAAGATTCATAAACCACTAAATGCATCCTCAACCACGTGTGGAGCTGAAATTCAGATGAATGAAGCCCATTTATTAAGTGCTCGAAAGGAGACTAAAATCATTACAAGGTTTTTACTTTAAAAAGTCTTGTCTTGTTGTACAAGTTCTAAAATGTGATGTCCTTCTGATTCCTACCTTCTTGACTGTTTTGGTGTTACTGAATACTGTTCTTCTCCCCGTTTCCAGTTGTTTCATCAAGAGATGTCTATTGTCTTAAAGCTATATTAAGTACAAGAAACTTAAGTTCCAGAAAATCTAGTGATTTGGAACAAATAATTTAAAGGCATAGACTGACAATATTCAGATAACTCTTGGGGTCTGAGTGCAATTTATGACACAGCCTGGTAGTGTTGCATGCTTTGCTGTTAGCTGTGTTACTGTTTTGGTAGCGTAATCCATGTCACGCGAAGTTTTGAAAAACACAATAAAAAGATATGTGCTATTAAAACAAAAAAGCCTTCAATCTCCTTAGAGTCTTCAGAAGTTACATTAGCTGCCCTTATGGGAGGAGGCCAGTGTGGGGACAGCAAGAACAGTGAACCACAGCATTCTGTCACCTTCTTTTTATTGGCTTAGTATCTCCAGCCCCTTTGAGTACAGGGGAGGAATAGAAAGCATCAGCTTGCAAAGCCACACATTCCACAGAAAATACTCCATTTCAGACACTAGTGGCAGGAGATGTTGTATGAGTGTAGGATAATAAGGCAGAGCTCAAACCTTTTTCCTGCACAGCACCATTTAGTTAAGAAAAAAACCCCATGGGATCACTAAGGAATTTCTACCTTATCAAGGATTGCAAAGATTTCTGGAAATGTACAGCAAAAGTAGGCAGGAGATGCTGTTTAAAAGCAGCTCACAGAGAACAGTGGAGAGTTTATTCCAGTGTCTTCTTCCTTGCCCTTACTCCTAAGGATTCCTGTAGGAAGCTTGGGTTCGAAGGCAAAGTGAAGTGGAACAGCTTTTTACACTACGCTGCTCCCCAGGAGGTGGAACCTCTCCCCGATGCTCTAGTTCTCAATAGGTGCTTCCACACAGGTTTTCCAGCACTCTGGCACAGCAGCTGAAGAGGGGCCAGGGAAGTGCTAGCCACTCTTCAACCAATTCACTCTTTCAGTCTTGTCCTTAGGGAAGAGAGTAGTGCTGGCTTTCTAAGTTAACTTACAAGAGATATAAAAAGAAAAGAAATGGTTTTGCAAGAAATAAGTGATAAGTACCAGCTTTCAAACCAACACACATATCATGTGGCCTGTCTCGTTTTAGTGGAGCTGGTGTAAGGCCAAATGGCCTTGTGAGACCTGCAAGATGCACCTTCAAAGCAGACCCAGTGCTCGGGTCCTTCGGATCTTAACAGGATTGCTCACGTTATACAAATACTAAAGAGTTCTTAAAAAAAATAATACATAGTTGCTGTAACAACTGAAAATGGTTTACTACCCATAGCTACTGAAACACAGAAATGTAAACAGCCTTCATTCCTGATCTCACAGACGAGGATCACTGCTTTCTACAGTAACACTCTGGTTGTCCCAACAGTTTTTCTACAGCAGCTCCCGCTCCATCCGAACACAAACTCCTATGGCAACAGGCACAGGTGAAAACTTTAAAAAAAATTAATAAAATAATCAAGATGAAGAGAAACACATCTCACTTCAAGCAGCTTTATAACGCGGGAGTCCGGTTAAAGTGGAGAGAGTAAAACAGGCAGCAAGACCAAGATGTGACAGTCCTTTTACCTCTGCTGACACGACTGCATCGAAGGCACCCCGACGGAGCTCTGAGCCAGTTCAGAAGCTGTCCTTTATCTGTGAAAGTTCAAGTCAATTGTGCTTTGAATAAATACTGCCCTGTAGTTACACCTGAACTGCTGCATTATACACTCGAGGTACGGGAAGTGTCCATGCACAGCCCTGAAGCAGTTTGAGTCGAGCCCTTGCCAGGTTAACCCATGGATGACAGACGTCGTAGGCACCACCAGCACACACAGATGGCAGGCACACTCCCACAGAGACAGAGCCCCCAGAGTGCTGACTGGCCACACCAAGAATCAGAAGGGAAGAAGGGTGGAAAGCAAAACTTGCTCGGAGGAGTTTGGCATTCGAGGTTACTCCTGCAGAACCCCAGCCAAGCCACTGTAATGGAGGAGTCTGCGAGGACAAGCTCACTGCTTTACTTCACAGCTGGACTCTAACAGGACTCTCGGAGAAATAATTCAGACAGCAGCTGAGCTAGGTATTACATTTGCTTCATTATTCTTTCTGGTTGTCACTGATCATACTCATAAAAAAATCCCTCCCTTGAGCTTCAACAGGACAAAAAATAAAATGAGAACTCCCCAAACTCCCAGACTGCAGACAGAGACTGACAACTGAATTTTGTAAGGCTTTGGGCTGCCTCTCACTGCAGCACAGCACAGCTTACAACCAGTGGGCTTTCTACTGCCACAGAAGCTGTACAAATCACAGCAACCCTGAGGTAATGGAATTATAAAGGAAGAGATGAAATAAATGTGAGATACCTATGATAATCTTGCCACCTAGAAGAGATTCTGAGAAAGACAACCTTGCTAATTACACAACAGGAGCAGCAGTGGAAAAAAAAATAGTATATTTTTCAGTTTGTCCTTTGTTTTACACACACACTCCCCTTAATGGTATCCACGCAGGCTTCCCTGCAGAACCGTCACTAGTGTTAAAAATCCCATCTTTAGTCTTTCTTTCCATCTGTACAAAGTGCAGTTGGAATGGATTTTGATCTCCCAAACGGATCGCAGAAAGGAAAGGAAGCCGCCCTCTCCCCTTCTGCTGAGGTCACCCCGTCCTACTTCCCCTCCCTCCTAAGTTTTTAAAAATTAAAAAGCCCTAATTAAGCATGACCAACTTGAGATTAGTTTTGTCATCTTCTTCCAAAAAGAAAAACCCAAACAAAAAGCAAAACCAAAACACACGATCAATGCCTCACCCACCCCAAAAACAATAGTTCCATTTAAAAAAATAAATAAATAGTGTGTATATTTCATGCTGGAAAAAAAAAAAAAAAAAAAGAAAAGTCACAGAAAGGATTCATTTTTGGTTTTCCCTCCCCCGAACATGACACCAGGCATTTTCTCCCCCCTCCCCTGACGTAGACACGATGGTACGTTCCAACCAGCAATGTGCATCTGTGTTGAAAATGAGTTTCTACTCCTGCACGGTCCCACATGCATCAGGGAGCTTCTCTCTAACTGCTAAAGCAGAGCAAAGGCTTTCAGGGTTTGGGTATGGTCCCTGCCTGTTCCTTTGGTCCGTCTGTTAAAAGGCTCCTTTGCTGCTCCCAGGTCTCTGCTCTTGTCGGTCTCTGTTAAAACGTGCACTCTGGTCCCCACGCTTCCCGCATCACTGGAGCTTCGTACCCAGCTTGCGCTGTCTGTTCCTGCAAGGGCAACACAGAGGGAGGGTGAGAGAGGCAGCCCTGACCCTATCACAGGGTGCGGAGGCAAACCAGGAGCCAGGAGGATTCAAGTAAAGCTCTGCTCTGCCCCCACCACACTCCACAGGATCAGTCCTTCCTACTCTTTACACTCCTAGAACACCCACCGTGTCTGCAAAATTACAAACAACTGCTTGCAAAGAACATGGGCTAAGGAGCTGAAATGCCAACCATTTAAATGAAACTGTTCTTTAATCCTCAACACTTCCCAACAGACTCACCCTCCAGGTGCAGTTATTAACCCACAACTTGTTTTTCATCTGGCCTGCACTATTCTACCCGCAGCAGCTATCTAGGTGTTAGAAAATAAACTCATAGCTAGGGGTGCCAGACTCACCTTGCCTCTGCTCTCGTGACTGTGTATTCAAACCACAGGATGTTAGGGATGAGGCTGGTATCTCGGATTAAAAAGAACTCTGAAATTGGCCTGGAAAAGGACACGGTGGTGGAAAGGAGGAAATAATTAAGACTTTTTCTCCATCACAATTATGTTTTTTTTTAAAAAAAAAAAGCACAAAAACTGATGCAGATTTAACATTACTATTCTATTACCCTTGAATTCTGGGAAAGGAGCTCCTTGTTTAGTTTAATCAAAAAAAACCACTAACCCCCTTGTGGTTTATTTTTTCTTTATACAATGTTTCCAGAAGACATCACATTTAAATGGTTTTGCAATTTCACTAGGTCATCAGATGTTCAATAAGAAAGGCCTGTGGTGTTTGAAAACCTTCTCCAGCTCTCTGCCAGGCCTCACCACTTTGGTAGGGCTTTCCAAAGGTAACAGTAGCTTAAACTTCTCTGCCCCACCCCTATCAGGCAAGGATATGTGAACCTTTGCATAGGCAGGCACAAGAAAACAAGGAGGAACAAGAAGCTACACAACAGTCAGTGTGCAACATGGAAACAGAACCCAGGAATTCTCCTTTCTAACATCTCTGACTGTGGTTATATTCGGTTATACATAGAGGTTTGAGCAGTGCATTTACAGTCAGGGCTTGCACAGCTGCCACTCAAATTTTAGAAACTGAAGTATTTTTGTTTTGCTTCAGATGCAAGGTACAATGTTTACACTACATTGATTAGGAAAAACTTTCTTTTGCCAGGAAATTCTGCTACACCAGTGTTACCAGCTCATTGCTATGGACTCATTTACAAAGCAAAGCAGCATTCCCCAGAATGCAGGCTGGCAGGAATAAAAACCTCCACAGAACAGGGACTTACCACGCAGCTATCCTTGGGAAGAGAGGAGTTAATATCTCTTGTGTGAAGGCAAACCAGGCTATGGCCATAATGCTTCCTGCCACACCTCCATATAAGACTTGGCTCCAGGTGTGGTAAAGCAAATAAACCCTGCAGTGGAAGAGAAGAGTCACCAGAGAGGCTTTAAAACAAGAAGAGGCACCACTCAAAGGTTGATGTTTCACTGGACCCTCAGACATTCTGAGCAAGTTGTCCTTCAGGTGTTAAATAGGGATACCTTACTTTTTTTTCCCTCATTAAAAAGCTGGCAAAAAGGTGGAGAAAAAGCTTGGGAAAACTGTCTTCCCTGCTACAGCAGTTTCAGCTTAGGGCACGTCTAGTTTGGGCTTAACTCAGTAACCCTCCACATTCTTCTTCATGTATCTTTGGATTAGCTGAGGAACTACTACTGTTGGTTCCCACAAGAGACTCCTCCAAAGCCAAGAACGGCCAAGTCCCCTCCAAGCCTCCAAAGATGGGGTTTAAAAGCTTTTAAAAACATAGGCAGCATTTTTGTTATGATTTTTCTGCTCTGATAGGGGACAGAATGAAAGGCTGCAGTGCCACAGCATGCTCACTGGGACTGCAGCACTTCAGAAAGAAGTATTAACAGTCTGCTAAGATCTCCATGACTCACATCCAAAATTCTTTTCACCCATATATCATAAAGCCATTAAGATCATCTTCTTTGACCCTCTGCCTAGCACAGGCCACTGGATTTCCTCAAAGTAATTCTTATTTCAATTAAACCATATATCTCTTACAGAATTGGCCTGTCAGAATTTTAAAAATAACCAGTAATAAGGAATCAGCTCCAGCACACAGTCAACTGTGCCAAGAAGTGATTACTTTCCTGTGGAAAACATGGACTTCTTTCTATGCTGAATTTGTCTGGTTTCTAATCACTGGAGCTCATTTTGTGTATATATATATATATATATTTGTATGTATATATAAAAATGGCGTCTATGTATTTTTTTAGCTCTCCTGAAGAGAAGAAAAAATTCATTATCAAAGTTTATTTTTCCTGTATTCATCTTAACAGAACAGAAACTTGCAAGTGAAGCAGCTATAAATGCATTCACTGACTAATGCCCAAGCCAAACAAGCCGAGCGCTCGCCCGTCGCAATCCACGCGCTGGAGGTGCCGGTGTGCCGAGGCATGCTGCCATGCCTTCATGGTTAGTGCTGGGAAGAGGGCAAGGCAGCGGGGTGACAGCAGGGCAACGGAGCCCACGGGGAGGCGGTACAAGCTGAGCCGACTCGGGGTTTTAGCACCAGACGGGGAGCACCTGTGCTTATTGGGAGGGTCTCACGGCAACTTCTGCAAAGCCCCGGCTCGCAGAACACAGCGGTGGAGAATTAGCTCAGAAATGCAGGACAAGGCAGGACGGGGCTGCTGAAGGCCACAGCCCTGCACGAGAGCAGAAGACAAACAATTGCTCCATACCTACTATATGAGACTAGCAAAGCCACTGTGACGAGGCAGATGGACAGCACATGTCGCCATAGTAAATCCAGAAACCTCGCATTGTTTGTTTGGTGCATTCTGAAAGAGATGGAGAGCCATTAGCACGGTGGCAGGGAGCTGAGCAGCCCGTGTTTCTGTTCTCACTACCTCCAAAACCCTAGGAAAGCTCTACTGCAGCGGGGCCATGGGCAGCTCAGTACCATCCCAGTAACAATCTGTCCCACTGGTGGCAGTTAAGGAGAAGCCAGAAAGCCACACTTCTCCCTCTCCAACTGTTAACAGGGATTGATGTGATGGAAAGCAGAATGCTCACAACTACTGCAACTGATGTGAAAGGCACATGCTGAGCGTATGCAACAGGAGCCAAGACATCAGAGTCCCTCTGTTGTCCACAAAGCTGGGAGGAACTGTGAGGTTTGTCTTCCTCCACACGTGGAGCCACGAGACAGAGCCATGCCCCAGCCAGAATTTCAGGAAAGCACAGCACGTAAAACCAGTACTTGGGAAAGGAGCTGAACTACAAGGTCGTGCAAGTGGGCAACAGGTATTACCTAAAAGATTGCAGACAACCCCACTGACAAAGCTGAGCAGACAAATGAGAAAGCAGCTCATCTTTCCTCATCCCTATTCCCTCCCTCTTCCCTCACACTACCAGACCATCCCAGCTCAGGGAAAGCAAATGAGGAGACCTGCACCCAGAGAGGCAGAGGACTCCCACCCGCACCCGTTGGTTCTCGGCAATGGGAACTACAGTCCTGCATTCAGATTGAGAGAGACACACTTCATCCACCCTGGCCACCCAAAATGGTGGGGTTCCTCAGATTTAAGTCCATTACACCACTGAAGCAGCACACAGCAAGGGAGCCATCTATTTCAGGTGTTTCAACATATTAACAGCCAAAACCTGACATTGAATGTTTTACCTTAAATAAAGGAACAGAAAGGAATAGACAGAGAAAAACCACATGAATTGGGAGTGGCTGGACGGCATCCCATATTTTGTGGTCACTGTTGAATGGGCTTCTGGGAAGAGAAGAAGAAAGAGTATGGTCAAGGTCTACTCTGTACATAGCAGCTGGAACGCTCCAGATGTGAAGCCAGATCACTCTGCTGGAGTACGTGCACAAGAGTTCACAGGACACAGCTCAGATGGCTCTGCCACACTTCTTACACCCAAACATCCAAAGCCAACATGAGGCAAAGGGGAAAATACCCTCTAATCCCCACCCCCAGTTAGCATTCCACTCAAAACT
The DNA here is from genome assembly GCA_013400555.1 of Jacana jacana. Taxonomy (NCBI): domain Eukaryota; kingdom Metazoa; phylum Chordata; class Aves; order Charadriiformes; family Jacanidae; genus Jacana; species Jacana jacana. The sequence continues at coordinate 598,569 of VZTM01006254.1, read as the reverse complement.
CAACCAACACCACGATGCCACAGGGCCATACCATACCTTCGCAGGGCCGAGGCTCCCGGATTACATTTTTTATTAACCAGTTCACTCCCTCGTTGAATGCCAGCCCTCCCAAGAAAGAGATCTGTGAAGGCAAGACAACTGTGTCAGCCTAAAAGACCCATCTACTTGTTCTCTCTGTTGACAAAACCCTAAGCCGTGACTTTCTAATCATCTTTTGGGGTTTTTTTGATACTAGAGTTAAAAACAATGGCTTCAAAATTCTCTGAGGAAGAAAAGCACTTCTTTTTCAGTTTATTTTGTGCATTTGGCAATATGTTGTGTATACACAGCTTTTCAGCAGATCAGAAAGAGACAAAAATGACACCGTGTAGCCACCCTGTCACACCACGGTGGGTTTTAAGGGATTGTCTTTCCCCGATGACCAACAGGGGGAGTGCACACGCTGCTATTTGGATATATTGCTTCCAAAAGGAGACTTTTTTTAGGCTTTCTGACTTTTCTCTCTATGAAGATTTTCATCTTGAGGCTGCTGTCTTCGGTCTAAAATGAAGTCTCATTCTGAGCTGAGCCAGACCGGCAGCATGTTATTTTTACCCTTCAATTCCACAGTCCATACTCCTCCCCTAACCTAGTCCTGCTGCTGGGATCGAATTCCCGGCTGGTGATCATATTCTGCCTCCTTAATACTCAGTCCTGTTCCAGATGACGAAGCAATTTCTCACTCTCTTTCCTGAGCAATGGTCAGGCTGTTGTAAGCCCGTCAGCGTCTCTCCAGCACAGTGAGGACTTCCCACACAGAGGAGGAGGAATCAGTCTCAATGCTTGTCTCGTTACCAACACCCAACAAGCCCCTGTGTTCAAACAAACCAATGAAACTGTGCCCTAGTTACTCTAGCTTATTCTCTCTTTTGGGTCCACAAGAAACATTTGGGTTGCCAAAACTTCACAGCTGCCTCTCTGAGCTAGCATCAGCTTAATAACCTACGAGCCCCATCACCCAGGTCCCTTGAGCCACTGGTTCCCATGACACCATGGCCCTATATTAGAAATCTGCTGCCAAAATCCTTCCACTGGCCCCTATTTTATCCATTTACTGAGGACAAGTGTTATGAGAGGTTATACCTCCTAAAGGGCACTTCTCCATGACACTGATGCCCAACTACCTGTCAGAAGAGACAGAAAGCATTTTGCGTAACAAAAACAGAGCCCCTTGTTGGTTATTTGGTCCAAATAACAGAATACAACAGAACAGAAAAAATCAAATACCAAGGACAAAATTCTCTTCTGTCCCTGGCTGGGACATTCCCAGCTGGAGAGTAGCCCTTGCAGACAGATCCACTCCCTTGGGAATCTCAAAGTTTTATTTTGTATCCCCTTTTTCTTCCCCAGTAGCTGAAAGGAATCAGATGCTACTGAGTTAAAGACACCACCTCCTGCATTCACTGCCCATCCTGCAGGAACCTACTAGTGCTGAGATCCTACTGGATCTCGGGAGTATTCTGCAATAGCATATTCTTTAGTTCCTCAGACATCTCCCTCCATGTTTTTGGACAAATAATGCCCAAAACATACCAGAGAGTAACAGAAAAGTCAGCAAAGGCTAAGCAGTCTTTTAACCTTTTACAGGTGCTAAGTGTCTCCTGTTGTTCTGACAGGAACACCACCTTACCCTGGCTCTTGAAAGAGAGAAAAAGAAGTGTGAACACAGGAGCACCAGGTGACAAACGAAATTACTTTTGTCATATGGAGAAGCTGGGAAGGGAGAGGGGGACTCACCGTGTGAAGCTCTCTCTTGAATATGATGAGTGTTACAAAGCCAACAATAATGAATATTGGACCAAGACTCAAATAAGCTAAAAGCTGACCAGAGAAATCACCTAGGGAAACAAACAAGAGAAACAAATCAGTTTGAACTTCACAGGTACTCATCTGCCACCAGGTCAGTTGGTGCCCTGAACTGAGACCAGAGAGGTAAGCTCAGTGCTGCAGCAAATCTTGGTTCTGCACGCCCAACTGCTGCTGCTCCAGCCCCAGAGGCACCCAGGCAAGGAAGACAGTGGTGCCCACATGCAGGTTCAAAAGCAGGGATGAGAGGACCTTGGCATCCTTCAGCAGATACTACTGCCAGCCAGTTTACAACAGTGACCACAGTGTGGGCCCAGAGTCACTTTAATCCACCATAAGCATGGGCTGCTGCAAAAGAGGCAGTGTCTTTCCCTCCCCCTCAATTCATGTTGCCTCCCAGTGCCAGCAATTACCAGCAAACGCTCCCCAAACAAATCCTTCCCCACTCCCTTCCTAAAATGGGTTAGTTTTCAGCTGGATCAGCTCCTTAATCTGTCTCACCATGTGTCTGCATGAACACTAGCATTAGCAAAATGGGAAGGAAACAAATAGCTAAACATAGTGGGGGATAAAAGAGGAAAAAAAGGAGACTGCTTTTTAACCAGTAGCCCACTTGTATCCTGTAAAGCAACTTTGAGCCTCCAGCCCAAATAACTCAGTCTAGTTATCCCCAAGGGAGCGTCAGGCAACAGCAGTGGGACCTCACAAGAGGTAACATGGTACCTCAAAACCTTTACCCTGAGCTATCACAGACACCAAAGTAAGCAAAGAGCAGTAAAGAGGAGCTCTGGACTTTGATCTAAGTTTCTCTTGCTCCCTGAAAAATGACACACACACGAGTATTTGGAGAGATGTCAGCATTAATTCCGAGGAAAAAAAAGACTACCTGGGTAATTCTGCTGTGAGATCAGCAACTCATATCAGGAGAGCAAGAACTATCTACCAGAGAATCTTTAAAGACAACANACCCAGCTCCCTCAGCCTTTCCTCCTATGGGAGATGCTCCACTCCCTTCATCAACAGTCACTACAAAAATGAGGTACGAACCCAGCAAACAATTTTAGAGCCAGGGAGGGTACTTTCTATATTGGTTCTCGGAGACTAGATCTTCTCCATCCCATTACTGCACACAAAAGGATCAGCCCCCACATGAATTTATCCATCCTCCCTCCTCTTAAAAGGAAACAGGATGCCTCTGCAGGGCTGAGAGTTGGACTCGTTCCTGGATCAATTCCACCACAAGACACTGAGTCTCCCCAGCCCACGCACCCACGTTTTAGAGCAGCGCTTGGCAAAACGGACTTTAACCTCAGCCTCTGAACACTGGAACTGATCAAAAAAGAAAGAAAAAAGTTATTGCACTGCTACAAAGTTCACGCTGCTGATGCAACACAACTGTGTGGCGATAACATCAGGTACAGTGCACAGATCCCGCTTGAATTCCAGACTCTGGGTTAGGTTTGGGAACCAGCCACGCCATCAGCAAGGATTACAGCTTTAGTTTGCGACACCAGTCAAACTGGGAAGGGTTGGAGGACAAACACCCCAGGAAATCAACCAAGCACCACAGTGAGGGTGACTGAACAGTGGAAGGGGCTGCCCAGGGAGGTTGTGGAGTCTCCTTCTCTGGAGACATTCAAAACTCGCCTGGACACGTTCCTGTGTGTCCTGCTCTGGGTGTTCCTGCTCCGGCAGGGGGATTGGACTGGATGAGCTTTCAAGGTCCCTTCCAACCCCTGATATTCTGTGATTCTGTGTAATACCGGGTTTTCACTGAAGGGAGGTTCTATTTTGGTTTTAAACCTGAAAAGCATGAGAAGACAGAGAATTTTACACTTTTCCAGCAGGTTAGCTTTGCATCAGGTGGGTTCCAAATGCTCCCAAAACAGAACAGCAACGAATTCCAGTAATGCAAAACAGATGTGAGTGACAGTATGGGTCACCTGGCAATCGAGAATCACACCTCTCATGGTTCTACATTAATCACAAACTCTCAACAAAACGAACCCCATCTTAAATGATGAGGGAATTCACGAGACAAGCCACCAGACAATCAGAACTACATTGAAAGCCTTGGGAATACTTTCCAAGAGGCTCAGTTCCAGTGTTACCAACTGAAGATAGCTCATCATTGAGGAATCAATGTGTCTCAGATCATTCACTCCGTTAATCCATGGTATATAAAGGCTTAGCACTTCAAGACTAAAAGCTGTCACTTTGTCAAGTAGAAACCAAACCAGATTCTTTATCTTCTCAGGGGGGTTCTATTTCTTGTGCAGATGGTGAATGAATACTTAAGGAAGTAATCTTTTAATTCCAATAGCATCAGCAGTACCAAACTCCAGATCCTCCATTATGTTATATGATAACACATCCAATAAACCAAACCACCCAGAGCTCACCAGTGCACAACCCACACTGGAACTGGAACCCAGAAATGCCCGCTCCCAGACGCTGCCTGCGGGCAGAGCACCGAGGGCTTTTACTCAACACGACAGCTCCCCATACATTTCAGCTGCCCATTTAACACAGAGCAGAGAGAGCATTAATAAGATTCCATATTACTGTGGCTGAAAGCAAACAGCATCACGTTCTGAAGCCATTTTTTCTCAGGAAGGAGGCAAATAGCCATGCACCACCAACCTAAGGCAGCGCTTTTGCTACGCCCTGGGAGCTGCACCAGGAGCTCACCACTGCCACCATAAAGGTACTCACTACAACAGTGATTTGAAGCAGAGCTGCACTAACTAAAACCAGCTCTGAAATCCCCAGCCAAGAAGGCAAATCGGGCTCCAAGAGAAAGGCCGGAGCTGCTCAGCACACAGAGCTCCTGGGGCCGCAGAGCGTGATTACTGGTGTCCCTCCTGTCTGTGCTCACGCTCCACTGCGCTCGGAGACGTATTCCCAGGGACCGGAGAGCTGGCAGTTCCAAATCCAGATCTAGCCAGCAGGTTACCCCCCCCACACATACACACACACAACCTTTTTATAAAAAATACTATTTCTTCATTTTACTAATCTTGGGAGTTTTTAAGCAATTCCTCCAACCAGTAAAAACAGAGACAAAAACCTCTGGAAATAGGCAAAAGGAAAGACTATATTTAATATAGAGCTTAGGGTTTGTTTTGTTTAAAATTCTGCTTTTTTTTAAAGTCCAGTCTTCTCTGAGCATCGTTTGGGGCTGAAGATGGAAAAATAAAGAACCCAACTACCTTTTTTCAGACACCCAAGAGATAAATAGGTGAACAGCTATATATAGCTCAGAAGCACGCTATTTTTTTTTCAGCCTTCATTCAGCATCTCCTTCTGCTCCAATTCAACATTTTACCCAGCATTCCTTCAGTGGAAGTCTCCAAGCTTCACCACATTAGCTTAACCTGTATATAATGTTAAAATGTGAATTAACAGCACTTTAGCCACATCCTACTGCAAGATTTAGCTTCACCGCTGCTTCCTGAAGCATCTCTTTGCGGCACAGCTGCTGGCTGGGTGTTTCTGACTAGATGCATGTAGGCAACTTGCACCGAAATCACACAGAGTACGTGTGTCACATGCATTTACACCAGTAAATATTCATGACAGATCATCTTTTCCACCACTGACACCACAGGCTGGGGGACAGTAAAAATGCCTTCTTTAAATTATGGCGTAAAAGGCACCTATCAGGCATGAAAATCTGGGGGGAAGATTAAACATAAAACCCTGCATCTGGGCAAGAACAACCCCAGGTACCAGTAGAGGTTGGGAAATGACCTGTTGGAAAGCAGCGTAGGGGAAAGGGAACTGGGGATCCTGGTGGGCAGCAGGATGGCCATGAGCCAGCACTGTGCCCTCATGGCCAAGAAGGCCAATGGCATCCTGGGGTGTATGAGAAGGGGGGTGGTTAGTAGATCGCAAGAGGTTCTCCTCCCGCTCTGCTCTGCCCTGATGAGACCCCATCTGGAATATTGTGTCTAGTTCTGGCCCCTCAGTTCCAGAAGGACAGGGAACTGCTTGAGAGAGTCCAGGGCAGGGCTACCAAGATGATGAAGGGAGTGGAGCATCTCCCATATGAGGAAAGGCTGAGGGAGCTGGGTCTCTTTAGCTTGGAGAAGAGGAGACTGAGGGGTGACCTTATTAATGTTTATAAATATGGAAAGGGTGAGTGTCAGGAGGATGGAGCCAGGCTCTTCTCAGTAACATCCAATGATAGGACAAGGGGCAATGGATGCAAGCTGGAACATAGGAGATTCCAGATAAATATGAGGAAAAATTTCCTCACAGTGAGGGTGACTGAACACTGGAAGGGGCTGCCCAGGAGGTTGTGGAGTCTCCTTCTCTGGAGACATTCAAAACTCGCCTGGAGGCGTTCCTGAGTGACCTGCTCTAGGTGTTCCTGCTCCAGCAGGGGGCTTGTACTAGATGAGCTTTCTAGGTCCCTTCCAATCCCTGATATTCTGTGATTCTGTGAAAGAAGCCAAACAACTGAGGGGTATGGGCTTGTCTCAGCAACTATTACTCAGCTACAAGGTGAGCCCAGACTGGCCAGGTACTGCTGTGAAGAGAAACCACCACAAGGGTTATCAGAACAAACATTCCCACAGGAGCAACATGGGCTGACATTCAGTGACAAGAGCTGCTGAGCCAAAGTACACACACAGCACCAGCACCTTTGCTCCCAGGCACCTTCTCGCCCATGGGTCCATTCCACATGGTGGCCTCTCCAGCTCTGCCCGACTGGAGTAAACACCCCTCACAAATGAAAAAAAGCAAGAAGGTCATTCTGCAGAGACAGGGTTTGGCACAGCAGGTTTCTCTCCTTAAATAATTTGTCCAAAGAGAGAAGAGGAGGTCCAGAAATCCCAGAACTTAAGAATCCCAGCTGCACTGAAGAGAGGAAGTTTGTTGGGTTGTGGGGTTTTTTTTCTTTTCTCCAAATAATAATAAAAAAACCCACCCAAACAAACCAGGAACTCAGTGTTTCTCCTGTGAAACTCACCCTACCGACAGGAAGTCCCTGAAGATGAGTTTTAAGTCTGCAACAATCCCATGCAAAGCAACACATACAGGAAAAACAACCCTAATCATACACACAACATGACAGGATCTAGTTTAGTTGTTATCAAATAAGAAACCCCGAGGCTTAGCGTGAGCCAATACCTTCAGAGTAGCATCCAATACTCTGCAGCAGGCAAAAAGGCAAGAACAACATGTAAGAGCAAAGCCAGTTACCGTTACAGCACTACAAAAATGTATTACACGATTCTGGTGTCACCATCCAAAAAGGAAGAGCAAACACATTAAAGGCAAATAGAAAGGGGGCAAAGATAACACGAGCAAAACAGTAGCCACTCAGAAAATACCAAATAACTCGGATTTTCAGCTGACAAAGGAAAACAGGATACAACTGTTCTACAAAGTCATGAGTGATATGGAGAAATGGGCAGCAACCATTTGTTGCCTCTCACTGCACACGAGATCGAGTGATGAAATTACTGAGCAGCAAAGAAACAACCAGCACATTGAAGTTTAAAAGCTCAGTGCCAAAGACACCGTGAGATCCAAAGCAGAAATGGGTTTAAAGGGCAATCAGATGTATTCAGAGTATAGCTTTTCTATATCCATCAAAGGACTTCACAATCCTGATGCAATCACCAGTTGATTACTGGAAAGATATACAGGAGAAGGACTGTTCCTGCCTACCTGCCAGCAACCCGACGCTATGCCAGATCACTCCTTGGTCTCACCAAAGTACGGCTGCTGATATGAAAAGCTCCAGGACATTTTTAAAGACTTCAGCAGTGTGCTTTAACACACATCCAAGGAACACTGCCATGGGTGGTTTCTTCTCCCTGTGTTTGATCCTGACAATTACTATAAGTAACATTTTGGTCAGACATCCAAGCTCCTGTTACTCAGACCAGTTTGCAGTTGACGACCACACCTTTCATCCACTGTTTCTCATTTGATCTTGCTCAAAGTTGATAATGTCAAAAGCCCCAGAGGACCCAGCAGCCCCACAAGCAGTCAGGATGGGTGTTTAACTTTTGTGCTATATTGCTATTGATAAGGAAACATCAGGTAAGGACAGGGAGGACAAACACCCTCCCCCCTTCACAATTACAAGCAAAAGCTCCATAATGGGCTTCATCTGCCAAATAGAAATCAGGTGGCACTGCTTTTCACCTGGTCACAGCCAGAGGGACCATCACTCTTGGCAGATGGAAGCTGGGATGACAGCAGCTCTGCACTGGAAGTCTTTACAGATTTGAGATGTTAAGAGCCCATTGCCACAGTGGCTCAGCACGCTGCACTCCAGGCCAGCAGTCCCTGGGATCGACCAAGAGCAAAAGATGCTTGCCACACAACAGTGTATGACATGCCAAGGCAGCTTAATAATTTATGTTTGTAAAAGCAGGATCTATTTCTCATTCTGACCCCCCTCTGCCCACACAAGGCTACATTAACTCTGTGGTGCTGAGCTGACTGTATTTTACAGATATACATTATCAAGCAGCTTTATAGACCTGAACTCAGAGCTTCAATAGCCTTCTAAAAGTTAGAGCACTTTCCCCAAACCCAGATAAGACCTACCATCTTACCGCAACTCATTTTTCTAGACCAAAATAAATTAAGAAACTTTCGTAGCTCTGGCTGTTTGAATGTTCTAGTCCTTTGTCTCCACTCTATAAGCTTCCATAATTACTCGTTTTATCGAAGACAAACACTCTGTTCATCCTCTCAATACACAACCCTCATCTCAGTGATTTACACAATCATCTTCTCCATTTGCCTGCATAAAAGCACTCAACGCAGAGAGAAAATAATCGTATTATGTCAAATTCTTTAAGATCTGCCAGATAACCCTTGTGCAGCAATTTCAACCACCTCCATTTCCCAAACCCAACTCACAAATAGCACACAGGACACTCTGTGTATATCACCGGGATCAGATACGGAGATAAGACACAAAGATGAAGATATGGGTATTATTGAAAAAGATTATTCCCCCATTTTCCCCAAACTGACACGTTAATATATTTGAGAAGGGGGATGGCAGAAGGATGTACAGGGTGAAGGAAAACGCAAGACAGGAAAGGAAACACCAGTCTTTCATATAAAGTATCACAAAAATCCACAAAACATGAGGGGGAACGAAGCAGGGGGGCAAGAAATGATGTATTTCCAGCACCAGATCTCCTCACTGTTGTCACATTTCGAGCCTCCTGGATAAATGGATACTTTCAACCCAGAAGATGCCGAAGCACTTTAGAAGCTTTAGGTATTGCACTACCAAGAGGAGCTTTCATCAGGAACTAAAACCCAGCTATTGAAACAGGACGTACAGCAACACTTTACAGCAAGGTGGGGACTTGCTGGGAGAATGAGCAATACTGAGGAGAGCGTTCCCACCAAATTTGGATTTTGACCGGATTGTCACTGGTCACACTTACTGATTGTCACACTACAACACTTCATACCCTGCTTTTCTATTATCTTTGATTACAGAATCACAGAATGCCGTGGGGTTGGAAGGGACCTCTGAAGATCATCCAGTTCAATCCCCTGCCAAAGCAGGTCCACCCAGAGCAGGTTGCACAGGAACCTGACCAGCCGTGTTTTGAACGTCTCCAGAGATGGAGACTCCATCATCTCCCTGGGCAGCCTGTTCCAGGGCTCTGCCACCCTTAAAGTGAAGAAGCTCCTCCTCGTGTTTAGATGGAGCTTCTGATGTTCAAGCCTGCGTCCTTTTCCTCTTGTCCTGCCACTGAGCACCACTGAAAAAAAGACTGGCCTCTTAGAAAAAAATCTGTGTGTTGTATCTCACCCAAAACCAGCACAGCACAAAGCACTTGAAGAGGAGCTCCTAGAGCCCACCATTACTAACGAGACACCACCCAGAGAGCTGCTATCTGAACACAGATCCATTTACTCTTGCACACCGGTGGATCAGGGATGCATCATACCACAAGGTGGGCCAGGGAGACAACACAGGACCTTTGCGGCTCACACCCCTGCCCCAGCTGGCACAGCCCATCCCGCACATGGGCACCTATCGCTTCTCACCAATGAGTGTGCCCAAACCCACTTGGCCGAGAACTGACCTACAGGAAGCCTGGCGTCCTCCAAGCATTTCCCACACCGTTGCCTGATCGAAGCTTGAACCCAGAGCCCACTTCAAGCACAGCCCACAAAAGCCACCTGGCAGCCAAGCCCACCTCAGGGACAGGGATTGCCCTGCCATGGCACAGTCCCTTGGGATGACACGAGGACACCCCAGGGCCAGCCATCCCCCTGACACACCTCCAGCATCCCTCCAGACACCCAACAGCAGGGCAGGGAGGGGACACCCAGCCCCACCATGCTACTGTGGGGACACCAGGGCTGGGCACGCCCTGGGTGGGGCCCGCACCTCGAGGCCCAGAGGCAGCCACACATGGCCAGGGACACCTAGAGGCTGTGGGGAGCAGTAAGGGGAGAGTGACAGGGGAGGGTGACAAAGAAGGACGACAAGGAAAGGCCCCAGGGCGGTGGGACAGGGCCGCGTCCCGACCCCCCC
>VZTM01006254.1:567499-588170 GCA_013400555.1 Jacana jacana | reverse complement strand
GGGTCCCGCCGCGGGAAGCGGCGCGGCGGCCGGCAGGAAGGTCGGGCGGGGACGAAGCGGAGCTTTACCTGCGGGATACTCGACGTGAGTGAGGGAGACTGGCCGCCACGGAGCGGGGAGCGAGCACTCTCCGACTGCGGCCATCTTACCCGGATACCGGGCCGGGCCACCACGGCCAATGGAAGCCCGCATAAGGGGCGGTGCGACCAATGGGCGGGGGCGCGGAGAGCGGCGGCCCAATGACGCTGCGCGGCAGGTGAGGCGCGGGCCAACCCACAGCCACCCAATTAAAAATCCAACCCGGGGAGCGGCAGACCCAATAGCCTACCGGCACCGGTGCCCAATAGGAGGAGGACGCAGGCAGCGGGAAAGCCAATCGAAAGAAAGGCGGGCGTCACTGCCTCTCCTCATTGGCGAAAAGAGCGGTGCAGATTAGCCAATCACCAGCTTCCGTTGCCCCCAGCTCTCAGCCAATCAGGTACGGTGCTGTGGTGTCCGGCACAGGGGGTTGAGGAAGGGTCTTGCCAGCGACTTCGTGGCTAAAATGGCCTCTGCCGTCGAGCGGGGTGGTCCGGTCCAGACAGCCCTCGGGGGACCTACTTCGGGGCTGGGACGGGACGGTAACCCCTCACACCGTCCCTGCCACCGCCCTAGCGGCTCACGGCCTCCTGCCGCGGTGCTTGCATCTCCTGCCGCCGCGGGAGGCGGCCAGTGTGGGCTGCCCTGGCGAGGAGCTGCCTCCTTTGGCCCCGCTGTCAATGGAGAAAATCCAAACCCTCCTTCTGCCATGTCACCGCTTTCAAGGGTGGAAAGATGTGGTTTTAAAAAGGGAAGCTCTCATTTGATAAACGGTATTGCTACAGCTCAGGATTACCTCACTAGCCAAATGCAACACTTTTACTTGCCCCCACAGGGGAGTGATTAACCAACAAAGTCTAAGCCCTGGTGAAAACTTAATAATAAAAAAAAATTATATTTTTTTTTAGTGATATCAGGAAGAAGATAGATTTTTGCAGCCCAATTTCCTTTATAGCCCTGTGAAGGACCAGCAGCTCCCCTCTGAACACGCACACGTGAAAATAACTCTTAGAATAAAGTCTTTGCAGAAGAGACTTCTCCACAGGAGAAGTCAGGATGCTGATGCTCTGCACATCCTTCACAAGGTACCACAAAGGCCTGGCAACACCCTGGCCAAGTAATCATTTTTTTTCCCTCCCCACCTACCTTCAACTACTGAAACCACCCCAAGACCCAACTGAAATGAGCGTTCCCACATGTGACCCCAGAAAGGAAGACTTCCCAGGGGAGCCTGAGGCAAAAGCAGAACACAAACAGCACAGCACTTCAGGAGTGAGATACGGAGGCAGCCCTGCACAGGAAAGTGGGTGGAAGGCAAATACGCCTTCACACCAAGCCACCAAAGTGAATTCTTTTGTTTTGGTTTTGGTTTTTTTAATAAAACTTACAGAAAAAATCAATATGCAAGAGCACTGCAAGGTGATATGCATAAAAATTAAAGGCAGCTCCTTGCCTCTATTATCAGGAAGACCCACAGACTCAGGAAGACCCATAGACTAGGATTTCTATGCCTTAAAGCAAGATTTCTGAACAGGGAGAAGACTCCTTTTCCTGCAGTTGTAATATACCCGCTTTCAGACAGCAATTATGATTATGTCCCATTAATTTCAACAGGCTCCTCAAAGCTGACACCCTTCCTGGCATTACAAGAAGAAAAACAGCATTTAAGTCTCATTATTTGCCAAGAAAGAGCAAGTATTTACTGCAGAAGTTGAGTTCGTTGCAGAAGGCTGCTACGAGGTAGCATGAGTGATTTACTGCTTTCATTATTCAAGTTAAATAAATCTCCTCCTTTCCAAGCTATTGAATATAGTTATGCTGGCAGAGTGGATTACATTTGATCTATGTACCATGACAAGTACTGAAAATTGTGGGCTTCGTTGCTATATTCACCCACTCCTTCCTGAACAGAAGAAGAAGGTGTCAATACACGGAGCAGCCTTTGCTCTATTCCTTCAGCATAAGCAAGCACAGAGCTGCTCTGAAGAGGTAATGAGTACACAGTCTGACACCATGGAAACTAAGATAAACTCCTTTTAACTCTTTCAACTAGCCGTCAGGGTGGGGCACCAGACAAAACTTTTCCTGTTCATGAACATTCTATTTGCATATATCACAGCTGGTGACAGGCTTGCATTAATGCTAGCAGAGGCTGCCTTTTTTTATTATTATTCTTTTTTTCCTTAAGCATATGGATGAAATCTTAATCGCTGTGGAAGCAAACAGCCTGTCTGATTCAACCTGGCTTCTGTATCGTTTGAAAACGAAAGTATTTAACCGTACTGTAATTGCTTCAGAAGAAAGAGAAGATGAGTTTCCTGCACTGGGAACCCCTGACAGCAACCCACAGGCTTTACTCGGGGTTTCTTTCACGTAGTTTGGGAGGCTGATAAATTTGCTACAAGAACTTGGATTAAGAGACTGTACTGGTCACACTGGGATTTCTGTTATCACTGGATCACAGCCTGCTAATCCTACCTACACCACACCCAAACACAACCAAACCAACCACAGAAAAGGAAAAAAAAATCTGAAAAATGATATCCCCACAGTTTTCAACCACTGCTCAAAGGGCAATAAGTTGTCTCGTTTATCTTACTGCCTGCTTCAGCTACAAACTTGTCTGCAGTAGAACCGTGAAAAACTCCCCATGCAAACAAAACCCTGAAGTTTAATTGCTCTAAATTCAGCATTTTGACTCTAGGAAGAGCAAACCCTGTTTTACACCAACACTTTAGCACCAGAGGTGTCACCACAACTGTCACTTAAATCAGAAACCAAAGGCTTGAGTTTCTTGCAAGTTTCATCAGGAAATTTAGAAACAAAAACCACAATCATGAACAAAAGTTTTATTTGACTTGTAATGCCCACATCCTAAGATTAAAGGTATTAAAAGAAAAAAAATTAGCTGCAAAGAAAAAAGCAAAACAAGAACAGATATTTACACCTTTAGGAAAACAAGAAAAAAGAGGCACAAGTTTACATTCGTTAGTTTCAGATATGGCAGAGGAATGTTCTGCTGAAGAGGGGTAAGTAAAATCCTGCTTTCCTACCTCCTTGTATGAGACAACAAAAATCATGCTCTTCAAAGCCACACTGATCTCATAGATACAAGGTAGATTCTTCCTTTTTTTATTAATGTATTTGTGCTTTAAAAAAAAAAAAAAAAATCACAAAGACCGTCCTAGAGCCATGTAGTGTAGTCTCTACATACACACTGAAGTACTGAATACGTACTTTAACCACTGGTGAGGCTTGTTACAGCCTCCACGTATGAACTGGAAGTCATGCATATTTGAAATTCTGTTTAAGCATCAGAAACTACTGAAGGATTTTGCTTCATAGCTGCAAAGCCACTTTAAATCCCCATCAGTGTTAAAATCTTGCAAGTGTCAGCCCAGAATGATTTAACCCCTTGAGAATAAGGGTTCATTATAAAAACTGCAAATATCTTATCTCTAGAGATTCTACCCGAATATGTATCTCAACTGCTACCAATACTGAAGAATTTCCTTTAGCTAAACACAATATGCCAGGGAAAGAAGGATTTTCTAGTGATCTCTTACGAAGCCAGAGCACAGGCCGTTGTTCCTGCGTAACCTTTTTCTCTACCCTGAAACACAGATGGGTGTGAGGGGGTTGCCAATTGGGCCAAGCCCTGGTCTGGATGGGATCAGCTGGAGCGAAAGGAGCTGAACGCAGCAGGTCACTGACCACCACCCCTCACATCAGGGAGAGCTTCCTCTGCAGCATCAACTCCTCTGACCCCGCTGATCTGAACAGCACCCTTCAGAGGCTGCAAACACCTTTCTTCTGGCTTTCCTCTCCAGCTACACTAGGACTGGGGAGGGAAAGAGCAGCAATGAAATAGTGAGCAGAAAGGGGTGTAGAGAAGCTTAAAATCCTCCCCAGCAAAGAGCAAATCAGTTTTTTCTCAGCAGATGTCCTTGGCTTGTCCAGGAGCCAAGTTAGTGTTGGGAGGCCGAGGAGGAAACCTCAACCTTAGGGAGGCAGATGTTCTTAAGAAAGATCCCTCTTTACCTTCATTGGGAGGGTAGCGTATCTTAATTGCAGTAAGGGCTAAGGAAAAGCACAAAGCTGTAATAAAACTGTCTTTCTTCCATTTGATTGATTAGGAATTTACAGTTTATTATCTTAAAAAGCCACAGTGCAAGTTAGTATTTGCTTCATGGGGACTCTGAGTATCCTCTCCCACAAGGATGCAAAGACCAAAGCCAGCAGCCAGTGTTCTTGTCTGTACACAAAGTGGGCAGGCTGCCTCAAGCACTGAGGCCAAATGCACTCAAAGTACTAAATAAATACACATAAAACAACTCTAAAAATCTGAAGTGAACAGCATTGATTGTTTAGAATTACAATCCATCTTATTACAATAATCTTCACATTTCAGCATCTTTTTAACCACTACACAAAGCTGCTGAAGTTACTCTTTCTTCTAAACCAGCCACATAAGAGCACAAAGCACTATAAACATATTTTTTTGGCAAAGTGACTTACTTTCAGAATATAATGTACTTTTGAATCACAGTTTACATAGAGCAGGTGTGTCAAGCTAATACAACATCCCATTTCTTCTCTCACCACATGCTGCCAGGAGCGAGGCACCTCAGAGACCTTTCCTAGTTTCAATTGCTCTCTCTCAAATCCTTCTCAGAACAGTTGATTTCACTCGGGTCAGCTGCTCCTCACGTCTGCCTCAGCTCTGTCTTGTTTATTGCATTAATCTGTTTTTCAGGCTAAGCCACATCAGTCTGATGTGCTTACAGAGCAACAGATGTTACACGCTCTGCACTTACCCTCTTGCAAGCATCTCAGGAGCATTTATCTACTCTGTCTACATCCTCTTGTTTACTTTTTCCTTGCTTACTTCCTTCCTGCTTTTACCAGCAGAATCCACGTTAGATATCTGAAGAGGAAGAAAGAAGACATTTGTATTCTCCAAGCCCATGCATTGACTTTTTTACTTTTTTTTCCCTTGATTCCCTTGCAAAAATAGGGCTAGATAAGACTTACACCTTTTACCCGGAACAGACACAAAGGAAACTAATCAGTCTGGAGGGAATAAAGAGAAAAAACAACCAACAACCAAACAGAGAAGCTTGTGTTTTGGTGAAAGTCCCCGTTTTCTTCTCCATGAAGACCTGCACATTCTGAAGCTGGGACTTGGAACCGTATGTGGACTGAAACAGAAGAAAGGACAGGCTGGACCCTCAGCCTTCACCTGTGACATTGCACTCACAGGGAACTCAGCAATCACTGCAAACCTCACACAAAAGCCAGGAGCACCTCAAGTCCAGCACACTCCACGGCCTTGCTCAAGTATCCAACTCAGCATGTGTCCCAAAGCAGCCAGATTACAGGCCAGGATCATGTTACTTGAGAAGAGCCCATCCCAGCACTACAGAAAATATACATACACATGCACTTGATCTATACCCAAAGCTACACTATTTTTCTTAGTATTGGCAGTCTATAAAGAGCTGTTTCCTCTCCTGCAGCTTGATCCCAGCTCTCCAGCTACGTGCACAGACGACCCTTTTTGTACATCCCATTTGACATCTCCACCTCTGACTGCCTCGTGCACAACAGGTATCAGCACCATGCTAATACTGCTTCCCTCTGCTCGTGCACACCCCACACCTCCTACCCAACAACAACTTGCTGCTGGCTCATTCTGAAGTACAGCAAGGCACTTTGACGGACGTTAAAGACTTTGTGCACACACAGGCAGGATGCAAATCCACCCCCTCCTCATTCTAGCTTGCCTTAGGGGCAAACATAGACCTCAGCAGTCTCCTAAGCAAGGATGACCATGGCACAGAGCCTGTCACCTGGCCTGCAAAGAGCAGCCACACAGAGGGAACAGACCAGCTTCCTTAGAGCTTCAGGCTGGTTACCAAAGTCTGCATTGAACTTCAGTGCTTTACAGAAGTATTCCTTCCTCCCAAGGAAAGACACCCTTGCTAGTCACATTGTATGTGTTAAAACACATAGGTAAAATCAGCAGTAATGTTGTAGAACCACAGCACAGAAAGAAAGGTAATAAAAATCCCAAAGCAAACAAATCCTCCTTGAGAAACTATGGGTCAAATGGAAAATTTACAAATGATGTTCCTGCTCCCACACACAATCGTAAACATCAGGGGTCACCTCCCAGAACACACACAGGTGAAACAGGTACATATGTTGCCCTATTCAAGGGAATTGGGCAAAAATCTGGGCCCAGGCAATTTGTGGTTTATATGACACATTAAAAATAATAATAATAAAAAGAACAGGAAGGTGGAACAAAGAAGAGACTCAAACCATAAGCTGGCAAGTGGTCCTGGATCCATCCCAGCAAACACTACAAAAAGCAGAAGGTCCCACCGGGTTGCTCTGTGTTGAAATAGTCTTGCTGCCACCACTGAGCATTGCAGGTACTTTTATCCATCTCTGGGAGGAAAAAAGGTCCTTGTACAAAACTTTTCCTCCCCTGACTGACATCAGATGAGCTCCTTGAGTGGCTCGTCTTCCCCGGGAAGCGTGCCGTTCATCTCCGGGGAAGTCTCCGTGCCCAGGTATCCCAAGAGGATCTCGCTGCGCCGCCGCGACAGCTGCAGGATGTCTTCTGCCAGGGACTGCACCGTTGTGTACCTCACGTTGTCCAGATCAAACATGTCCTTCAGATACTGCACTATCTGGTGCTACAAAGACAAAAAGAAGGTTTACAATGTGGAGACCTCCTCCTATCTGCCTGGGCAGGGAGCAGAGAACCCCGTAAGGAACTTTGCCCCTCTGCCATCCAAACAAAGATCTTCTTTAGGGTGGGTATTACTTTTGTGGCAGGATCCCCTCACGCCTCTGAAACAGGACAGCAGAGCACCTGAAGTCAGGAAAGCCACGCTCCTGTCCATGGCAATACCCAGGCAAACATTTAATGAATGCAACAAAGCTTCTCATGATATTATCTACGAGACCAAAAGGATTTAGGCTTTAAGGTCAAATAACTTGTAAGAGCCCACATACTCTTAGACAATATATTCTTTCAGTACATGCACCTGTAATCCTTTTCAATACTGGTGGTCTAAACTGATCTCATCACACGCATTTCCTACTAGCTATGGTAAATTGCACTGGGAATTCTTACCAATGGGAATTCAGCAATCTGCATCTCAAAACCCAGTGACTTTTAAAAGCCTTTTGTATACAGCCAAGTTTCTGAATGCCACTTCAGTCACCAAAAGCTCACATTTGCAGCTTTAAGGCAGAAGACAGCAGGAGTCCCACACACATCAGGTACAGAAAAGCCATCTTACCTTGAAGAAGCTGCAGACTTCAGACAGATGCTGCTTGGGCCCCAGAAAACCAAAGGCTAGGACAGGACTGACATGCTCCGATACGGAGTAGAAATGAGAGATAAAGCCATCTGGTACCTGCCACAGGGAAGGGAAGAATTGGTTGGTCTTAGTTTTCAGACAGAATTAGTAGCTTATTCCATATCTACTACCAGAAATCATCATGCTTCAGTAACCGAAGTTAAGAGCTACTTAAGACCATCTCTTCCTGCAGAATTTCACTTATCTTTCAGAATCCTTGAAGCACAACTAGAGCTTTCTATCTTTGTGTTCCTAAACAACTATTTCAGGAGGAAAATAAATAGAAGAAAATGGAAGGCAGTCCTTACAGACTCTATGCATAATCTCCAGACCAAGCCAGGAAAGGGCATGCAAATATCCAAGACTGAGCTACTTCCTGACAGCACAAATACAGCTTCCAACACTCATTTCTCTTCGAGAAATGCCACCTCAGGAGGCAAACCCAGCTGTACCAGCCAGTTGTGGGACAGGAGCTGAAAACTTGCCAGAAGCCACAGACCAGCAGAACTGGGGCTGTGAAGTTGCAGCTTCCTGTTCCCCAGGTCCATGAACTCATCTGCTGTGATACTTTAGAAAGCCACAGCTTGAAGGGAAGCAGTGAAGTAGGACCTGGTCAGCAGTCAGCCCTGGGAAGCTGAGAAGCGCATGAGCTATTCATTGTGCTGCCAGCAGGGAAACTAGAATTCAGGAGCAGCCCCTTGTTGCTTGGTGTCTGTGACCATTCCTACGGTGTTGTGAGAGGAGAGAGGGAATATCAGACAGCAGATGTCATCTTTTGAGTCTCCACACATTAAGAAAGAGGGATAATAATCTCAGACAGATTCAGTAAAACGCTGCTGTGGCACTGGAGCAGTCACAGCAGGACCCCAGTACCCTAAAGCATCACAAAGAATACAATTCAGTTCAAACTACTTAGAATTTGTATTTTGTCAAGATCTAGGGGTTATCTTTTCAGCAAACTCATTAGATTTTTTCCCATTTAATTTTGCTTACCATCAGAAGCCTCCTTTTTGCTTTCAGAACTGACCAGCAGGCAGTTGCTAGGGCCTATGATGAACAGAGAGAGACCAGTTACTGGGATTACTTGTCAGAAAAAAAATTACCAACATATTGCCATCAAAATATCAAAAATGTTGATAATGTTGGCCCATTTTGTGCCAGCAACTCTAAAATTAGTGACAAAACCTGAAGTGAACTGTAAGCAGATTTGGCCACTCCAGATCCATTGTAGAAAAGCCAAAGTGTCCCAGATTGCTGATATGATCCGACAGAGTTGCCAAACACCCTAGAATGCAGCCTGCAAGCAGACAGCCATTAAGAGGTGCCTCCCAACCATCAGCATCTTCTCAGTCTATGAAACTAATCAGTCTTAAATACACAGCTGGGTACCAGGACTAGAGGAAACTGAGCATCAGTGTCTGCTGAAGTAGCACCAGACTGAATGGCCAGGTGCAAAGAAAGCCCCATGTTTTTCCTTACATTTTGATCCTCTTATTCTCATTAAAACATACATTCTCATCTTTTAACATCTCCATGGCATCACTGATAAAGGCTGCTGGAGAAGCGTATTGGAGCCAACCAAAAGTTTTTAAACTAAGGAAAGCTTTCCTGTAAACAATTTACATAGACCAGAATATTGTTGTTTAGAACTTCAGGAAAGCGTGGTGCTTCTGATGAGAAAATTCAGCTCAGCTAGGACAGCTGAGGTCACACTCTTTCCCAGCCTTGGCACCAACATCTCACACTCAACGCCAGGACCACCCGCTTAACGCACCGTCTCCTTGAAGCTGTCAGAGAGCCATCGGTTGCGCAGCACAGCCAGCACGGAGGAGGGAGGGTTCTCCAGATCCTCAAAAGCATCCATGAGGATGAAGTCCAGCACGATGTCAAAGAAGCTCATGCACACCACCTGTCAGAGAGCAAACAGTCTCTAAAGGAAACGGGTTTAAACAGACTTGAAGCAACAAAACGTAATGAGCTGAAGAGAGCAATAAACAATTGCAAGATAGTATCTCAGCAGCAGTTCTTTCACTACCGGGCAGCTCTTAAATAGCCATTATTTTCCAACTCCTCTGCAACTTTGTAGAGAGAATGTCTTTACCAACCCCTCTTCCCTCCAGCTCCTGCTGAGTGGTTGGCCAGGTCTCCTGCTTGAGTGCGTAACGCAGCATCTCCTCGTAGCTTTCCAGAAATGCTTTGGGATTCTGGGGAAGTAGAGAAACAAAACACTTCAGAAGGTACAAAGCTGTGGGCACATTTCACCAAAGTTTGACTACTCTATTTAGAGCTAACATCCACATCAATGCATGTGTCTGGCTGAAGGTTTTAGCCAAAACAATTTGTACAGAAAAAGAGACTTTCTTTCTAGGAGGGATGGATGGCCCCAGGCTCCGCTGGGACTCGAACCATTTACACTGCTCCACTTTATTCAAGAAAGAGGCTAGAGACACGGGTATGCACTGAGCAACTAAAGGACTAATCTCAGAATGGCTCTCCCTGTTCAGGGGATGACCAGTGACTAAACCAGTGATCTGAAGACTGGTACATCACTGATGCAAAGGTTTGATTGTTTTCCCTTTCCTATGTTCCTTGAGGCAATGTCATCGCTGATGCACAGCCTGTACCCTCTGTTCACTCCAGTGAGGCACAGTATCAAACTGTAGAGAGAGGCTCTTTCAAGATAATTTGGTTGAACAAGATCAACAATGCCTGTGCTTTATTTCTCACAATAGTCACCAGCATATGGGTGAAGCTTTCTTCTTCCAATACACTGGACAAACTGGGTTGGGATAGAGGAACAGGGATACAACAAGTATCCCTGTGCTCAAGACACAGCTTAGTTGTTATAAAAACTTCCTACCTTTTCAGCTTTTGTCATCAGTCCTATCACCATTTGCTTCCCAACCTCCCCAAAAAACAGTTGATTGCTTTCATCCTCCAGCAGCTCCTGCAAAGGGAACACAAGAAGTCCCCTGTGAGCACCTACACCCACACAAATTCTGAGCTGGGAGGAAAAGGGACAGGACACAAAAGGGTGCAATGTTGCATACACCAGTATTGTTAGGATTTAATAAGATGAAGTCTAGAAAAGAAAACTGCCCTCTCCAGGAACCAAGTTCAAAATTAGGCTGAAAGATTGGAAGCAGCAAGGACAGAGGCACAGGAGCTACAGTGGGACCAGGGCACAAAAGCTGCTGCTCAGGCTATAGACATACCTTGCCAGGAAGAGGATTGCTGTAAGGAGAAGGAAACCTTACCCCCCCACGTCAGAGGTTTGACTCCAGCCCAGTGGAAAGCTCTTAAGTGGGAGTACAGGCTTCTAGGCAGCTCTGAAATTCCCAAACCTTAACTTCCCAGAACTAAACCAGCATAACCACCACCCAAGTGGGACATGGGGACCAGGGGGTCCTCTCCCTCTGCACATCAAATCGGTCAGGATGGGAGGAGGGAGTTAAGCAAGGGAAGCTTGGGCTGCTTCTGCTTTTACTTGTGTAAAGGCGCAAAGACATCACCCCTGAGCAGGCAGAGAACATGCTGCAGAAACCCAGGAGCCTCGAGTTGTTCTCACCTGGAAGGCCTGTCTGACACAATGCAGCTTTGCAAGGAAATCCTGGTCACTGTAGCAGCCAAGGAGCTCTGTCCTAGAGGGAAAGGGCAAGGACTGCATAAATTTCAAGTTTTCTGATATCAGTGTTCCTAACAACTCTGCTCCCCTAGAAGTTCCAAATATGCCTAAGTAACAACTGTATTCCCTTTGCACAGCTCCCAGGGTACCAGAGCAGAGCATCTCTGCAAAGGCCGTTACAGCACAGGACTGTGCCAGCCAGCCACACAGAACAGGCATTTCTCATTTCTGATTCCTTGGGACAATTGCACTTTCTTGACATGTCCTAAAATCTGGGGCTAGTTCCCTGGGAAGTCCGAATCAGCAGGAAGGATGCTAAGAATTCCAGACCCCAAAGGGTTATTCTGGTTATAGAGCTGCTCAAAGGCAAACAACACATTCACGCTGCTCAAAATGAGCCTCAACACAAGGACCCAAAACTCCAGCTGTGACTTCACCTCAGGGTCCGGCACGCAACTTTCCCTTCTTTCACTAACTGCAGAGCTTCTTCATATGCTGCTACGGGCTTGGAGAGATGGAATGGTATTTCCTCAAACTGGAGAGAGTCAAAGAGCTGTAGAGGTGGCAAAAGGCATGGGAAGAACAAAATGATCTCGTTAAATATTTGCAAACACTCAGAGATTGCACACAATGTGCCTGCTTCAGCTAGAAGACTTTTGTCAGCACCAATAATTTCATGCAAAGATTTTTCTTTTCCCACCAGTTTCAAAGCTCTCTCAGTTCTGACACAGCTCAATATTCCCCAAAGTTTACACAACCAAGTCACATTACATCAGATTCACAGTTTTTTCCTAGCTGTTATGGCATGCTTTCTAGAGTAGATGGGAAGACAATGTGGAAATGCTGGTTAGAAAGGCCTGCACTGTAGCCCTAACAAAAAGCTTTTCCTAACATCCATCATAAACCACCCCGCCTGGGGCTGTTGCTCCACAGGGGATCATCTTCCTCCGCCAAGATGTGTTCGGCTGCACTGCTTTTGTGGCTCCCCTCCAAGCAGCTTGAACCCACAGCTGAAAACTTAAGTCACCTCTGCCGCAGAGAAGAAGGAGTCCTCAGAAATTGAGCTGTCTTCATCGTCTGTCCGAAGCCGCAATGACCCATCCGCCAACGGAAACATCAAAGTCCTCTCTGGAGGAGAGGAAGAAGCTGCATGTGTAGGAGGGCGACCACTCCTCTCAGCCACTGTGCTCTCCCTCCCACCCTCACAAACAGCACTTTTGTCACCACGTCATTGCCTAGCTTCCACAAGAGACATAAAATCAGAGAAGCAACCAGCCTTCTAATGTATTTCTACCCCAGTTCCCGTACCCAGATCCAGCAGCATGCTGTCTGACGGCAGCGAAGACCCAAACTCTTCCTGGAGGTGGTAGGCACGGTGCAAGAGAGCCTCCAGCTTCTCAGCAAA
Organism: Jacana jacana; assembly: GCA_013400555.1. Lineage (NCBI taxonomy): Eukaryota > Metazoa > Chordata > Aves > Charadriiformes > Jacanidae > Jacana > Jacana jacana. The sequence continues at coordinate 575,683 of VZTM01006254.1, read as the reverse complement.
CTCCCTTCTCTGGGACTCCTCCTTGAACATAACATAAAAGCTACCCTTAGCCAGCTGGGCAGAGACTGACTGACAGCATGAATATGGAAGGAAATTTGCAGAAAAATAGGATTTACAGTTTTCAGATTAAATGATTAAAAAAAAAAAGAAGAAGACTCATTAATCCTACAATGCAGCTAACAATGCACAGGGAGGGAAGCTTCTATGCAGCCTATTCAAACCATCTGGGGTTTTACCTTCACAATTTTGTTTTCCTGTTACAAAAGGAAGAAAGAACTTAAGAACTTCAACCTGCCATCCAGAAAAACAGGACCACTTAATTCTCCTGACTTGTGACTCTAGCCTAATTTCAAGGGGGAACCACATCAGAAAACCTGTGTTGAATACAACAGATTATCCAAAACAGGATAACAGAGTAAGAGTCCTTGGATTAAGGTGCTGGGCATAAGCAAAGGTTGTTGTAAGCAGCACAGGAAGATTTGGGGGGGGAGGGGGAGAAAAGAAAGGGAGAAAAATAAGACTTACACAGCATCTTGCCCCTGTGTCTGCATAAGTATCTCACCCAGAAGACAGAAGCATTAACAAGAAGCACAAAATCTATTTTGATAATGATTCAACATTTTAAAATCAGTTTTAGACTAGGACTCTTCAAGGAGAGTCAACAACAAGAGAATCCAGATTTGAGTTGGATAAATATTATCCAGCACAAAAGAGAAATATCCCACATATTTGCTACGCCAGGCCCTATTTATAAAGGGCTGGGAACATTTCTGGCCAGGAGTGAGAACTCCTGGAGACTTGGGAGTTCAGCTCCTTTCACAGTCCTGAGCTACAGCTGCTCTCTTCAGCTTCATGATTGTCACAAAGCCTTTCTAGTTTGGGTCTCCTGTCTTCCCTGCATGAGTCCAAGACAACAAGGCTGTGTCATAAAATGCTTGCAGGAGTTACACCCCTCCCCGACCCACTTGCTCGGTGAGCTCCTACCAAGTTACACTTCACTTTACTCATGAAAGCAAGCAGGCAGCTGCCCTCTGCTGCTCTACCCAGCTTCCTAGGAAGTAGCAGTCACCACCAAGATCTCCCCTTTCAAACACTTTGAAAAGTTACAGCCACAGCACTGCCCAGTAAAAAGCTAGCTCTTTCCCTCCAGTGCTGTATTTGTTACAGCCTTTCCCTCCTGCAGCCGCTGCTGCTGGAGGACTTGTGTGACAGTGACTGACATGATGTTGGAAGGTGGGTAGAAAAGCTGGGGAATGAGGGGGCGAGACTTATTAAAAAGAAAAAGAAATTAAAAACACCCACTCACATTGCATAAGGAAGCCACAGATATAGACAGCTCTTAAACAGAGTCTGGTTCAACTCTGCCCTTAATTTGCTCTCCTTTTAACCTCTTAATTACTGCTTTCAGCGCCCAGGCTGGTCTTTCAGCATGTTCCCCAGCTTGCAAATGCAAGGGAAAGGTGGGGACCTACCTCTGGGACGTTCTCAGACATGCTCTCTTGCTGTTTCTTGCCATCCCAGGGCACAGGGGTGCTGGTACTCGCACTGTCCCTCTGCCTGATGGTCAGTGCCTGCTCCCACTTCTGCAGGGCCTCCTCAAACAGCTCCATGCCTAGCAATGCAACCAAATACAAGCTCTGAGAGTTCCAGGAACACAGGAACAAAGTGATACAGCAGGAGCTTTGGCTCAGACAATCCAGCAAAAAGAGACGAGCCTCTCTCCAACCAATAAGAAAGAATAAATGTATTCTGCTTCTTTCCCTTTTAAAATCATGGTTTAATTTGGATTAGAAGTTAAGGAGAACACACCCAAACTGGTTAAAACATCAGCCATGCTACTTCTAGAATATCGTTCTCCGCACAAGGTGAGCCTGTTGCTCAAAGAACAGCATTTTGGAAGTAAAATATTCACTGAGAAAACAGAGAATTGGTTCTTTAGGAGAGTGTGACATTTTTATAACTAAGAAGTGACTGAATTAGAGCCCTACACTGAGCTGCCAATGCTCCATGTCAATTTACAACCCCCTTTTTGCTTTCACAGTGATAAACAAATCCCAGGGCAATGTTACCCTTGTGCTTGTTTACCTTGAACGTAGAGACTCTCTGCACTGGAATCACCAAGGGCTCCAGCATCCCCCATTGCCTGGGCCTCCCACATCCCTGCTGATGCTGGTATTGGACTGGAAGAGTTGACTGCTACCATCTGTGGGAAAGCAGCAGAAAGCAGCCTTTTGAGTTCTCTCCAAGGGTAGCAGCATTAAGACCGTGCAAACACCACCACCAGTTAAATCCAAATAATAAACCCTTTCTCTTCCCCACGTTAGCCCCTGTTCTTCCCTGTATCACTCCTCCCTCGCTTAGGAAGGGCAAGGTATCAAGGGATAATGGCCCCGTCCCACTTGGCTTCACACTATGCTGTCAACTGCCAAGCACGGTGCCAAGAGACTGGGACGAGGTGAGAAGTCCCCCCCCTTCTCCACCCAGCACCACAGCAGTGTCTTTGAAAGCATGGAAAATTGTGTGGGGAATACCTTCCCAACCAATTTGCACTGAAGCTTTATTGGGAAACAGTGAGCTGTACAACAGTGAGCCCTCGCCGGAGAGCACTGGAGGTGACAGCCCAAGAAAGCTCCAAAGCAATTATTTCAAAGGTGCAATGATTTTGACAGAAAGTTCACATCAGCCCCAGCTGCCCGTGCAAAAACCACTGGAAGTCAGGGAAAGCAACCACAGTCCAAACAAAGGAGGAGATTATCAGCAAAAACACAGCTGAGGACTTCGGTCAGGGGGGATCCACATTCTTCTCTTTGTAACCAAACCTTCTCCTGGGAGCCCTGAGCACTGAAATCCACATGGTAAATTATCAGCTTTCTCCAATTTCCCACTAGTGCATAAATGTCTTTTAAGTCTGAGCCAATGAAGTGCTGGGTTCTAACACTATCAGTGACCAGTGCTTTCTCATGGCTTGGAGAAAGATGTCCAAACGTGAGCCTGATACTTGAGAAAAAGCTAGAATGATTGCCTGACAGATAAGTTCTTGCCCTGTTTCCATTGATTAATCTCTGTGGAGTGTTAATAAGTCACCTTGAGATCCAGAACTGCAAATCATCGATTCACTGCTGCTGACTTATTTACTAGATGGCAAAGAAGAGCCCCAGGAAGCAGCAAAAGAGCAGGCAGAAACTGCAGCTGAGCTTTCCCCATAAATTAAACATGAAAATAGAAGTGTGGTGTCACAGACACTCAGCTCTCACATAACAAAAGGGGGAGAGGTACAGGTCCCTCTCCACGTGGTTATCCTCACCCCTGCACCAGCAGTGGAAAAAGAAATTTAGATTAAAAAAAAAACACTAAAGAGGAACAAACTTCATCAGTATAAAACCCGGACAGCATCTGTGGGAAGGGAGAAGCCACAGGGGAATTAAATGGACATGAGAGTTCCTGCAGAAGGAAGGAGGTGGCCAGAACAGGACACAGCTCGGATCACACTGACACATCCCACCATACTCAAGTTACCCTGGGGGAATACTGGTGCAGGGCTGCACTCCCAGAGCAGTGCCAGCACTGCCGCCTGCTGGAGACAACACTTTGGCCAGCACAGATTTTTGCCAACTTTCTGGTGCTTCAACCGAGCAGGACAAGCTAAAATACAGCAAAGCCTGTACATACTGCAGGTGCTGCTGGGCAACAGGTCCCCTCGAAGGGGTTTGGTTTTTTTCCCCTTCCTGCTCCAGCATTGCTAACCAGCCACCGAGTCTGGGTGCTCCGACGGGTGACACTGAGGGGGTGTTTCACAGTAAATCACAGAGCATGAAGCTGCAGAGGTTCGCTTGTGCCACCCACTGCTCCGACAGCAGCATGCAAGGCTTTGAGCAATGAAGATGTGAAACAGGTTTCAAAGCCATAAGTGCTCCCCAATATCCGTCTGTGTTGGGTCTGACAAGAGGTGGATAAAAGCAGCGATGGCTTCTGCTGCCTGGTCAAGCCTGAATTACCTGTATTTATAGATTGCTTTTGGCTTTGGAGGAGGCAGAATCAGACTGTGTCCTCAACCTGCACTGCTTCCCAATCAGAGCTATCCAATTTTGGAAGTTAACTTGGTTTTAACAAGCAAGCAACCTGAGAGCAGCCCCAGCACAGGAGGGCCAGGTTGGCACAGGGGTTGCTGGGCCACCCAAATTATTACCATGGAGAAAAGCAAACAAGCTCCCCATTGCTACAAGACCCAGCAACATCCCAGCCTTGCTCCTTGAGGAATCACAGCCATGTCCCACAAACAAGACCCTCTTGCAGCTCCCCATTGGCCAAGGGTGTGGGATGTACCCCAGGGCTCTCAGCCATAGGAAAATACTGCTCTGATTTCACACATGTGACTCCAAGAGTTGCTCTGAGGTTAATAGCAGAACCCACCCTCCAATTACACCATAACCTGTTCTGCTCCAAAAGCTTTGGCATTATGCATCAGCCAGCGTGAGCCCAAGGACTCTGGGATCTTGTTACAGGTAGGTGCACTCCCATCTCCCAGCCCTGCTTCTCCCAGCCCAGCTGAGAAGGTCCTTACCGAGGCAAGGCTGTGGGAAGAACTGGAATGTTTGCTGGGTTCAATGGAGGAAATCCCACTGAGCGTGTCATTGCTCTTGCTGCCAGGACTCTGGACTCTCTTGCTGGAGTATCCTGCAGTTGGAAAGGTGACACCAAATTAAAAAAAAATAGGATTTTAGGCCTGATTCACTGCAGCTGTGAATAGGGAGGAGGAACATCGCCCTGTCAAGGGTGACTGTGGATGGGTAGGGCAGCATACAATAGCTAGAAATGAGTCATGGATCTCCTGTAAGCTGTTTTGCTCTGAGACACTAAGAAAGTGGGTATCAGTGGGGATCTGAGGCTGAGGAATATTTATTCGCTGCTCGTGGACGGCAGGAGGCAATCACAAGTGGAAAGCACGAAGGAGAAACTCCTCCAGCTTCCCTCAGGCCAGGCAGAGCATGGACATCGCTCTCTTGGTTACTATTAAAAACACTAAGTTTTCATCACAAATGCTTAATCCCTGAAGTGCTTTGCTCTGGAGTTCAGTCAGTCTTACCCCAAAAAATCAATACAAGTGGGTGAAGAAGCTGCCACAAAGCTGGATGAACTCTCCTGACTCCCCAGCCTGGCCCAGGCCACCCTCCCCTCTGCCACCCAATCTCACCAATGGGGCTGCATGGGGGACTACTGGGTCAGGCGTCATATTGTCATCACCAAGATCAATACGCACCCAGGTCACCGCGTGCCCCGGGTGGATATTATCAGGGGAAGCATGGCGTAACGGCTCCACGGCCTTCCCGTAGGCAGGGGGATGGGAACTGCAAGCCTTGGTGAAAAACTCAGCATCACTTTTTTCTCATAAGGGTTTGAGCTCAGGGTCCCTCCCTTTCCTCTGCTAACCCCGTGTTCGTGGCACTGTGCTGCAGGCTTCTGCTTTGCTTCTGCATCAATGCACTATGGAAATGGCTTCACCTTCCTCTCCCCCAGCCATCGGGAACCTCCCATTGCTCCCTGTATAACCCCTTTGCTCCCTCACAAAAGGCTTTTGGGGACTTTTCCCTTTTTGCAAGGCTGACCTTTCTTCACAGAAGAGACCCTTCTGGTTGGCAAGATGGGCACTGTGATCCCTCCAGGCTTAAAGCCACACTTCTCTGGAGCAATCTGCTTCTTTCGACGACGACGACGCTTCAGCTGATGAGCTGCAAGAGCCAACGCAACTGTCCCAAGAGCTGTAGCAAACAGCACCTTACGCAGGCCTGGAGAGAGGCGCAGCTGAGAGAAGACAGACTTTAAACACAAAAGACATGAAGAGGAACAGTGAAAAACCAAGTCCACCACCCTTTATTTTTAAGCAGTTTTAAACATAAGACACCTTGGCACTCCCCCTCCCGCCCACAAAGCACAGCCCCTCTACACAGCTAACTAAGACCTAGCAACAGTGAAACTGGGGGGTATCATTTTGACAGAACCCAGAGAACACGGTCTCTGTCCTCATTGCCAAAACACACAGCAAAATCTGCACACAGCCTGGAACAGACACAATAGGGTTACCCACACACAGCTTTCCAACCCTGCTATGTAAATATATTGATCACCTTTAAAAAAAAAAACAACAAAAAAAAACCATCTTTTTTTAATGCTTTTGAAGAATAAGAGAGTTGAATCCAGGTATTCTTCCAGGGAGTGATACAGGTCTCCTCTCCCTTATCCAAGCCCACCCTGAGCAACTCTCTCCCACCAGCCCAACTTATACACCCTCAACCCTCAAACCACCCAGGTCTCTCAGCATGATCCTGTTGTGCCTCTGTCCCTCACAACTTGCACAGACTCTTCTCTCTCTGCCGACAACCCCCCCAGAGACAACCCAAGGAACCCGACAGAAGAGCTTCTCCCGCTCGTTGTACCTGCCCGAACGTCGTGTAAACAAACACGGGGATCTCTGCCACGGTCATTGCCAAGGCCTGGATGATGGACATTCCCTCTGTCCGTCTAAATGCCATGTCTGCACAGGGACCTTGGCACCTCCAGGAGCCACAAAGGAGAAGGGCACTTGCGGATGCTGCGTGAGCCGCTCACACAGATATCCAACTTTTCTCTGACATCTGGCTCAGAGTCCTATGGTCAGCCTTCATCCAGCAACCCTTCTCCTGCAGGAAGAGGAGAAAAATCAGTTGAGTGAAGGAAACTCACAACCTGCTCCTCCTTGTACCACACTTCACAAACCCCACAGCAGGTTACTTGGAGCAGCGATGCCAATAGAGCCAAGCACAAGATTTAAAGCATCTTCTCTCTAACAGCAGCAACTTCTGTGCTTGTCCTACCAACTACAGGGTCAGATTCCTAAACTGCTCCACAGCAGCAGCACCCTTGGACTCAAGAGCTGCCAGAGATTTCTACTCACAGCAGAACTGGCTGCACGTGCTTGGAAGGATTTTACTGGCAATAATATTTTTTTATGTGAGGGCCACAACCAACCACGTGTACCCTTTCATTGGCAAAACTCTGCCCTTGCTCAGTTTTCTGTGTGTCAAAGACCTGCTCAGGAGCCACTAACCAAAGGGGTGTTTGCCCAGGATGTTTCAAAGCTGCTTGAACTTATGCAGAGCTTTCCTGGCCATAGTGGGAGCCAGGGAGGAGGGACACGCTTCATGTCAAGGACAGAGCTACAGATGAATGGATCAAAACCAGCAGGGGGAACACCTTTTAAGCACCACAAAGTTATAAATGTATTGGCCCTGCTCTTTGCCAGGTCAGTCTTTGCAGCAAGGAGATGCTGCTTCTACAGTGCGTAGCCACACCGGGCTCTGGCATCTCCCCACACCAACAACCTAAACCCACCCCGGGTCCAGCTCCTGCACAAGAATCCCCCAGTTCCTGCCCAGCCCCACGTCCTGTGGGTTGGTGTGACCCCTATCCAGAAGCCACATTTGGAAATTATCTCAAGGTGGGTGAGAGCCTGCAGGGACCAGACACAGACAATGGGTTCTCCCCACAAGGTTAAACACGACGTTCTGGCCAGAGGAGAGAAGAGCAAAGTGCAAGAAGTTTTGGGCACAGAGAACAGTCCCAGGAGCTGCTATGCTCGGCTGAGGGGTACATGCAGGAATGTACCAGGGAATCCTCGCTGTCCAGGGCATCTCACCACAGCCCTGCCCGCCACAGGCTCCCCCAGGCAGGGAGCTCCCCATGGGCTCTCCGTACAGGTGCTGCAGCAAGAGGGGGGCCTGCAAACGGGGCTCCTGGGCCCTCTGCAGCCCTGGAGTGTCCCCATGCCCCCTGCACCCATGGGCACCCCCATGTCCCTGAGCCCTGGGGTCCCTCAGGCCCCTCGCATCCCTGGGACATCCCTTGGGCCTCCTACATCCTTGCACTGCGGAGCAACACCTGCACCCCTGACATTCACGACCCTCCCGCACCCCTGCATTTCGGGGGGGAGGGGGAGTGTCCCGTACTCTCTACACCCCGGTGCGACCCCCAACCCCGGTTCGACCCCCCCAGTCTGGTTCCACCTGAAGGTCCCATCTCCTTCCCTCAGCCCAGTTCAACTCCGTTGTCCCCATCTCCCCCCCCATCCCCGGACCATTTCCACCCAGGGGTCCCCATCTCCGACATCTACCCCCTTCCCCAGGCCCGGTTCCACCCAGGGGGCTCCCATGT
>VZTM01006254.1:492858-567112 GCA_013400555.1 Jacana jacana | reverse complement strand
CTGGAGGAGGACATCGATCGGCGCTATAAAAGGCGGGCGTGCGGCGGCCGCGGTGACAGCGGGGGCGCGGCGCAGCGGAGGCGGCTCCCAGTGCCGCCATGGATTTCAACGTGAAGAAGCTGGCGTCAGATGCAGGGGTCTTCTTCTCCCGCGCCATGCAGGTGAGGCGGGCCGGGCCGGGCCGCAGCGCGTCGCCATGGCAACGGCGCCCTCCTGAGGGACCGGGGGGAGTCGGGCCTTGCCGGGGCTCCCCCGGGGCTGCCGGGCCTTCCCGCTGCCGGGGACCCGCCGAGGAGTTTTTTCCCCAGCCTGAGAGAGGGAGGCTGGAAAATGAGTTTGGAGCTGGGTGGGTCTGCTTGGCTGAGCCACGGTCCCAGGAGCGGCCACCTCTGGGCGCTGGGGCTGTGAGCTGCGCTGAATGACCCCCTTGCAGGAGCCAAGCCAAACCACGGTGCTGATGAGCGGAGATTAATAAGGCCCAGAGATGCGCCCAACCAATACACTGATGTGGAAAGAAGGGTGTGGAGAGGACATTGCTTGCCTAATGGTGGTTGTTTTTTAGAGAAATGCTTATCTCGCCAAGTTGTTTCCCCAGACCCGTTGGGGAAGTGTTCGGTTTTGCTGGGGAGGTGTGGCAGAGGTGGCCTTACAGATGGTCTGCACCTCAGTCCCTTGGGAGGTCAGGTCACAGTAGCTGCCAGGCCCTGTCAAATCACAGTACAGTTACAATGATGGGAGGGAGTTGCTAAGACTGAGCAAGGAGCATCTTTGTGGGCTAATTTGCAGGACCATCCTTTGCAAACTTGAGATCAGGAGCTGCGTGGGGATGCAGTGACCCCTTAGAACTGTGGCACAAAGAAGCTTGGCTACCCGTGAGGAGCAAAGTGTGCATCAGGTAGTGAGACGTGGCTGCTGAATCCATCCACTTTGTGGGCATAAAAACTGGAAAACTGCTCTTGGCTGGGCAGGAGAGGACAGAGGCCAGTCAGAGCTGGTTGGGATCCTGCCTGAGAACCCAGTCCAGACAGGGCATATTGTTCTATCTATTGGGGGGCGTGGGTGTGATAAACAGAGCAGTGCTGCCTTGTTCCAAACCTTCTGTAGAGTGGAGTAATTCTGGCTCTTTTAGGAACTGGTCTCCTGTAAACAGATATCACCTCCTGTAACTGTGCCAATGAGTCATATGTTATGAAAAAGAGAGATATTAACTACAGGTGCAAAATAAGGAGCAGATGGAAAGCCTAAAGATGCTGTTCTCATGCAAATGACCTTGGTAGCAGAAGAATGGAAGAAATGCTGTAGAGAAATCTTATGTTTAGAAGCCTTATTGTAAGGCTCTGATAAGTGGTTTTTAGCTTCAAGGCGTAGGAAGGAGACAGGCATGGGAACAGTGTCTGCACACAGCAATTCTAGAACAAGGAGGCGTTTATAAATAGTGGCTTCTGCCTGCTACACCTACTCCACATAATCTCTTGTATGAATATTCATCTGACTAATTACAGTAGTAATTTCTTGAAACAAAATGGGCATTGGTATCTGTGGACAGCACGCAGGTGTTTGTGTAAGGAAGGGAGGCTGGAAGGAAATGGAATGCTGAGGCTGAAAACAACCTTCTGAAGTCTAACTGCTGGAGAAAGTAGGCTTATTTAGTCTGTCCCCATAGAGCTCTGCTGCTAGTGTGGGTGAACATTGCCCTGTCTCCATCAAGGGCCAGAAATGACAGTTGAAGTCTGCTGTTGGCAATGAGGATTGGGTTTGAAGCAATCTAGCACAGCAGATCATCCATGAGGAGAATACGACCTGCCTAGAATAAGCTCAGTTTTTCTATAGCACTGGAGATGCTTTCGTTGGCTCCAGGCATTTAACAAATTGATGTTTTACTGGAACTGCAGCAACTGGGAGATAAATGGACTGGCCATTATGTGCTGTGCCACTCAGACAGCATTAGCTATTGCTGTCTGGCTGAGATGTCTGGCCAACACACAAGAGCTTAACTCAAACTGGAAGAAGGACTGGAGTGTTGCTCAGCAAGGGGGGAAGGAGGTAGAGCACACCACCTCTGGGGTGGCTTCCCTGAGGCTTAGGGCAGGAGCAATCCTCATTTGAAACCTGTTAAATGCAACCTAACGTAAGTGCTAGCTGAAGGATTTGGGACTAGACTTGACCTTACTCATGACCAAAAAGACCCTCAACAAACCACCCCCTTTACATGGCTTTTCCTGGCTCAGGCACCAGTTAGCAGGACTCCTACCTGAGGAGAAGCTAGGGAGCTTGAAGGGCTTGTATGCTCCTTTGTAGGCAACCCTGTACCCATGTCCAGCAGGAGCAGGACAAAGGTGGCTGTGAGACAGAAGCTGTACAAGCATAACTATTTTACCAGGCTTGTGTTTGTGGCTCCCTGACCATGGCATCTCTTTGTGGCTTCCTTCATGGCATCTTTTATGTTCTTTGGAAAAACAAAATGGGTAGAAGTAGATGAAATAGAGGAGGGAGGTGGTGATGGTCAGCGCTACTGTCCTGGGAGTGGGGGACAAGCTTAAGACTGCAGCTGCAAGGATAAAGAGCTTCTGTAGGATTCAGCATCCCACCCGACAATGTACTGTACTGACACTTGCTCCACCAGTCACAGCCACTCCATAAGCATCCTCAGAGGGAATGCAGCACAGAGCCCATAGCACATACCAGCTGTGCCTGCAGATAGACTTCAAACAGGTTGTGCTGTTCTAATATTCACTAAAGAAGGAGAATAAGGCCTTTCTCTTTGATCAGCTGCACCTTCCAGTTATCAGTGAAGTGGGTTTGATCCCAAATCTCTGCAGAGGAAGCAATGCTAACAGCTCCAGCTTCCCAACAGAACCGGCATCTCTCCTTCCAAAGGTAACACACTGGATGTCTCTGTTCTAGAAAAGCTGCACGCCAGGCTCTCTCAGGGATGTCTGGAAATAATTGTAGGTGTCTGTCTTTTGTCAGTTTGGATGTAAACTGACTCTGGGTGAAATTGCCCAAGCATGAGTATAGCTTTTGGGGCTTATTCCACTGCTAATGTAATTACTACTAGCAGCCAGAGGTTGGCTTACTCTATCTTAAAGGCCCTGAAGAAACACAGACTCCCCCATCTCTCGACTCTGGTGATAAAATGGACTTTTCCCCTCTGCTTGCTGACTTTACTGGGGTTGATACCTTGATTGCTGGACACCTTAAAAGTCAAGAGAACAGGAGATGACTAAAGGGTTTTGAAGGCGAAGGTACGGACCAGAGCATACTTCCATTTGAAACACGCCTATGCATCAGGGCAGTGTTTTTTCCTCTCCTAAATGCCTCGCTCATGAGTTAACCAAACTGGCCTGTTAATGGCTTCCTTCTGTCCTCTAGCACAGTTTCACTTGGCTCAGAGCCTTGCTTTCCTGACTCCTGGTGACCAAATACTTGGAGCATACTCTGTATCTGGTCCAGAACTGTTGAGATTCAGGTAGTTTTTAGATGCTGACTAAGGGGCTATGGCTTCTCTCCTGTACAAGCTGGGAAGTAGATTTGCTGGTACTGATTCTGTCTTGCTTCTGATCACCAAAAAAGCAAACGTTACAATAGCCTCAGCATTATGAACCTGCTCAGAGACTTCAGAAAATCCATCAACCCAAGTTCACTGGCAGACGCAAGGCATCATTCCTGGTTTAAGACTTCTGGCCCCAGTTTGATCTCTGTGATTTAAGGTGGAAAGTCATAAGTAATGTCCAAAAACTGGGGACAGTGCCAGTGGTACCAGAGCCTGAACCCTGCCATTAGATCCTCTGTAAAGGGGGCTGTAGCTACCCTGTCCGACCTCACAGCATGCGGGCCTGGGCCAGCTGGAGGGGAGAGGGATGGAAAAATCCCACAGGCCTGGCAGAGACACAAGTCAACTTGTGCTGCATTGTGCAAATCAGCTGTGGTGTTGGCATAGCTCAGTGGGAGCACTGGGATTTTATTCCCCTTGCTTTAAAGGGGAGAAAGGTGCTAATGCTTTCAGCAAGGAAAACAACACGTTATTTTAAAGCCTAACCTTGATAACCTTAAACCTCTAGGGCTGCAAGTACAGCCCATTTTGATATTGTAGCTGTAGTGCAGAGGGACCCATCCAGCTCAGCTCTACTTGTTCACCCTCCTGACATTCCACTAGTGTCTCTACCAACTCTCTTGGGGAAAGGGGCTTTTTTGCTCAAGCTGTGAATGCGGGCAGCTGCCCTAATTGCAGTCCAGTATGGTCTTGCTTCTTTTGGGCCTGTCACCCAAGGGCTGCTCTCCTGATGTGTCAGCCTGCTTGCCCACATGGGCTCTGATAATGCATCTAGCGTTCCTGCTGGCCAGCCAAGCCTCCCAGAGGAAACCCAACCTTTGGCTGAATTATTGATGCCCTGGAATGCAGCACGACTCTCCTCTTCCTGGAGAGCGAGAGTGGCACTCGACAAAAGGCTGCCCTGCATTATTAATCACCTCATTGGCTTTGCTGCACAAAGACAGGACTGGTGCTCAGCTGGATCAGCTGCAGGGACTCTTCCTGTCCCACAGGAAAGCCCAAGACTGTGCCCACAACCTGGATTGTGATCCCAGGTTCAGGTCAGGGCTGTTGACCCAACCATCAGATTCTAAAAAACAAATGGGAGTAATTGTGTCGCAGCAGAACGGAGGAGCTTAAGGTTCTCCCTGGGCACTGCAATTGAATGAGCTCTGCCTGCCCTGACTCTCTCCCAGGTGGATACTCACCAAGCTGGTAGGTCAACTTGATACAGCTGAATAAGGCTCCCATTTGTGGCAGTGTGGAGTATTTGGTGCTGCAAAAGACACCCAGACACAAAATATTTTTAAGCTGTCTTTTTACAGTCAGGAGGCATCAAGTGTATGATCACCTCATCTGTTCTCCTGCATCTCTTGGCCTCACACTGATATAGAAATTTCATTATCTTTCCCTTCCCATAAGTGTTATGCAAACAAATCCCTAGGAACAGAAGTCCTTTGTGGGGGAGTTCTGCTTGAAATACTTGAGTAGCCAGACTTCATAAACTGCTGTTCTGCCCAGCTTTTCAATGGGGACACTGACTTGGGCAGTTAAGAGGGGCTCAGCAGCTGAGACCTGTTGTCACCTGAAGGCTCAGATCTCCACTTGCACCAGCCTTAAGAACCAGCTCATAGGAAAAGGCGGTGTAACCTATCTCTAACCTTCACTGGCTGTGCTTCCGTGAAGAGCTTCATCTGATCTCACTGCCAGCTGCTTCTAGACACGAGGTGGTCCTGCTCTCCTCTGCACCCGAGGGTGGCACGTTCCCAGTAGTGCTGTATAGTTGGGTGAATTCTCTGATCTGCCTGAAAAGTCATGTTAGAGGTCAAGTTGAGCTGGATCAGTGAGTCCCCAAGTACAGACAAGGAGGTAGAAGTGTGCTGGAGGGAAGGAAAAGGGCAACCCTTGATAAAGTGGTACCAGCTGCCCCAAGGCTGTGCCTGGGTCTGGACTTTGCAGCATAGCCAACTTGTGGGCAGGGCTGAGGGAAACACTAAGAGAATTAAGTATAAATGGAGTTACAGGCTCCCAGCAAGTGAGCTACAGCCTCCCATGCCCTTTGCATCATGTTCATGTCCTGCTTTCCAATGCTGAAAGAAAGCCTGAATTAGAGATTTTCTGGCCTGACCCATTGGAACCACAGGCTGTAACTGAGATTCCTGCCCATCCTCCCCTTCTGGTGTAGCCCAGGCTTGCAGGGATTGTGTCCTCAGTCCTCTTGCAAGATAAACAGCTCAATTCTTGTCTCAAGTCAGGCACTAATGTTTCTGAGTCCTGGCTGTTCCCTGGCCAAGCACTGTGCAAATGCCATGTTATTGCACGGCACTGGGTGAAGGAGAACCCCAAAGCTGGAGTGATTGGAGAGGCTAGCAGTAGCACTGTGAAGATGCTGGAGAGCTTCAGCAGAGATCTGACTGCAGCAATGCTGTACAAAGCTGCCTAAATTCAGCTCATAAGCAACTGGGTTTAGGCTTGACAGCTCCAGGGCAGATGCTGGTGCGCAGGGGAGTGTAAATTGCAGGAAGAATAGCTGGACTTGAAAGGGAGAGGAGATCTCAAAACCTGCCTGTGAAAGGGGGGCGAGAGAGACTGTTACACTTGCATCAAAGAGTCTTGGCTTGTTTAAGAAAGCTCTTAAACAGATGACTCAAGAATTTGTGCCAAATACCTGGGAAGCCCCAGTTTGCTGCATGGCAGTGACTCAGCCCAGCCTGGCAGAGTCTGAAAACAGCCCTGGGCTTCCAACGGTGACAGCGGGAGAGAACCTCAGCCGCTCACGCACGGCTGATAGTGGTGTGCTTCCCCCAAAGGCAATCGCAGACATTAGGTACAAAGCAACACAAACACCCTCTCACCTTCCATCTGCCTTTAGCCATCTCCAGCAATAGCCAGAGGTCCATGGCAAGACTGAGCTGAAAGTTACTATCTGTAACCAGGGTCTACTGATGCTGAGGAAGAGACTAGGGAAACGATCCCTGGTCGCTCATGGCTATGACTCCTCTGTCCCCACCGGGCTGTAGGAGGGAGTGTGACTGTCCTTGCAGTTCAGTATCTGTCACCACCAACATCCAGTGAAGCGGTTCACTGGCTCTAGCTTGCCCAAACAGGTCACTGTGTAAACATACCCGCAGGGCTTGGATATCTCGGACATCTAGTAACATTTGCACATGGCTGGTAACAGGACTCCTAAAGGCTGTTTGCCTCCTCGTGTGCTGGTTCTGGGCTTGCTCCTTATCTCCCTTTGTTCCCGGAATTGTACTGGATGTGAACCCAGCTGGGGGTGATGGGCAGCCACACAAACTGTTTGCCAGAAAGCCTTTCGGGGGGGCAGCAGACGCCACACCAAGACCCCATCTTGGCCCATCTAGAGCTGAGCTGTGGGACAGGGGAGAGGAGAGGAGAAGGTGCAGGTGGCAGATTAGATGGGAACTATATTTCATCTAGAAGTTTTAGTCAGGCTTTACTGTCCTGGCATTTGACTGTACCAGGTATTGTACTGTACCGTGTCCTGATAACAGTGGTACCAGGGGCCAGCAACAAGGGCTAAAAGGACAACTGCAACTGCCATAGGCTCCCAAGAGGCAGAGCTGTTTAAAGGGGTATGATCCAACAAGATGATGGTTCCATCAAGAGCAGGAAATGTGCTTGGCCAACTTCACTGAGAGGATGAGTGAAAAATGGGGATGAGATAAGAGGGAATGGACTCGTCTCTCAGAAATCCCCCGAGAAACTGTGAGGGGTCTCTAGGCCATTTGATGCTGCACCTCCAGACTGAAAAATCCTGCTTGTCAGATGTCATTGCCCACTATGAAAACACTGAAACAGCCTGGTCCTCCCTGCTGCCAATCTTAAACTTAAAAGGAATTGCAGAGGCAGGGAGAGTGCATTGCCAGTATGAATATGCACACTGAGAGAAGTCAGGCACCATTGTATTTCTCCCAATACCCTCCTTCAGAGTGTGTCCTAGAGGAAGAGTTACTTGCTGGAGGCATTTTTGTCTAAATCCTGAGCTTAAGCCTCCTTAAACCTCAGGTGCTCACTGCCAGCAAGGCAGGAGGTGAACTTAGAGGCAGTGCTCAGACACTATCAGTTTGATGGCTATTGGAGGGCACTCAGAAGCCTATAGCAGACCCAATGTTGTGCACATGCTTGTCTGATGAGCAGAAAGTGGGACTTGTGAGGTGATAGTGGCACTCCTGATCCTGCTGGGTTTGCAGAACATAGAGTTGGTTAGGAGGGAGTGAAGGGAATTGGCATCTTGCCTCATTCAAAGGGTGTCAGTTGCTCTCCTGTATGAAGAGCCCAATGCACATTCAAATAGATTCCTCACAATTAGATTATTTTTTATGAGACCTTATTAAAAAGTACTTATTCCAGAACATCTCTCAAACCTGGGCTCTATTTTTAGCTCCATGTTTGTTCCACTGGAGCAAACTTTTGCCCTTTTCCCAAAAATATACCTGGGAACACAGAATGATACCTTGAAGGCTTTTTAGCTCTATGCTAAGATGAATGCATGAGATATGATAAGCCTCAGTGTCTCTTAATAGCTCTGCTTTAGTAGAACAGATCTTCTAATGATTATGTCCTTCCTGCAGTTTACTGAAGAAAAGTTGGGCCAGGCTGAGAAGACTGAACTAGATGCCCACTTTGAAAACCTTCTGGCCAGGGCAGACTGCACAAAGAACTGGACAGAGAAGATCTTGCGTCAGACCGAGGTTCTGCTACAGCCAAACCCTAGTAAGTCCAGGTTCTTCTAATGCTTGAAGGACAAATGTGACTTGCAGCTCAGTGTTAAAAGATGCCCTCTGGCAGAGATCCCTGTTCCTTTGAGTTTGTGGGGATTGGAAGAAACCTGTCTTTGCGTGGCCTGTCCTTGCTTCCCAATGTAGCTGAGAGATGACTGGCTGCTGCCTTACACAGCCTGGCAGCGCTCCTGAGAACTGGAGACTTCTCCTGGGGCTAATGCTTGCTGTCCAGCACCTTGAGGGCTGCATGGGGTGGGCTATCTGAATGCCAGTTTCAGGGGCCCTTCCTTCATCCTCTATCCTGTAATTGCAGGTGCCAGAGTAGAAGAATTCCTCTATGAGAAGCTGGACCGGAAGGTGCCTTCCCGGGTCACCAACGGGGAGCTGCTGGCACAGTACATGACAGAAGCAGCTAATGACTTTGGGCCAGGGACACCTTATGGTAAGTCAGACTGGCTAATTACAAAACCCTGGGAGTCCATCCCTTCCTCAGAGAGTATCCCCAGGCCTGCAGAACCCTTGAAGGGTCAGCATGGCCTGCTTCCCCTGTGGCAACCTGCTTGTTGGCACATCAAAGCTGATGCCAGAGAAAGGTCTTCTCTAGCACAGAAACAAACAGACTACCTGGAGTAGGAAGTCAGTCTTACTCCACAGCAAAGCATCTTCCATGCTGTGGGGTAAAAAAGGTGTCCCCATTCCTTATACAGTCCTCAAGCCTGGTAGAGCTAGAGAAGAAACACACGGGTCCAGGGTAACTAGCTGAGCTGCTTATAGGATGCAGAAACGACTCTCTGGTATTTCTATGGCTTTCTAAACTTGCCCAAACAGGGAGTTGCTATGAATGGCTTTAACTTTGTGCAGTTTGAGCATATATTTAGCCTAAGGTAGTATCTAGTTGCACAGTTTCTATAGACTCTGAACAGGAGAACCATCCTTTAACTCTGTCCCGCAAGTGGAGGGTGGAAATCTTTCTCCAACAGAAAGAGAACAGGAAAACAGACTCAGAAAGGTTGGTGCTTGGCTACAAGCCTCAACAGGCCCCTTCCTGACCACACAGAACATCTTTCTTCTCTTAAATCCTGACAGTTGCCCCTTCCTGGGGGAATTTTAGGCTTCTTTGTGCAGCAGATCTGCACAGCCTTAATTTCCAGCTGTCCTTGCCTCTGCCATGATCTTTGTTACTGCTCTCCAAATCAATAGCTGTTCAATAGCGAGTCCTGTTTCAGGCAGAACAGCTGTAACTGCATCTACAGCTAGCACTGCCTAATCAACTCAGGGTTTTTTTTCTGGTCTGGTGCTTTTTAATTTGCTGCTCTGTTCCTGTGCCTCTATTTTATGAGACACAGAGATCATTCTGCACAAGCAGGTATAGCAGTAAAAGGACATCAGTGGAATAAGTGCCTCAGATAAGATCAAAGCTGCTGCACTGGGAGCAGCTGAGAAGAGGCCTCAAGCTAAAAGCAGATTGTAGTTAGGACTGAAGCTGGTGTGGTGTGGGCATGGTCACCTCGTCCAGGCAGCGTACACTGTGCCTGTGTCCTCCAACTCTGGACTCTGATAGCCCTGGGTGAGTTGGCTGAGGCCAACACAATGTTCATTGGTTTCTGGTGATGCTGAAGGCTCCTGTTATTGCAGGGAAGACCTTGATAAAAGTTGGCGAGACTCAAAGGCGCTTAGGTGCAGCGGAACGGGACTTCATCCACTCCGCCTCCCTCAACTTCCTGACCCCACTGCGCAACTTTCTGGAAGGGGATTGGCGAACCATATCTGTGAGTATGGTGGCAGGGAAGGGGAAGCTTGTCCTGTCACCCAAGTCAAGGAGGGCAGGGGCAGAGAGGGAAACAGTGCTGAAAACTCATTTTCCTTCCCTTTTGAGAAAGGACTCCATACCTCTCACCTCAAAGAATGCAACCATAGGGAAATAGCAATCCTAGATCTGCTCAGGGGTCTTGCCCGTTGATGTGCATGAGGAGGGTAACTCCTTTCCTGATTCCTGCAGCTTTTAGTGGGCTCCAGCCACCCACAGCTGCCCTGCTTCCAGGTCAGCCTGTATCCCCAGCAGCCAGGCCCAAGACTCTTGGTAACAAGATGAACACAGCTACTGCTTCTTTCTCACTAGCACTTTTCACAAAGGAAATAACTGTGATTCCTAGATGGTACCTTGTCCCTCCCCAACAGCTTCTAAGCAGTCTGCTCTTATCCCATTTTCTGTCCCTTCCAGAAAGAGCGGAGGATCCTGCAGAACCGCCGCCTGGATCTGGATGCCTGCAAAGCCAGGTTGAAGAAAGCCAAAGCTGCCGAGGCAAAAGCAGCGGTAATTTTTTCCCTTCCTTTCCCTCAGTGTCCTTCTGGCCCCAGGGCTTGGCTCACATGAGCAATGCCACATGCTCTCTGACAAAAATTAGGCAGCCCTACTTTGTCCTGGATCTGGCAGGCATGGGTGGGGGTATTTTGTTTCTGGTACACAAGGGAACTGTGACCAGGAGCCACGTCCCACTTCTTCAGATGTCCTCCCATGGAGGAGTTGTTGAAACAAATAGTTCTGAGCTTTCAAAGTCTGGAATCTTCTACCTGACCCAGGCTCCTGTCTCATGACTGATAGTAGTTACCAGATGATTTTTACTGGTAACTAAAAGGCTGCATCTTCTGAGGACTTGCTAAGTTTCCCTGGGGATCTCAAAGCAAGCCAAGAGAGAGCTGAGCTGGGAGGTGCACAAGGGAAAATCACACTGGGGCTCTGCAGCAATCCCAGCCTTCCAGACCAGTTAGGATTCTGCCAATTCAGTTGTCCCCACACAGGAGTGCTGGGGTGGCCATGGTCAGTCTGTCTAGGGAGAGGCCCTTCCTTCAGGCTCTCTATTCACTTAATTGAAGGTGTCTACAGGCTAGCCTTGCCCTGCCATCAGGCTGTGGGGAAATCATGGCAAGTAAACCAGCAAAGCCTCCAGGTCAGAAGGGTGCAGAAGGGACTGTTAAGTCAGTGTCCCTGTCTGCAGGCCTGAGCAATGGGGACAAGCGCTTCAAAGTGCTTGTCTGAAGTTGATTCCCTGGGCAGAGGCAATGTGGCAGGGATGATATAGGTGGGCACAGATGAGTTCCCTAGAGAGCCTTTTGAAGCAGATTTGCCATCCTGTAGCACTCTGGCTGTTGGCACAAGGACTTGCCAAGTCCTGCTTCTCACCTGGGGCCAGGAACTCAGCTAGCAAATGCATGCAATCAGAATAGACAGGAATCCTTGTCACTCAGTTTCTGGGACACACTGGGATACCAGCCTAGGAACTCTGCCATGAGCTCATTTTCTAGCCATCTGCTCGGATAGGCCTCTGGCCTTGGAACTGCCTGGGTGGCCAGTTCCCAGGTGTTTTCCCTTTTCTCCAGCTCTAACTGCATGCATGCCATATGGGGAAGCTGTGCTAAGCTCAGCAGCCCCCATCCACAGGTCTAAGGGAGTGCTCAGTCCTGTGTGGGAAAGCCCTGAACAAAGCTTTGGGTGAACAAAAGCAATAGCCTTCCTTTTAAAAAAAGTCTCCTCTCATCAGTCGAGTTACCCAGATCCACTGTAGGTAACTTCAGGGATCCCTCATTCCCCTTCTGAAGGGAATGGTGCTCCCAGTCTCAGTGAGAAGGGGTTGCCATTGCATTATCTTAAGCAAAAATAAGAACAGGAATTCCAGTACCTCCTGTGCTTCCTTCCTTTCCACCCTCTTTACCTTGATTCCTACATAAAGTGGTCTCAAGGCCTCTCACCTGCACACAGACCCATGGGTGAGGGACTTTCCTGCAGCTAGAAAAGAAAAGGTTGGTTCCCCACTGGAATTGCAGGGCTGGGATGCTCCAGAGCCAGTCCAGGCTTTCCAGAGTGTTTCTCCCAAGCCATGTTCCAGCCCATCAGAAGAACAGCCTCAGCTGCTGTTGTGGGTACCCATCTCTTACCCAGCTGAGCTTAAAGGTGGGGTCCCTGGTCTCACTGACGACTAGAGAACAAGGCACAGGCTCCCAGTGTGGAGGGAAGAGAGCTGCTGCCTGCGCTCAAGGCATATTACCTCCTCATTAGACCGCCACGTGCCCAGTAATGTGCCTGGAGTCCTGTGTCACCCCTCTCCATCCAAGCTGCCCTCAAGTATCGCGCCTCTCCCAGCTCACCCCTCTCTTGCTGCTCTTCCCCCCTCCCTGTAGTGCAAACTTGTGTTGCCACAGCTTCTGTCTCGTGACCGACCCTCCGAGCGCTCTGCTGCCCAGACCTGGGAGCTGCTGTTCCAGTGTCTGGGCTTGTGCATTTCCCTCGGACTTCTTTGTGCTTTGTCCTTCCTGTCGATGCTGTTTTGTTTACTAACCTTTTTGTTTTGTTTCTTTGTAATTTGCTCAGTGTGAGGGAGATGTGAGTATTGACTGTGCTAACAGTGCTGTGATTATTATTTCTTTTTCTTTAACACCTCTCATTGTCTCTTTCCCATTTTAAATGAAAAAATCCTATCTCCTTTGTCCCATTTGGGACTGGCCCTGGAGCATGTACTGAGCGTGGTCAGGGCTGTGGCTGCCTGGGGAAGGTGGCCCAGGAAGATGGGAGTGTCTGTTGGCAGCCCCTCTGGAGCATGCACCCTGTTCCATCAATGCTGCTTGCAAGCAGTGCTCAAGAGAGGCAGGGGCTCCCCTAAAGACCCACTCGGGCTCCTCCAGCTACAGGCAGGAGGAGGAGAGGTTGGGTGGCAAGCCCCTCCCCTGGAAGGAAGGCGGTCCAGAGACAATGACAGGCAGGTTGCTCTGGTTGTGGTGCTGTTCTGTCCTCCAGGCTCCAGGGCTCTGCCCATTTTCCCAGGGAGGGAGGTGGGTCCCTTTTGACCACTGCTTGCAAAGACAAGTTGTCGATGCATAGGAGCGCAAGAGCGGCTTGCCTCCTTCATCCCATGTGCTGTGACTAGTTTTGGGGCTCTCTGGACACCAGGGAATGTGAGGAGAGGTTTCTTCAGCTGCTCTTATCATTAGGAGATAAAAAGAAAAAGAAAAAAAAAAGAGCTACTAAGCTGTTGCTGTGAAATATCTCTTCTCCCTACAGGGAGGAGTCAAGCCTGGTTGCTGTGCTGGTCTCAGATCTCACTGGTGCATTTTTCTCCCTACATTCAGATTTTACTTGTAATAGGAATCCCTCCTCCATATTCCTTCCTCCAGCCATCCCCAAAACTCCTAGATGGTTTTTAAAAACCCCAAACTCTTCTTTGTTGGGATTGCCTGACTGCTCCTCCACACACTGGTCACTCATTCCAGCAGGCTGCTCGGGGCCCAGCAAATCGGGTCAGCGTGTATAAGCAGATCTGGGTGAGCTGCAGAGAGATTAACCTGGGAGGGGAAGTGTGGGGCCTGAGAGGATTAACAGCATGGCTGGGCCACAGCTGGATCCTCTGCCAGCCTTTCACACCAACTCACTGCAAAGTGAAGTGTGACCAGAAGGATGCCCTGATCCATCACACCAGTGCGATGGTCCTGCTGTAAGCCAGCTCTTTGGGTGATGTGATACAGCCAAAGGTCACCCCAGGAGGAGGCCTACTCTTAGCTGTTCTGTGGTGGTTAGTGATCCCACACCTGTGTGGGGGTGGGCAGGATCCCTTGCATACCCAGGGAGGAAAACCTCCAGAGTGGTTAAGTCTTCCTGCCCTAGGGTTTAGCTATGGAGAAGGTGGCTTGGAGGTTTGCTGACCTCTGGGCTGAAATCTCATACACTGCCTTTGGCAACAGGCTTTGGACTAGATCTGCTCTGGCTAAGCCATTCCCCTCACTGAGAACAGCAGATCTGAGTCTGCTGAGAGAAAACACCCCCAGAAGCGTGGTGAGAGTAAGGAGTAGATGTGTTTCTTTAAGACGCTGGAAAGGATGCTCTGATGATAGTAAATGTGCCCACTTCAAGGACAAGGCCCTGTACAGGGACACTTCTAGGACCATAGGTGGGAAGAAAGGGGAATGAAGGTCCTGCCTACTGGACTGAGACAAGGTGACATGAGCAACCTGCTGGCTGCAAGGGAATGGGAAATGCATTCCAGATTGTGCCGTCTCGTCTCCCCCCCAGCTGGGTGCTGGGCCAGTGGGTAGCTGCAAGTACAGGCAGAGTTTCTAACAGCAGAAACAGCTGCTGGTCAAGCACCGGGTGTGACTGTATGAGCTGGTCCATCTCCTCTTGCACAAGCCTGGCTTCCACATGCCGCTACCCAGGTTGCTGGGAGACCTCCATCTTGCCATCCCATAAGAATTTGAACTAAACTCCCAGCACAGACAGGAAAAACACACGAGTCCCTTCTTCCATCCATGGCCCGAGTGACTCCTATCGACTCCTCTGCATGACTTGTACATGACACTCTATTCCCCCACTAGGCTGTGCCTGACTTTCAGGAGACTAGACCTCGTAATTACGTTCTCTCCGCCAGCGCATCAGCGGTAAGACTGCTTCCTCCTAGATGTTGCTTCTCCAACCTCTTCCTGCCCCTCTTTTCACCCAACTTAAATTCAGACCCTAGTGCTCTGCTGTTTTCAACATTTTAATGTGACATGGGCTGCCCAGGGTTCCTCTGAGTCAGCCTGAAGGCTGCAGACCCCGCCGTGGGGGTGCATGGTCAGGGTCTGGCACTGTTGCTCCTTGGTTTCCTTTCCAGTTTCTCCACCAATCTGGTTCGATGCTTCCAGTGGGAATCTTCTGACTGCTTTTTGTTGGGAGTGGAGCAATTGAAAGGAAAAAAAAAAACCTCAAAGGTTGGCCTTTCTGGACAGTTCCAGCTGTACACCAGCAGTGTCACATGTGTGACTGCCTGATCAGTACTGTGGTGACAGCGCTCCGAGACTTTGTAGCTGGTGAAGAGAAGCAAAGGTGGAGGAATCTCTCTGCCTCCCATCGTGTCAGTAATGCAGCAGCTGACAGTGCAGGCTTGTCTGTTCTGCAAATGGAGATCAATGATTTTTTTTCCCTGTCATCTCTGGGGCCTGTCCCTTGGTGGCTGTTCCGCAGCCAGATGCGCTGGGGGTGGGGGAATGGCCCGTTGCATCTCAGCTGTGTGGCACTGAGTGGTTGCGGTCAAGCCATTGACTTTCTGTGCTGTCTTCATGGCTCCCCATTGCACAATGTCACATTTCTCGTTAAAATGTTGAAAACTGATCATCTTGCTTCCTAAATAGCATTTCAGAACAACACTGATGCCTGTTAATATCTGGGCGTGGAAGGGCCGGGGAGTGGGATCTGTGGATATGAAAAAGGACAGCCCAGCCTTCTAGCAAACAAAAAAACCTCATGGAAACAAGTTGGATTTGGTTAATGGACACCCCATCCTGTTTGGAGAGAGACGTGTGTCTGAGCTGGTAGCATCAGTGTTAGTTCCCAGGGGGATCTGTCCTGACCTTCTTGGAGAGCGATGCTGGGATCAGAAATTGCTTTGCCCAGTAGCTAGAAAATTCTTTCCACAGGTAGCTGTTAGGATGAAGCAGAGATTGGTGATGCTGTGGCCGGTGCTCAGACTCCTCTCCTGGCACAGCAACTCACAGCAAGCCTGTGGCTCTCACTTCTCCCTTGGAAAAGTCTGTTCCAAGGACAGTGCAATAATGGACTAGAACTGAACTGCAGGAGAACAAGAGGAGAGAAACGGGACTTTCCCTGTCTCCGAATAGCCCTGATTGGACCAGGGTATCCCAGTCCTTCCCTAAGGCTTTCTAAAGCAGACCTGAAGGCAAGCATTTGCAGAACATGCATTAGCATCTTGCAGAGTGCCCAGATGCTCAGTTGAACGTATCCAGTTGCTGAACTGCAAGATGATCTGCTTTTGCTATTGCAAAGCTGTTCTGGGGAGCAGATGCTGAACAGTAACATGACAGAACAGGGCTGTAGGGGGGGCATTAGGCAGAGGTGGCAGAGAAGTGCCAGGGTAAACCAGTTCAACAGTCACTCTTCAGAGCTCTGCTGGAGAAGCCCAGACAGCAGCAATGATGATGTGGTTCAGTTAGAGCAGGGCTCTAGGAGACAGACTGGCTCTAGGCAAGCAGCCAGCATTGACCTTGGTCACTTAAGTGTGATGGAGTTTGAGGACTTATAGGAAACCTGCTGGCCTAGCCAGTCCTTGTGGGCTTCCAAAACTATTTCAGAGGTTACAACTGGTGGTTGAAGTGTCACCTGCAGCCCAGCTGCACTAACAGGGGGGACTGGAATAACAATTGGCATCTCCAATTAGCAGCTTGTGGGCTGAGCCCAGACTGCTCCCCAGCTCCACGCAGGCAGGGCTGCTTTGCAACAAGCTCTCTAATCCCAGCATTCACCCAAAGGGGTCAGGTACTGCAGCAAGGTAGGAGCTCTTCATACTGTCGCTCTGCTTTTCTTCCAGGCCAGGATCCTTGTGCTACTTTAGTCTTAGTGTGCACTGACAGTACAGAGCAGTGGCTGCCGCTCGCCTTGCTCTGGAGCTCTGCTCCCTTCTGGAGGGAGGGATTGCTTATGCCCAGGTAACAGCTTCGTCGTTGTCAGCTCTCTCCTGGACCGAATGGCCCTGTCAGGGCTCCCATTTGGATTCTAAATTTCTGTTGGTTTTTTGAAGGTGCTGCTCTTATTATTTCCCCCCCCTCCTCCCGGAACAGGAGGGCTCAGATGGAATTAGATCCACCTGGAGACAAGCACCTCCCTTGTTTTGTATGGTTGGAGGCTGAAGAGCCATTTCTCCTCTCTCCCACACTGACCTTTTGTTTTTGTGTAAGAAGGTGTACGTGGGCTGTGTAAGCCTAAATATCCCTTTCTCTCAGACCCTGCCACGTGCTGTGCTCCTAGGAATGATTCCAAGAAAAACATATTGAGCACCTTAAAGAGGGCTCTTCTGGCTTGAGCCGGGGCGGGGGAGGGAAGATGGGTGTAGATCATGGCTTTTCCTGCTCCCTGAGCTGTCTGAAACGTTCTGCTGGAGCCACATGGTGACTTAGTCCAGGGATAGATTTGGGCAAAGCTGTAATGCCCCAGAGCACCACAGGCTCAGAGCTGGAAATTGCAGAGTGAGGTCAACAGAAGAGAAACAAAACTGGCTACAAATTCAGAGTTGCAGTGATGAAATAGCCCTGAAATGGCTTAAAAGTTAGGAAGACCTGTGGCCAGAGTGAAAGCTGCCCACAACCCCTACAGTAAACCTTGCTCCAGAAGCCTGAGGGGATGCTGACAGAGGCCTTGTGCCAGGACACAGTTCAGGCTAGGACCTGCTTCTCAGCTGCCTTCCAGGATCTCCCCACCACCTGCCTTCCTGCTCTTAGGCTGAGAAGGGGAAAGGGTTCGTGTCCCCAGGCATGGCTGAAATTGCCCAGGCTTTATTTGAAGCGGTTCCTGACTTGTAGTAACAAAACCCTCACCCTCAGTACACTGAGCACCACACAGGAACAGCCCATGATGCTAAGGGGACCAGCTACAGTAACTCACCCAAGTAAGAAGAGATGCCCATCAGGCTAGGTATGTGGAACAGGAGCTGAGTCACAAACCAGGGGGCAGAAGCCAGAACAGAAGCAGGCAGCAAGCCAAGGAACTGGCATGAACCTTTCCTGCAGGTGCTCCTTATATTGGCTGGTGAAGTTGTCTCTGCACCTGGGGCTACCACAGCCCACCTGAGAGCAGTTGCTGGTGAGCAAACCCCAGCAAGGTCCAGCTTGGGAGACCTTGGGTCTAAACAGCGGGTTCTCCCTCTGACACCACAACATCCAGCAAGGGGCTTCCAGGTGCCTCCAGTGCAGGTTCAAGCAGTGCTGTGGTGAACTTCCCTGACCTGCAAAGGCAACAGCAGAGAGCAAAGCTGGGGGTTTCAGAGGCCATCAGGGTGTTGGTCTCATTTAGGGTGTTGGTTCCAACTGATCTGGGGCTGAGGGAGTAGATGTCTGCTGAGGAAAGGCCAAGCCAAGGACCTCTGGGAAGGATCAATGTGTTTTTCTTCCCCTTCTCTCCCTTGCCCATCGCTGTGCGTGACTTTGTGGTCAATTGTTTCATGTCCTGGAGCCAGATCCCAGCAAGCAGCTGGCAGTGTTGTGCTGCCCTCAATGTGCCCCAGTGGGTAAGGAGAAGAGGAAGGAGCAGAGTGATGTTTTGCCTGGCTCAAAGGCAGCACCCAGCCATTGCCTCCTCCTTGCTGTAGCCAAACATACCTGTCGGTAGTGCAGACTGGCTGGATTATGATCCCATTAACCTGAGCTCTCTAGACCAGTGGGTGAGGAACACCAGCCTCTGGCTTGGGCTCAGGGCAGTTCCCAGGGCCAGATCCTGAGCTCAAGCAGCTCATTTGCCTCTCCACAATCCTAAAAGAAGGGCTCTCCTTCAACGACAGCCCCTGCAGCCCTCGACAAAGTAACCTCTGCTGTTCAGAGGACTCTGTTGCTTTAAGTCTGTTCTTCCTGGAGCCCTTTGGAAGCAGTTGCTGCACCAGCCCTGGCAGAGCTGCTGGCTCTGGTGGCATGGGCTTGCTCTCCCTTTGTGACACTGAGGGTACAAGAATGAGGGGAAGGGGCACCGGTCTGGCAGCTGCTGCTGGGTGAAGGGCTGGCTCGTCCCCGGGGTTGGCCTGCTGTGTCCACGGAGCGTCCTTGCCAATTGGTGTTAATGCCGAGTGCTTCTCGACGTCTCCAACACTGATCTCCTTTCCTGTTGCTCTGTGGCCCCTACAGCTCTGGAGCGACGAGGTGGAAAAAGTAAGTACCCAGCTGAAACTGGGCTGAAAGCTCCTGGGCGTGCTGGTGGTGCGTAGCGGGTGGGAGGTGCTGCGGGCTCCTTCCTGCCCACGTCCAGGGCAGGGACAGGGGGTGTTGCTGTTGTCACCCCACTCCTGACCCCACAGCTCTGATAGAGGCTTGGGGAGAGCTTGCCCGTGGGCCAGTTGGCTGTACTTTGTAGGAGAGTCTTCCCAGGCAAACCAGGCCCTCATGCACACGGGATAAAAGGCAGCTCTGGGAGCCCTGCGCTGATGTCCCGGGAGCAGAGGTGACACGCTGTGACGTGATTCAGCTCTGCTCCTGCTGCAGGGCCCCTGCTTGCTCCAGTTCTGCATGTGCCATGCATTAGCCTCTAGTAGCCCTTTGCCTGCTGGTCCTGGGGTCCAAGCAGGAGCTCTGAGCAGAGCTGAAGCAAGGACAGAGGGTTTCCCCATGAGCCGCCTCAGCTGCTGGAGGGAACAACTCTGTCAGGAGGGCAGGGTGGGAGGGTTGGAGCCTGTCCTGGAGTTGACTCTGGCTGAGCTGCACTTACCCTCACAAGTGGATCCACGGAGGCAAAGTCCCGGATCTTGTTTATTTTCTGGGTTCCCCAAGGGGAGTGTGACTCGTCCATGAAGATGGATGGAGGGCTGCTAGTGGAATAGAGACCAGGGTGAGCTCTGTCTGGAGCTCCAGCATGGCACGGAGCTTCCAGAGACACCTTCTGGGATCCCATTGCCTTTCATACCTCAAACACCCCCCAGCAGACGTTAGCCTGAAGCCTGAACTGCAAGGTGGTAGAATGGCATGTTCCTGCATGCTCTGCATGACAGCAACCTCTGCTGCCTTACTCAGTGCACCGTCCCAGCAGACTGGCTGCTTTTGAACCAGTTCATCCTGGACTTTAAACCCTTCAGTCCCTCAAACAAATGAGCTGGCTGCAGTCAGCCGTAAGCAGGCGAGGCTCTGGTCCTCTCTCCTGGGTCTATCCTGGTTGGATAAACCAAGGTATGGCAAAGCTCTCTGTCTTGGAGCAGCACAAGGCTGGAAGGGACCACCCTGGTCACAGCCCAGTGCTGGCTTCATGGGAAATGACATCCTGCAACTGCTCTGAGCCAGCAGGGAGAGGCAACGGGTCAAATCCCAGGCGGTGTCAAAGGGAGCTGGGTCTGCCTGTCACAACTCTCAGCTCTGTCACTCCAAAGCCTCGGCTCAGCTCACTGGAGCAAGGACCTGCAGGCATTGCACTGGCCTTGCCTGTTATGTCCCCCCCTTCTCCTTTAAATAATCCCTTTCACACAGAGGATGGAAGAAAATAGATCAGTTGTAGCTTAAAATAGACAAATCTGATTAAAAGACAAAGTGTTTCTTTGTAGCCCAGCTGTATGGCAGTGCTGGCAACGCTCTTACCAGCTGAGGGATGTGATGGCCCCAGCAGCTCCTCCAGCTGGGAAGGCTGGGTCTCCTCTGGGGTCACCCTGCTCAGAAAGGCTGGCAGTGTGGCCCCTGCTCCCAGTCTGTCGGCCTGTCTGGATTAACTCTGGGGCTGATTCCAGACAAGTGGCTCCTGTGCCAGAACATTCAGGGCATTTCAAAGCAGCGAAAGCAGCACTGGTGCAGCACCACTGAACCCCAGCAGGCACCCCTCCTGTTGCTGCACCCTCCTGGAGAATAGGACACAGAACCCACACTCCTCTTGGTCTGGCAAGCTGTGGCCAAGTGGACATCACTCTTCTGTGCAGCCTGAGAGGGAACAGGCATGTTCTGCTTGGTGCTAAGGAGCAACATGTGCTGGAGAGAACAAGTGTGCCTGCTTGTCACCCCTGTCCCTCTGGCAGCGGGGAGGGGACAGCAGGCACCACCACTTCTGGAACTCTCCTAGCTGCAGAGACCTCCCTGGGTGGTGTGGTGCTGCAACTCTGCCCCACTGCAAACACGCTGTTTGCTGGAGGGAAGAGAGATTCTGTGTCTGGTAAACAGGGTCTCCTGTATCAGTCTGTCTTTGAATCCCCAGTGTCTGCCATGGAGCTGCCTTCTGTTAACCCCTTTTAACTCCTGGCTCCAAAGAAGTACCTGAGCTTCAAAGGAGAGCTTTGGGTAGACCTTTGGTAGGGATGTTCATCTCCATTACAGAGAGGTGCAGTTGAGTAACAGCCATTTGGTAAAAGCTCTTTGGCCTCAGCTAGGTTTTTTTCTGTGATGATAAAAAAGATGTTGGCAAAACTCACACTTTTGGAGAGAAACTTGGGGAGGTTCCCGTGTTCCTGTGTCTCTAGGCCTAGAGAGGGGGTTAACGGAGCAGCACAGCTCTATTTGGCAGCAGACTCAGGCTGCTGACCCTGGGAACCACCCTGTTTCCAGTGTTACCTTTGCAGGGGACAGACAGTGGCATTGGCTCAGCGTTGGTCCAGCTCTGAGCCCTACAGGTGATAAAAGGATGGGTGCTGGTGTGGGACTGGCTTTCCACATACCTCAAGATGAACAAAGCCTCTCCATCTTCATGTTCTAGGCTTGTGGGAGTGGGAGCTTCCTAGGTTGATGCTGCCATTCCATGACCTGTAGTGATCCAGTGCAGGATCAAGCAGGAATCAAGCCAAAATACAGCCAGAGGCCTCTGGGATCCTCACACAGGGTGTCTCGTGCCCGATGTTCAGTGTTGCAGGAGCATGTGGATCCTCCTGAGCAAACAGCACCCTTGTCTTGGTGCCAAAAGTGGGGTTGGTGGAGGAGGTAGATGTTGGAAGAGGCAGAGCAGGGGTCCTTGCCTGGTGCTGCCTGGAACACCCTGTCCTGTTTTGCAGGCAGAACACGAGCTGAGGCTCACGCAGACTGAGTTTGATCGACAGGCAGAGGTGACACGTCTCCTGCTGGAGGGGATCAGCAGCACACACGTGAGTCTTCCTCGGTAACAGGGGGGTACAGAGACTCTTGGCTCCTTTCTCAAAGAATGCTGAGAGGATGCTAGAGCAGAAGTAGAAGGGCTTGTAAATTTGGAGGCTACAGCAACCTCCTCACAAAACCCAGAACGTTCAAACTAAACCCATAAGGAAGCAGGAGCCGGCAGTGCCCCTGTGCCACCTGCAGTTCTGCCGTCCTCAGGATGCTTCTGGGCCAGAAAAACCTTGCTCTTCCCTCACTAGAGCTGTGGTCTTGCACCAGGGGCTTGGCGAGAGTGCCAGGAGCAGCCTCCTCTCTGGGATCACCCTTGGGCCTTGCAGCATTCCCAGAACAAATGAGCATTCTGAAGCCAACCAAGTAACTCGTTTAAATACCAGCTGCACAGGTTTGCTTCCCGTGGGGGTAGGTCGTAGCTGCAGGAAGAGGGTTCCTGTGCCTGGTCCCCAACTCACAGACCAGCTCACGGTCCTTCTCCCTCCAGGTGAATCACCTTCGCTGCCTCCACGAGTTTGTGGAGTCTCAGACCAACTACTATGCCCAGTGTTACCAATACATGCTGGAGCTGCAGAAGCAACTGGGCAGGTGAGATAAGAGACTGCTTTTACTTCTTTAAGGGTTACTTACCTGGCTACCCCAGCTCAGGCCTCCTTCCCCAGCCTGTAATGTTGGGTACAAGTTTTAAAGCCCCCTCCATGCTCTGACAGAACTTCTGAGCTTACAGAATGGTGATCAAATCCCAGTGGGAGTGCATTTAGAGTGGGCTTTGCTGTTGGATTTGGCTGGTTTTATATGTTCATCTCGAAGCATGAGGGCCATGAGCCTTTGAACGTTCTTCCTCTAAAGGAGGTGAGTCGCACAGGAGACACTCCTGCTGCCAAGCAGTGACCCTCGGCTGCAGCCGCCACAGGTTCTGGGCTGTGGCTGCACATCCCAGGGGCAGGGCTGGTTTGGCTGTTAAACCTGTCACATCAGCGGGGTGGCCTGACCCGGGAGGGGCTGTTGCCTCTGCACCATCACTCACTGCTCCTGTTCCCTTCTTTTCCATGCCTGCAGCTCCAAAGGAGAGATGTAAGTAAGACCTTGCCCGGGGCTGGCTCTAGGGGCTCTCCACCTCAGCCAGAATCTGGAGTCTCTGCAGACTCACCACAATGGCCAGGCCTGAGCTCCCTTGGTGCAGAGGGGGGGTATCTACAGATAAATGAGACTGAGCACCATTGCTCTCATTAGAGAGCCCAGAAAGCCTGGGAGCCTCCAGGTGTGGCATCCAGTCTGACAGCAACAAGTGTCCCTTTCCTGAAGAACTAGTGGATTAAGTGGTTAGCACAGAGCATGTGAGAGCGGGGCAAGGACACAGCACAATGGACCCAGTCAAACTCCTGCAGAGCCAAGAATGGCACCTGCCAGCCCCTCTCTGCTGCCACGCTTCAGCCTCTGGCACTGAACTGGCAGAGCACGTCCTGCAGCAGGACACTGGAACCAGAACAAGCAGACAAATATTACCTGCTGCAGCCTCAGCACCTGAGAACTGAGCGGGTTTCCCCACTCCAAGGGCAGTGTTAGATACGCGGCGCTGAAGGAAGGAGCTCTTCCCTGGCTCCCCAGACTAGAGCCTGACTGATCTCTGCTGTTTGCTCTTTTCTCCTCTGCAAGATTTTCAGGCACGTTCGTAGGCAATGCGGAATCCACCTCTCCTCCCACGGCTGCTACCTCTCCTCCAGCTGTTGGTGCTGCCACGCTCCCAGCTGTGCCTACTATTCCAGTTGTGCCCACCATTGTCGGGGTGCCCAACACCGTGGCAGAGGGTGTCCTGAACCCCAATGAAGTCAAACCTCCCGCCAGCGGGACACGGAAAGCCAGAGTCCTCTATGACTACGAAGCAGCCGACAGCACCGAGCTGGCACTCCTTGCGGATGAGGTGGGTGGTTTCTCTTGGTGTTGAATTGTGCTGTAACCCCACTTCGTGCTCAGCAAGGTCTTGGTTACTTTTCCTGCCCCTAAAACTCCTATTCTTTGGAATTATTGATAGAATCTTTTCCTTGACACTGGTATCCCGAGTAGCAGTGAGCGTGTGCTCACGGCCATTTGCTATCTTAAGAACATCAGCCCAATAACTCTTCTGTTACTACTGGAGTCCAGCCGTACCCAGCTCACAAAATCCCCCGGTACTTGGCATCTTCACCCTCAAACATGGCTGCCTTAGCAGAGAGCAGCAGGATAAGCTCCTGACAGGAGGCCTGGGCTGGGAAAAGGGGGAATTCAGCAAGTTGCAAACTCTTTTGTCGATTAGACTGAACTTTTGTATTCAGAGGGGATGACAGAGCAATATCCTTAAGTCAGTTTGGAACCCAAAAAGGCAACAGGGAGATACGTGTCAGATTGCTGTAGATCCTCTCTGGAGACCACAGGTCAGATTGCTGTAGATCCTCTCTGGAGACCACGGGTCAGATTGCTCTAGATCCTCTCTGGAGACCACGGGTCAGATTGCTCTAGATCCTCTCTGGAGACCACGGGTCAGATTGCTCTAGATCCTCTCTTAAAGCTGCTGATGGCTCCAGGCAAGGGGCATGGATTTCTGCTAAATGTTGAATTTCTGCAGGAGTCAGTGGTTCTCCCAGTCCCCACCTGACTGGACTTCTGGGCTCCATCTGCAGAGGAAGGTCCTGTCTCACGCTGTCTTCTCTCCCCAGATGATCACTGTGTACAGCCTGCCAGGCATGGATCCAGACTGGCTCATAGGGGAAAGAGGCAACCAGAAAGGGAAAGTTCCTGTCACTTACTTGGAACTGCTAAGTTAAACGTCTCCAGGAAGAAGAATGTCCAAGCAGATCGCACCCCTCATCTCCTGGCACCTCTAATGCGGATTTCTTCACCCGAGACCATTGCTCTCTTCGGGGTTGACGCTCCATTGCTAACACGGGAATTGTGGGAAAGTGGTAGAACTGTTTCAGTGAGGTTTTGGGGAAGGGCTGAGGGCACCCACGCCTGAACTCGGTAACTCCCGGTGCAGCCCGCTCTGCTTTGAGGTCAGTCTCGATGGCGCGAGGTCCCTCCATCACCTTTTGCTGCCCTACTTTGTCTCATTCGTGGCAGCGGCTTCCCCGGAACCAGCCCCGTCGTCCCCCTCAGCGCTGCCACCCAGGTTCTCACACCCCCGTGTCTGCTGCAGGTTCCTCCTGTCTGTCCCCCGCCCTCTCTCATCTTCAGCAGCAGAATTGCCTCAAACCAGTAAGCGTTCCCGCGGGGCAGCGTCCCACCCAACCCCTCTGACAGGGACTAGAGCTCTTGGGGCAGGGAGGCTGAACTTCAGAATTAAGGAGCCTGTTAAAGCCACCCCCCTTGCTCAGCTGTGGGACAGCAGCGACACAGGGCTCTCCCAGAGCTACATGTGCTGTGCTGGTGCCTCATGGCTTCAAGCTACAACTGTCCTCCAGAGCTGGCAGGAAACTCCTTTGTGAAATAGGGTTTGTCCATCAGAAATCAAACCTCAGTGCAAGGGACCATGCATCTTGCTTGCATTTTCCTCTGAGAAACTGCTCTTGGACTGCAAAGAGTTTACAAGCCTTTTTACAAGCTTTGCTCCCCGTGTTAATTGTCCAGGCTTTTCTTTCAGTGTGTCTCTCCCAGGCCAGTTTCAGCCTGACTTGATTTTCACCCAAGATCACGGATTTAACGAATGCTTCCCCTCCCGGCTCGGCCGTGACCAGGGCTGGTGCATCTGCACACAGTGAGGGACGGTCCCTCTCGCTGTCATCTCCAACCAGGAGCTGTTCTTGGCCACCCACACACACACGCCCCCATCCCAAACAGTCCAGGCTGCCCTTCATGGAGGGGCTGGTTTAGCTCCAAGGGTGTGCTGGGGTGTGTAGGGCTTTTAATCCCCTGATGAGCTTTTAAGGTAGAGCTGGCCTGGCCTAGAGGACTCCCGCTGCTCTCTCTCTAACGAGGTTTCCACTCGGGCTGGTTGGAAGAAAAGCCCAGCTGCACCAAGCTCTCTGTTCACAGCCTTCCCCTCGGTATGTCACAACTACCTTTGCTTGTTTAATGGATCTTTTGCACTTTCCCCAATGGTATGGTGACCACTCTAATGTATCGGGGCACCGAGCACCTGTGTTATGTAGGGCTCGTGGTTTCCAGCACTTATTTGCCAATAAACAAACTGCCTGACCTCCTGCCTCAGCGTCTTGTGTGGGCTCAGGGCTGCCCTCGCTCTCCAGCTCGGGTGCTGCTCGTCTCGGAAGCTGGTTGTAAACACAAAGTGAAGCTGCTCCTCCTCCCTGTCCCAGCTGAAACCCTCAACGTGCCCCAAAGGTGGCTGATGCCTCGCGGTTCCTTTCCCAGGCGACACATCTCGGTTTTACTCCAGACTCGGGAAACAGCAGCTGCTCCTCAACCTGAAGCAGAAACAGAGCAGCAGAATGACTTCAGCTGCTGAGAGCCTGGGAATGCTGCTCCAGATCCAACAGGCTGTTGTTATGGAAACTAGATCTGCTGCTAGTTTAAAATCCTAAAGCCTTGTCCCTAGCACCCAGCTTGGAAAGAACTCCTGGGAAACGCAGCTGCTGAAATGCTCTATGAAATAGCAACAGTGTTGTTTTTCTAGTTAAACTCAAATGAAAGGGACTGGGGAAATCACATCATGCTACTGGTTTAGTTTTACAATGACTGTGATTACCAGTACCACAGTTCCACCCATCTCCTTCCACCTTCCAGTAACTCTACCTTTCCCCCAGGCCCGTTTCCCTGCTACTCCTCTCCCTGGTGCATGAAAGAAAGAGGAAGAGCAGCTTTAGCAAAACCAGCCCCAAGTTAACAATGCAGAAAACAGTGCCTCTTCCCTCAGAAGAGCCAGAATGAAATCTGTTCTGGCAGCAGCGCTCCCTTCCCCTGCACTAGAGGAGCAAGTGGAAAATCTAGAGCCACGTCTTAGTGGCTCTACAGAGATGGCGCTGCCACCCAGAGCCAGCCCTGGCCCGAGGCTGCTCTGCACCCCTTGGGCCCGACACAGGGCTGAGAAGCTGCTGTGTAAAGGGAAGATGTAACCAACAGCATTCACTACTCTGCTCTCTGCCACCAAGGACACTACCCAGCAACATAAACTCTCACTCTGCTGCTTAAGTAAATGTCTAAGCAAACTTATTGCTTCTCCCCAAAGTCTCTCTCTATCCGTTCTTTATCAACACTGACACAGTCTTTAGCACACGGCCTCTGACTCCAAAAGCTGAAACAAAAAGCCAGGGACAAGAGCTATCAAGTGACAGCCCTAAGCACTACTGAAATCTGGCTTTACTTCCCCTCCCCACAGCTCCCCAGCACCAGTTCGCTGCCTTCCCTGCAGCTCCCCGTGACACGAGGCACTGCTGCAGCCCCATCTGAACACCATTGTGCTGGGACCCCCACAGCACCTCCCTCACAGCAGCTCAGCAGAATCATCAAGCCCCTCTCCCTCCTACTTCAAGACCACTTTGCTCCAGCCCAGCTGGTTCAAATCTCTCCAAAGCCCCCAGGGTAAAACTAGATCCAAACAATGGGCTAGAACATCACCATCACTTCAGCTTATAAGGATTAAAAAACCACACCAACCTCACAGCAATGTAATCTAATTTTCTCACTCTGGTCTTTTAAAACCATCCTGATAAAAAAGGTCCTGACTGGTAAAGCAATCACCTGTCTCTTTAGGAAAGAACTGGTAGGATACCAGCTTGCAGCTACATTCAAATTTGATTTCTAACCTTAGAAAAGTCCATCTAAATTTCAGGGTTTATTTTAAGCAATAATCACTGACCTTCCTCAGTGTTTCCATCCCACATGGAGCCTCGAGTTTGTTGCTCTACTTGAGAGAGCTGTGACGGCACAAGACAACCTCACCGTGGACAGGGTCTGTCCTCCAGCTGGAGGCAGCGCCCTTCCCAGCTGCTGCAAGAGGAATCATTCCTGAGGAGGATTTTAGAGTGATGCTCATTTAAAACCTCCTACGAGTTCCCCAACGTGACAGTAAGAGAAAGGGAGTGGGTGTGGGAAAGCCGAGGGAACCAACCCTTGATTGTAATCCCTTCGAGGAGTATCTGGATCGTCACTCACACGCCACAACCCGCATCGCTCTCAGCCGGGGCTTCAGAACTCCAACGAGGATGCAGACTTGGTGCTGGAGGCTGCTGCGTCCAACACAACCCCCTGAACCCAGCTTCTGTCTATAAAGGTTTTAATATCAGTATAAATAGGGCACAGTTACAAAAAACTGCAAGAACTGGAGCAATGGAATTTTGCCTTAAAAACCTTGAGTGAGGCCTTGCTCTTCAGAAACACACACAACACACAGCCTGCAGGGCGGAGGGAAGGCGTGAGCACACATACACCATCGTGCCTTGAACCACTCAGTACAAAAATAGCATAGAAAGATGGTCTCTGAATCGGTGGCTGATCCCTTGGTTGTGCCTCAGCAGGACGCTGCGAGGGAGAGGCAGACTGCACCTTGGGTTAAGAGCAGAGCTAATGCCCAGTGGAGAGTTTGTCTCCTCTCTCCATCCAGCTACAGCTTCCCCAGCTGAGGCACAAGCTATAAAAATAAAGGTTTTCAGAGTTCAGCACTTGTGCCCAGCCCGGGCGCTCTGCTATGGAGCGGGCAGGCTGGGCATGTGGGCTGATGGCTGAGAGCCGCGCTGGGCACTCCTTACATTCACTCTGCTGCTGGGTGGCAAGAGTTCAAGGGGATCTTGCTGCTGCTGGTACCACACCACTGCCCACACCAGGCCTCCCTCCCTCCCCCAGTCCTCCTTAACGAGCTTTGCCAACGGTGGTGCCTTCTGCGGTGGAGATGGATCGTTCTGCTGCAAGTCCTGAAGAGGGAGGTGGGGGCAGGCCAGGGTCTATCTCTGCATGTGCCGGACAAAGGCCTGCACAAGCTGAAACACAGGCTCCTGCCCCTCAGGACCCAGCTTGGAGGCAGACTTTCCTTGGGGAGAGGGAAGAACCCCGCTGGCAGGTGAAGAGGGACCACCGCGGCGGAAGTAACGAGACAGGCTGGAGAGCAGCGTGCTCTGAAATCAGAAGCAGGTAACGAGTCAGCTTCTTCCAAACTGCCCCCCTCTCCCTTCCCAAAGGAGGTGCCGGTGGCAGAGGAAGAGGCACCAGAACGTGCAGCCCAGGATGCCCAGGGCTGCTGACTCCCGCTGCAGTAAGGGCACTGCTGGGCAAACAAACACAAACGACCTTCCTCTCCCCCACGACACGTTTACAGGGAAGGAAGAGGAGGGAGGGACGGTACAAGCTTCTTACCAGCTCAGAGCTGAGCTCCTGCTTCATCCGCTGCTTGTCCCGGGGGTGCACAGCGGGGTCTCTCAGGAACCGAACAGCCTGGGAGATGAGCAGGTAGAAACAGTTTTCCATTGTAAACATGAGCAGAGACCTGCACAAAGAAACACACGTCAGCGGGAGCCAAAAAAAGGCAGCACACTCTAGTTTCAAGGTTAAATACTCCTAGAAACACCCCACACACAGGGTTTGTGCGAGGCAACACTGTTCCTGTTCACATCCCCCTCAGGCAGTGACACCCCAAAGCTTTGGGCTGCAGAGAGAAATTCCTCTTGGCCATCAGGGAAGCCCAATTGAAATACTCTGGTAAATAAGCATCAAACAGCTCTCTACACTGTGTCTTAGGATGGGATGGCTTCACACACCATCCCCCCAGAAAATCCCTGCTTGCTTTGGGGAGCTTCTGATGGGCTACCTGAACTCCTTGGGATCAGTGAGCAGCTCTGAAGCTACACCCAAGTGTCTACACCTCAGTTCTGATCTGAGGAGAACTAGGTTCTGCTCATTGGCCACAGCTAAATCCAACGGTGAGAAACTTACTTGAGGGTTTTGGTTCCCTCTTGCATATTCAGCCCCACAGCCTGAGGAAAGGGTTCCTTCTTCTTATCCAGCTTGGAGAGGAAAAAAGACAGGCATTAGAGACAGGAGACAGCGAAGAAGAAATATTCCTACTCTGCAAAGTATCAGCTGAGTGAGTCCTCCCTGCTCTCGCAGACAGAGGAATGGCTAGTACCTCTCCCAGGGTGTTAAGGGCCACGTTGACTGTGGCAAGGAGTGTCCCAAAGCAGGGTGCAACATCCGAATCAAAGGCCGGTGTGGCGAAGCTCAGAATGAAGAGCACGTTGTACTCGGCAAGGTCCAGCGACTGTGGAGAACCAGAAAGAGGAGTGAGTGACCCCCTGGGCCAGGAGTATGCTATTGCCATAGTACTGGGAATCCCTAGTCCCTTTTTGGTATGGAGAACAGGAAGCTTGGAAATAATTTCCCAAATCTCAAGCACACAGCCGGAGCAGCAGCGAGCTCTCTGCAGCACTGCACAATCAAGGAACCCTCTCCAGCTCCCAAGCCCTCCAGCTTGCCACCAAGTGGCAAGTTAAAGTAATGACTGTTTCCAGATTGTTTTTTCAAGTGCCCAGGCTTGTGAATCTGGAGGCACAGGAAAAAAGGTTAATTATCCAAAAGTTAGCAGCCAGACGCTGCCAGAATCAAGGATTAAACCTTCCTTTATCTGAACTTGGAGGCACTGACACAGAGAGTGATGTACTGCAGATACAAACCTAGTCTGCTCCAGTGACACGTACACACCCTCGTGCAGACCACAGGAAAGCTCAGCCCAGCTGAGCCGAGCTCACCCTGACCGTGGCCGATCCCTACGGGGAGCTCCTTGTTTCCCACCTCCCTGCTTCGTGCAGCTGAGCAACTGAGAGATGTCTGGTGGGGTCTATAGACCCAGAGCATCACTCTCCATGTTGGAAACTGCCCCCCCTCGAAGGGAGCAGCTCCTCTCCTCTTTCTCTACCTGATCAAGGAGGATCTGGCAGACATCGGGGGTGAAATGGCGCAGGGCAGCAAGGGTTTTGCTGAGGATTTTCAAGAGGCTGTACTGCACTGTAAGCAGCGCTTTCTGCTCTGCTGCCTCTGACTCGGGGCTGGGAGGTTTGGAGGAGGCCTGGGGATTACGCTGCACTCGTGGAGTCACACTTGCTGGAAGGGAATCACCATTTTTTTTCTGTGGAGAAAGAAAAAAAAGAAAAGTCTTGAATACAAATATGATTTTTTGGCACTATTTTCAGGGGAAAAAGAAAACATGCTATGAACAAAAAAGAACAAAAAAAAAAGAAAGGGAATGAGGAAGGTTAAGCACCCAAAGCGTGTCACAGCTGCTAGAAGCAGGAGAATCTAGCACTCAGCGTGCAGCAGGGGAGGCTCTGCATTGCGGGGAGGCAGCTGCAGCAGCTCTGGAGATTCCACGCTCCCAAAAAAAGACTCTCTCATCAACACACCAAGCTGCAGCCATGCGGAACGAGCACACTGGTAGGAGTGCATCGTCTCCACCTCACCAATCCAAGGGTTCCCCAGGAATGGGGAGCTCTCTCTCTCAAACAGATTAAATCACATCATCAAGGACAACAGGCCAACAATGGCTTAATTAATGGCACTAGAGAGTCCTTCGGCGCCATCTCGCTGCAGCGCAGGCAGCTGTAAAGCACCAACAGCACCGTTCAAACACGCTGCTGTTGCTCTGGGACTGGCTCTGCACAGTCCTGAGTTCAGAGAGTCCAGAGCACTCTGAGCTCTTTTCTCTTTGCTGTGGAGGAATGCACATCCTAACTCGCGAGGATTGTCGGTGACCGCCGCAGGGGTTGGGTTACTGACAATCTATTCAGTATCCAAGAGCCTGGATATTGAATAATATTTGCCTTTTGAGAGGGAGCAGGGGCGTGCAACACTCCTAACTTACAGTTTGGCTTAGGGTCCCCATCCTCACCTGCAGGTAGTGCAGGAGCATTTTGCGGCTGTGCAGGAGGGAGGTGCAGGCCTGACACAGGTAACACAGGTTCACCTGAAAGAAATAACGTGAGGGAGAAATCTCTTAAAAGCTCAAGACCCATCTATTCAAGTACCATTGCTGGAAGCCAGAAAATGCAGTGAAAAGAACAGTGTGATCATAAGGGATCAATGCAGCCTCTTGTTTCCCAGTATTTTCTGAGTCACCCAGCACAGAGAGCTGAGAGTAGGACATGGAATTCCCCAAGTTATTCTTGCAAGCTGCCACCTGTCTGTGCCCAGCTTCTGTCATTCAATTCAGACACGGTACTGACAGAACAGAACAGACAATTCAGTGACCCCAGGAGTGGTTCCCATTGAACGAGTAGGTGAGGTAGTGATGTTTTATCTTAACACATGCAAATCCCTGTGCTCCACGTCAGTGCACCACCCACAGCAGTATCCTGACTCCTACCTGCATGTCTCTCATGAGCTGTGGCAGGTGGAAGTGCCACTCCTTTGTGAAATTTGAGAGCTGAAGAATGAAACCAACGGTGTGATCGGCCTCCTCCAGACAGGCCAAGCTCTGTACTGTCCGTACTGCATTCAGGCACTGGAAAGGAGACAGAAGTAAATCAGGGTGATGGCAGTTAAATCACAAAAAGCCTATTCCTTTCTCTAGAAGAAGCTGAAGATGCAGAGGATCTGCCCACAGGCATGGAAAACATATTCCTGAATACAGCTGCACAGCACATGAGTCAGACGTAGAGAACTTTACATCATAGCCAGAGGTCACTGCATCCCACAAACAGCACTGCCACAAGGGAGGACAGCTATTTGTCCAGGCAGAAACCTTAGGAACGGGTAATTCAGCACCTACACAGGAGCAGGACTCTCCGGCAGATGGGCACTGACACAATCCAGCCAGTGCAGGCCCTTCAGTATTGCAGGAGAGGAGAGCTTGCAGACCCAAACAGTGACTGAACTCCAATCACAGCATTTTCATTACTTGAGCAAGGCTGAGCTGAAACCACCACCAAATGATGGGGTGGTTTCAAGCTCTGATGCTTGTCTTTCAGAGCAGACAGCCACAAAGTGAGCTCCCATCGAACTCTCACTTCTGTTACTGTGCTGAGGAGGCAGAGTCAACACCTGTAGCAAAGTTATAACCCCCAAGAGCCACCACTGGTGACTGCTCGGCTCTAACAAGTATCAAAACAATCACCCCTGCCTGACTGCATGGGTTGAATGTTCTGTCCTCCTCTTCCTACTACTGCATTACTTCTACCATAAACCTTTCTGAGGCAGAAGCCTCTTTTCAATGCTTCTGCACTTTTTGACACGTTCCCACTGCTTCTGCAACACTGAAGCTGAGCAAACCACCACAGAGGAAATACATGACATACCTGCAGAATCCTCTCCTGATGGACACCAACAAAATCCAGTGCCTCTGTCAGAAAGTTGTATCTGAGTGTTTTAAGAAGGCGCTCCATCAGTGACATGGAGAGACGATAGACCCCGGCCCAAGAGGGAGCATCCAATGACTTCCGAGAGGAAGCAGATGTCTGAACAGATCAGATACAGAAATCAATCAGTTATGTACACTGCTGCCCAGTGCAACACACACCACAAACCCTTCACACCACTGTGGAAGTCTCCAGTCCCTTGGGGTGGCTGTTGACCTCCCAGACTGGGAGGGCTGACTGCACGGCGGGGCACAGCAGTGCTCCTAGCACCTTCCCACCCACAAGGAAGCAGCACCCACCTGAATGGCTCCGTTACTGCTGAGCTGGTACACACTCAGGAGGGGCAGGCAGACACTCTGTGTGACACCAGCTCCAGCCACAGCTGCTGCTCCCTACAAGACACAGAACAACCTACATGTGTCTCTCCCTCTCCTCTCTGAGACCAAAGAGACGTATTTGGCATTAGATATGCACTCTCAGCACCCTTTTAGAGAACTTTGATCTACACACACTTCTATGCTGTTAAAAATTCCGTATAAAGAAAAACACCACTCTTCTTCTGGTAAAATCTAACCTGCATAGCTGTACTGTGAATTCCAGTTTGGTATCACCTGGTTTGGCACACACATAATCTTTGAAAAGGGGGGGCTTCAGAAAGACCTTGCTTTCGCCTGAAGCCCCACAAGTTGAATGTGTAATAGATAAATAATGCTTTATCTCAACTAATGAGAAAGTAGACTCCAACATTTAATGCAGCTTTAACTAGGGGAGGATGATTTGCATTGCAGAAGAATAGATTCAGTGAAAGTGCCTGCTCTAGATTACAGGTCTGCCCGGGCTGGCTCAGCTCTTCCATCTGAGACATCTCATTATGGAGAAGAACCAGGCAAACTAAGCAGGGCACATACAGCCCCAACTGCTCGCCAGCATCTAAAGAACCCCTTTATCTACAGATCACTGTTCAGCTGCAACACAAACAGCATAATGAGATATACAGTTCCTATTAAAAATGTATAGCAATATGCTCTCATTTCCCTGCATCTCTCACCTGCTGAGTCCTGGCTAAGGTCAGCAGTAAATGAAACGAGGCCTCTGTGAAGTGAAGGTTTTGTTTAACTCTAAGGCTGATCTCCAACGCCGCAAAGATAGTAGGAAGCACAGGGACCTTCCTAGTAATCTGTATCCAGTAGTCTCCATCTTCATCAACTTCACAGAGCTCTTTAGCCAGATGCAGACCCAGAACACACACCTGCACAGAAAGGAGAACGAGGTATAGACTTGACACAGGTACCAAGGAAATCTTGGAAGCATTTAGCTAAAGTTCAATCACTCTGATCAATTAGATGTTGAACACCCCTCATACCACACTGCACACTTCCAAGCAATTGTGACAACATTTTGGGGATAGATCTCAAAAAGAGGCAGCAACAGCCAATTTCCCAGACTGATGTGTGCCAAAAAGACAGTAATTCTGAAATAGAAACTGCTGATACTTCCTTTGAAGGCAGCAGGCTGCAAGGGAAAGTTGTTCCAAACATGGAACTTCTGTCCAGAGGAGAAAAGCATGGCTGCCAAGCAGAGGGACAGGTCCTTTACCCCATCTCGCTGGTCCTTGTGTTTAACTCGAGAGGCATCATCTGTTTCCATGCTGTCCTTGTCATCTGCAGCATCACCCAAGGTCAGGCTGTGTCGAGTCTGATCAAAGAGCGCAATGACCTCATCCTGGAGCGTTTCACACACGCTCAGCACCAGCTGGGAGTACTGAGGGATCTCATTCACTGCGACACACAGAGAGCAGACGACAGTTAACACACAATCCTCCTACTGGGGTTTCCAGTTTAACTGATAACATCACTGGGCCACATTTCCTGGAGTTAGTATTTATTCTGTTTTCATTTCAAAACCTACAAAACAGAACGTGAGGAACTGTGGCTAGGTTAGATGATTCCATCCAGGAGGATATAATAAGGGATTGGACAGTCAGCTGGGTAGTAAAAAGATGTAGCTTTTCCCAAGTCATATAAACTCATGACATTTCAAGGCAAGCACTGCAAGGGACAGATTATTCCCTAACTGCTCACTACAACATTTCTGCCAGCTTGCAGGAACTGGCCAGGGGGTGCAGTCTGTGTTACCCGAGTCCATACTACAATACAATACTACATTCCCATCAAAACTATTACAATAAATTGCACCACCTTGTACCAGCACAACTGAAAACTCAAACTCAACAGCAAAGAAAAACATTTAAGAAAAACTCAATGCTTCACTTTCTATTTATTTTCCAAAATATATGGGCTTGCAGATGCCAAGCAGGGGGACAAGGACTACACAGAAGGGTAAGCTGAGACTATTCTCAACACCACAGTTGCCCTTGTATGAGTTGTACAGAGAAATACTGCCCAGATTCCACTGAGGGTCTTCAAGTGCTACTGGAATCATAGAATCATAGAAGTACAGAATGGTCCGGGCCACAAAGGACCTCTAGGCTCTTCTAGTCCAACCTCCCTGCAGTCAGCAGGGACATCCCCAACTAGACCAGGCTGCCCAGGGCCTGGTTGAACCTCACCTTGAGTATCTCCAGGGAAGGGGCCTCAACCACATCCCTGGGCAACCTGTTCCAGTGTTCCACTAGCTTCATAGATACCTGACAAGTGACAGGAGTAACAACCAGGCTCATTTCTTTGGTTTGAAACAAAAGGTTTCTCGTGTTTGGATCTTTTGTTGAACTAGAAGCTCATGTCAGAATCTGAGCTCTACAACCACTCTGTGAAATGGCATTATTAGGGTGTCCCTCCCACGCTCACGAGCTATTTTCAAAACCACATGGGAACTCTGTCTCATCTCTATCAAACTGATTGAACACAGGGGTTATTGTTGGGGAAAGACAAGAGCAGGGATGACACGCACAGTCTGTGAATGATAAACCTCATCTTGTTCCAAAACCAGCAAGAACAAAGACTACATTCAGCATCCTCAGCTACTACTAACACCATTCACATTTTTATCTTGGAAACATTAACTTGTACACACACCACTCACCTTTCATCTCCTTCATTTGCAGCACAGTGATAAGGGCTGAGAACACTTTGGCTTTGGTTTTCTCCATCATCTGCTGATCAGCCTGTAGTACTCCCTCCAGAATCTGCGTCAAGGAGTTTATGATTTTATCCACAGAACCCAACTCACTGACAACAGAAAGGGAGAGCTCTTCAGATTAGACACGATCCCCCAATAAATACATCAGCTTCACTGAGCTGTGTGGATCATCATTTATGTGACCCACACAAATAAAAGCAGTTCTTCCAAGCAACAGTTAAGTCAGCACCTGGATCTCACTAAAGACACTGCACAGTACGGTGAGACCGCAGGACTATCACAAGAGCTTTTTGATACACTTTTCACCAGCAAGCAAGAAGCCAGACCAGGAATGTGTTACTGCAAGATATTTCAGTAACAGCCATTGCCATGACATTTGCCATCCCAAGA
Organism: Jacana jacana; assembly: GCA_013400555.1. Taxonomy (NCBI): domain Eukaryota; kingdom Metazoa; phylum Chordata; class Aves; order Charadriiformes; family Jacanidae; genus Jacana; species Jacana jacana. The sequence continues at coordinate 530,513 of VZTM01006254.1, read as the reverse complement.
GGATTCCATAAGGCTTCAGTTTTCTCCCCAAATCCCTAAGGGAATCTCACTAGAGCAAAACACTTCAATATAATCTCCCAAGCTTTTATATTCAGCAAAACACCTACCTCTTCCACTGCTTGAGCAGGATGAGAAGGAGGGTGCACAGCATAGACCCCAGCTGCAGGCAGGATACTGACATGGGCACTAGAAGCTGAGAAGAAATAGAATCATAGAATCATTTAGGTTGGAAGAGACCCCTGGGATCATCAAGTCCAACCATCAGCCCTACTCTACAAGTTCTCCCCTACACCAGATCCCTCAACACCACATCCAATCTGCTCTTAAACACAGTCAGGGATGGGGACTCCGCCCCCTCCCTGGGCAGCTGATTCCACTGACTGTCCACTCTCTCTGTGAAAAACTTTTTCCTAATGTCCAGCCTAACCCTCCCCTGCTGCAGCTTGCAGCCATTCCCTCTTGTTCTGTCGCTCATTGCCCGTGAGAAGAGACCAGCACCAACCGCAGGAGTTACAGTTGCAATAGTCACACCTGCCAACACTTAAGAAGTCCCCAGCCCAAGCACCATCACCAAATGACCAGGTTTGTTCTTCAGCAGCCCTGAGGGAACCAGTCAGGACCCTCTGCAGGGTCACCCAGCAATGACAATAACACACACCAAATAAAGATTTGTAAGAAATACATTAATTCAGGAAGAGACTGTTTCAGCCCAATTTCACAGGATCTAAAAAAAAACTTAGGATGCCAAGTAGCTGCAGAAATGGAACTCCTCAGAGTACAGAGGTGAGCAATCAGAAAACTAAGGAACTGCCAGGGAGCAGCACCTACCAAAACCTTGGTCCCATCCAGCACATCCAGAAACAACTGCTGATGAACGGCAGGATCAGTCAGATGCATTATATCCGCCTAAGGTGCACAAAGAGAGAGACCAATCAGGCACAACAAAAGAAGCACCTTCTTAGCAGTCAAACATCAGTCTATTGTTTTAATTTGCTACTTTAAGAACTCACCAAATTTTACAGCTGCTGAGCAGTGCTGAGCAGTGCAGTTTTACAGAAATTACTGAAGTTTTACATTAACAGTTGACAAGAAGTCGGCAATGACTGATTTCCCTCACGGTGCATCCCTGCCTCAGCTGGGTCAGGAATAGCTCTCCAGAATTACTTATCATAGAATCATAGAATCATTTAGGTTGGAAGAGACCCCTGGGATCATCAAGTCCAACCATCAGCCCTACTCTACAAGTTCTCCCCTACACCAGATCCCTCAACACCACATCCAATCTGCTCTTAAACACAGTCAGGGATGGGGACTCCACCACCTCCCTGGGCAGCTGATTCCACTGACTGACCACTCTCTCTGTGAAAAACTTTTTCCTAATGTCCAGCCTAACCCTACCCTGCTGCAACTTGCAGCCATTCCCTCTTGTCCTGTCGCTCATTGCCCATGAGAAGAGGGAATGCACCATTGCACCANCATTAACATTGGCCCATCTATCCAGTCTATCCAAGTCCCTCTGTAGAACATCCCTGTCCTCAACCAGATCAACACTCCCACCCAACTTAGTGTCATCTGCAAACTTACTAATAGTGTTCTCTATGTCCCTATCTACATCATCAATGAAGATATTAAAAAGGAAAGGCCCTAGTACTGAGCCCTGAGGAACCACTTGTGACCGGCCGCCAGCTGGATTTAACTCCATTGAGCACCACCCTTTGGGATCGTCCTTCCAGCCCGAATTAGAATTGCTACAAAAATTGGTTACTGCTCCCCCTCCTCTGCTCAGACAGACAATATTCTTGTTTTGATCAAAGAGCAAAACACCACCTTCTCTAACCTCTTGTACCCTGCTCGTGCCAACTTGTTGTAAGCACATGTAGAAGAAAACTGAATGAAAAACCAGTGAACTCCCCGTGATGGTTGTACTGGCCCCAAGAAGTTGACACTGTATTCTTCAAAACATTAATGTCACGTTATGATGAAAGGTAAGGGGTAGCTCTTACGTGGCTGGTAGAGATTATCAGCAGCATCCGCCAGGCTGAGATCAGCATCTGATACTCTGTCATGGAGGCACAGCTGCTGCCCTCCATCTCTGCCACGTGATACGCCAGTAACTTCACATATTCTGACCAGTAGGCAAAGCGCTTTTTGGTGGAGAAACTCTTCAGTGTGTCTTTCAGGGACTGATCCAGCGAGCCCCTGACCAAACCAAGAGGAGAAATTATCTTCATTTATTCTTTGGTCAGAAAATATACTTCTTCTGAGATTCATATAGGAAAGCCAAGGCCACAGCTTGCAAGTGAAGGTTATTCCACATATTAGACCTGTGCAGGAAATCCCACTTTTTGCATCAAACGTGAAGGAAAAGCATGATCCCTGAGGAAAATCTGTGATTTTCTTCTTTTTTTCAAGCAGATTTTAGTTATCTCTGAGTTTTCAACATTAATGGGCAGTTGTGTCCAGGAAAACAAAATGAGCAGGAAAACACTACTAAAATGTTCCTCAGCAATCTCTATGGCGGGTGTACATAACTTAGTTTAGGCTTATTTTTAATTAATATCCTCATTCCAGACTACAAGGAAAACACATTCTCATCTACAGGCTGCAGAAACACTGTAACATCTCTGTCTGCAACTGGTGAGTGGAAGAATCTCAAATGCACATTTGTGACTTGTTTATAAACCCCTGTTCCTCCCACATTATCACAGGATTACATGTGGTTTGTCCCTCAAAGCCCACATGGTCTACCAAGTTTTAACACACGCAGTTTACATAATTAAGGAGTATACGGATGAAGGAAACAACCAAAGACTCACTTGACAACATAGTAGATTTCCAAACAGATGATTTTCATGATTAAGGCACAGGTATCCAAGACACTGAGCTATAAAGAGAAAAAAAATAAGCAAAATCTGAGCATCTAACTCTAGAGGGTGAGTGGAATCCGTGTTTATCCCTACCCACCCACTTGCAGTGACCGATACTCATTTCTCCCACAATAGCAATAGTTAGGTCATTTGACCGCAGACTGGTGAAAATAAGAAAAGAATGCTGTGTTCAAAGTGACCCTGAGTGAAAGCACAGGATTTTCATAATCAAGGGGAAAACTCCCACAGAAAGGACAAGTAACAAGAACCTAATCCGTTCCTCTGTGATACAAGTCAGCCTGAGCTATACCTAAAAAATGTTTAGAAGAGAAGAGTTTCTTCTGCCAAGCAGCATATGAGGTTTTGTACAGACACTCTACAGCACATCTCCCAGGGAGTGTTACCAAAGACTCTAGGTAACATCTGGTTTTGTTTCAGATGTGAATAAAAGCCAGAGAATTTCAAATAACAATTGCCGATTCTCCAGCCTCTGTAAAGCCAAAAAGCATTCACCTCATCTCCTGCCTGTGTTTAAACCACTTGATCACACCTCCTTTAGAGAACTGGAAGCAGAGGGAAGAGCCATATACATCACTTGGAAACCTGCTCTGAGAAGTACACTACTTTCATTTTGTCTGGATGTAACTCACCTCTGATGATTCTGAAGGTGGAGGAAGGGTCCCAAAGAGAGGGTTGGTTAAATTTTCCCAAAACTTTGGCCTGAAAGATATATACAGAAGTAAAACCAGTTACCTCCCCAATGCCACGTGCCTAGCAGCATTTTGACTGCTCCAAATTTCATACAAAGTATGCTTTGGTAAATACAAGCTTACATAGCTTTGTACAGAAGAAACAAAACAAAACAAAACATATCTGCTTCTGAACATGCCCACAGAGGCTTCTCATCTTCTTTCCCAAGAGCCCAAGTTGAAAGCCCACACTCTGCATAACCTCACCAGGGCACATAAAGGAGATGTAAAAGTCCCTGAAAAGTCTGATGAACCAAAGAAAAAGTGTTTTGGGAAAAGGGAAGGAAAAGGCATTGTCAAAACCCAACTCACTTTGTCCTCAGAACTAGCATGGCGCTGTCTCGCCGGTCCTGCCACAGAGCATGCAGGAAGGCAATGGCTGCACGATGCAGGAGGGGAGGGCACCAGTACCTCTCCTGTTGTTTGGAGTCTATCAGCTCCAGGACTACCTGGAGGCAACTCCACTCCCCTAAGCTGAATTCCTAAAGCAAAAGGAAATGAGAGAGGTAACATAGCTACAGAACCACTATGTAGGCACCTACTAAAGCAGAATGTGCTTGATTCCACTTGAACAATAACAATACACAGCCAAATAAATCCTGAGTACATAGTGCCACCATATACTTTGTATAAGGCTACAAGGAATGCAGTCATAACACGGGAGTGAAGAATATTATGTTTAGGGGAATAAAACAATGAGCTACGCTAAGACTTAGTAAGACCAAGTGCCTTCAAAAGGTCTCAGCCCAAGAAGACCTTGAACTGCAAAACACCAGAGTGGCTCTTCTGGAAAATGGAAAGTGTCTGCTGTACCTCAATCTGCAGCTTTCTCACTGACTGGCAGAGACAAGAGAGTGAGCCACAGGGATCTGTGGTCTGACAGAATACATGTTCCTATTTTAACTCAGTATCTTGAAACACTGGGGAAAGTTTCTCTTTGGTACAGGGAAAAGTGAAAGTGGGGTAGCAGCACATCCACTAACTGGAAGCACAAGCTGCATTTATCTTTACATTAAACACATCCACTTACATGTGAGACTTTAGAGACTAATGCCATAAGACCCCTAATACAACAAAAGACTAGTGAGCATCTGCCATCCTACCTTTGACCCATCACTGCCATCCTTCACTTCCAAGTTCAGGAACAGCTCAATGAGCCCGGGCTGTGTCTCCACTGCTACCGTGAGGAACTCCAGTATCATGACCTTAATACGCATGTCCTCAATCTTGCTCTGCAGGCGGGTGAGGAAGGCATCGCGGATGGCAGCAGCATCACTGCCAAGGCAGGCATAAACAGACATGGGAGCAACCTGCAAGGGGAAAGAAACATCAGAGGCAAGAGTAACCAAACTCTACAGAATGCTGCTTCTCTGCAGAAAAGGTGATTTGCATCTCATCATGGAACTCCAAAACATTTTATACTGAATCTATGAACATAAGGAAGGGAACTCAAAAGTAAGTTGCCATTAAGCAGGAAGAAACCCACAAAGTGACCCAAATTTTCCTCTTTGGCAATTCCACTCTATCCCTCACATACATATTTCTCAACCCTGTATTTCTCAAGGGCAATGACAAAACTAGAAAAGACAAAGAGAAAACCAGTTTGGGAATAATATTTTTTGAAATACATAAACCCAGAGCTGGATTTACATGCTTTAACAGAACTGCAAATACATTCTCAGAAGTATAGTAGTCAAAAAGAGTAAGTCTAAAAGGCAAAGCTGAAAGGTCCCAAGAAATAGCTAATAATCTTCTCAGCAAAATGTAATTGTTCCAGTTTAAAAGGTGTAGGAATTGTATTTAAGAGGGTGACTTGAGAAAGTTGCTCAAAGAAATGGAAAGAGATCAACTGGAGGTACAAATACTTTGCAGAAAACACCCACCCTCAGTGAGATGCTAAGTGACTTCTGAAAGAGCAGAACTTTACATTCAAAACATCAAAGGGCCCCATTAAGTGATTTTAAATGTGCCCTAACTTACAGCTTTTGGTCCACACTACCTTCAACTGATTCACATTAAGCTCCCTGATACAAAAAAAAAAGCCTGAAGAAATGATCTTGAAAGGATTTCAGTGGGGGAATCAGTCCCACGGGGAGAAGCAAAGGAGCAGGTGTGTGTCCCATCCTACCGTAGCCAGTCGTTTGAGCAGCTGGATGGCCAGGCGTGGAAGTGCAGGGTCGTGCTTGTGGTAGATGTATTTGGCCAAGACCGCAATAAGGTTGTTTCCATGAGCACCTGGAGAGAACACAATTAAAATCAAAAAGAAGAAACTGCAACAAGATGTATGATTTCCATAGCAGAAGGTGAGAACTATGTCATTCTTCCAGAATAACAAGGCACAGACCCAGGCAGAGGTACTAACAGCAGCTGATTTACTGCATTCTGTAATCAGACCCATCTCATCACAAACAGCAAGCAATAAGCCATGTTTGCTTAATGCTTGAGAAGCTGTCCCAGAGAAGAAGAATGCCTTGGAGAATGGGCCTTTCCCCACCACTAGAAACCACTTCTTGGAATCTTGAAATCTTAACTACTCTTTGTAAGGAGACACACCCTGACTGTTTGCAAATAACAAAAAAAATATAGGTTCCCCCCCTAGGCCACCCCCCTGGAGAAACACATACCATGCTGGGTAAGCGCCTGCTCCAGCGGCGAGACCACGCTGGAGGGGGGTTTCAACCGGATGACGTTATTGGTAACCGAGAATGCCAGCTTAACTGTCTGGATCAGCAGTTGGCCTTGGCCTTGAGACTCATCACTGTGTTTCCAAAAAGCAAACAAAAGTAAGTAGCCGCGCTGACAGCTGACAGTTATTACTCACACAACAGCCAGAGAGGGAGTCCTGTACCCTGTCAGCCGGGGATTACAACCCATTTGTACTCAGACTGACACCTCACCACGTACAAGCTGCTGAAATCCAGCCACCCCCAAATCCACAGAAAATATTGTCTACTCAGCCCCAAGTTTTCAGCATCAAACAAAATAGAAAAATAGCCTGACAGCCAACTGTCACTTCTTTTTCTGCCCTTTTCAGGAGACAGATTTAAAATGTGCTAAAACAAAGGGAGAAACATTTACAGAGCCAACCTCTCAGAAATCATAGCGTACCAAAACTGGATGAAGAGATAAAACCGATTCTAAGTCTGGTATTTTCCTAGTATTTTCCTTATCAGATAAGCATTCTGAAGAGACATTAAAGCCAAAAAGGTTTCTCAAGCAGGTCTCACTCTCTCCTTAACAAGTCTGAATTCCCCTTCAGATTTGTTCTGAAACTAAAAACTGGCAGAGTTTCTCAGAAACAACCTGCTAGCAAGTTTGGCTGGCTTTGTGTCAAGCAAGGCTGTCCAGGTGAAGAGAAGAGAGGAAAGGGGAAAGATTCAACCACAGCTAAAGCGGAAGACTCAAGCCTCGATGAAAGCTGTATAAAGAAGTTCAGATGCTCAGCACTGGAGACATCTTCACTACTTCCAGAGTACTTCAACCTGCTTTCAAAACCACCCTGAAAAGCCTGATCATCCCCCTAGCACTTCCAAAATTACAGCTCAAGCTTTATTACAATGTATTTCTGAGCATAGCTTCACTTGAACTTTGGTGTTGCTTCAGGACACAGAACTTGTAACATCAGCTCTAATCTTCTCGCTTCTTCAAACTAATAAATTGTGTTCAAATTAATTATTTTTAAAAATGTAACTACTAGCAAATTTTAAGCAATTGAACACATTTACACCCACCAGCATGCTCCAAATATCATTTAGAAATAGAAAACTGAAATAACTGCATGAGGTGGATACTGCACAGCAAAGGCTGCATGCAGATCTGGAACAAGGCTTGCTCCTCCAGACCATCCAAGGCAGCTGAGCTGCCATGGCAAACTGCTCAGCCAATTCCCTGTTAAGTGCAATCAAAGCTACATTTCAAACATTAGCATTTGCTTCCTTCCTCCCGCTAACAAAATCACAGAATCATAGAATCATTTAGGTTGGAAGAGACCCATGGGATCATCCAGTCCAACCATCAGCCCTACTCTACAAGTTCTCTCCTACACCAGATCCCTCAACACCACATCCAATNTTCTCCAGGCCTCTCACCAGCTTCGTGTCCCTCCTCTGTACTCGCTCCAGCACCTCGATATCTCTCTTGTGTTGAGGTGCCCAGAACTGGACACAAGACTCAAGGTGTGGCCTCACCAGTGCTGAGTACAGGGGGACAATCACCTCCCTACTTCTGCTGGTCACAGAAGAACCACCCCACTCACCTACTAGACTGGGAGGCCATCACCATATCAATAGTGTCCACACCGATTCCCATGATGTTGATGACAGCTTGTCCTGCTTCGGTGTTGGCCAGGCTGAAGATGCACAGGGACTGAAGGCTGGGGGCATTGCTGGGAGACACAAACACAGGACATCAGCACTAGAAGCACCAGCAGGATTTTCTCTGCAACTTAAAAAACTACCACAAAGTAACCTCTTAATTTTACAGCCCCACTGACCCCTACTTTATTCACGCTTCTACTTTCTTCAGAGCAGATGCACCAGACAGGAAAGTAGATGGCAGTCTGTCCCAGGAAATCTATTTACTGGTTTCTCTCTCTTCACCAGCTGTTCTAAAATACATTGTCCCTAGCCTTTTTCTACCTTTCACGTAATCAGTGACACTGAAAAGAGCTGGAACCAGTACTGCACAACCATGCCAGTTCATTCCTGGTCATATACACTCAAAAACTGCCACAAAAAGATAGCAACTAGCCAGGCTAGTGCAGATCTGAAATGCACCACTGTCCCACCTGCTGCGAGGATCCATTTCAGGGCATAAATTCAGTATAGCATGGATCAACTGCAGAATAAGGCATCCTGAAACAGAGATTAAATGGATTATTCCTTTTTCAGAAAGATACATTGCCTAAGTTTCTAATATTTTCAGACAAATCACAGCATCTAGCACTACATACAAATCAAATCCCATATGGCTGCTAGAAAAGGTATGTTAAAAAAGGAGTAAAAATCCCACATCCTCTCTGAGAAGACAGGGGATCCTTTTTATCCCCTCCTCCTCCTCCTCCCCCCCCCCAACATCCTTACCAATTTTCTCTCTCACTCCATGAGAGTTGTAACGCCATTTGTGGTAATTTGGTAACATTTCCTTTAGGACAAACACAATGCAAGGCACAAGTCCTTGGCTCTGGGTGCTACCAAGTTGTCCCTGGGAGAAACAGAAATGTTATTGTTCCCCTTCTGATTAAAAGGGTATTAAAAATCTTCTTTTTGCCAGAAGATATGCCACATGTCTTTAAAGTCTGAGTAAACTATTGAGTATGGGGACGTAGATGTACAAGCAACTTCTGTTCTTTTGTGCATCAGATAAATCAAAACAGTTCTTTGGATAAATCAGACTACAGAGAAAGCACAAACACGTAGCACGGAAGGGAGTGTCAACTAGCAATTGCTCACAGAGACCTGTTTGTTGCACAGGGGTCTCACACACAGCTGTATTTCACTTTCCTATTGTAACAGCCTACAGCTGCCTTCACACGCAGACTCCAGAAGCACTCACCCGCACAAGAGTCGTGATGAGGTTCAGGAAGGAGATGGTAACACTGTACTCGCCTTGAGGCTGTTCTATGCTCATCAACAGGTTTCCATAGCCCCCAGCATTCATTCCCTCTGCGCTGTGAAACGAGAAGAGGGTTTATTGCATGAACAGCAGGATTCTGACATGAGTCAGAGATGTCAGATGCTCGGATTTCACACTGGCAAGAAGTTCTTACGACAGGTTATGATTAGATTAGGCAGAAAAATTTAAAAAAAAATTACAAAAGGGCTGGGGGGTGAAGAATACCTAATCATGTGATTCATACTGGACACTGGATTAGCAACAAATGGCAAGAACCCTGTGTGGTGAAGGTCAGTCCAAACCTGCAAGAGAAAGAGTACAGGTATTTCCTCTCATTCATATATACACACCTACTAGCTCTCAAACCCAGCAAATCCAAGAGGGTTATTTCCTCACCTTGGCTGGCATCCGAGAAGCCAGTACTGTCAAACAATTGACACAAGAAGCAATAACATCCACAGGGGGGGAGATTACAGTTGTTAGTCTAGGAAAAAGAAATATTATTCATAAAAAGGACTGCCATCTGTGGTCTGGCCCATACTCTCTTGTTTTGATCACAAAAAGCTTCTCTCACTGAAGTGCACAAGTATAATTATACACAAGTCTACCCAACCAGGTAAATACAGACAGCAGAGTCTGCATTTTCAGTCTAGACTTGCCACCTCCCCCTCACACCTGAGTCAGATCAATTTACTCTATGAGGCAGAGCTGGCAAGACAGCAGACTGTCACAGTGAACAGTAATTATGCAGCAGAACATCAACTCCCAGGCACTTAAGGCTGAGAGGAGAGTTAATAAGCACAACTGTTTTAGCACCTGGAAGTTCCTGCTCTATTATCTTTTATTCTCCTTTCATGTAGACATAGCTACCAATAAAAAATGCATTTAAATGGATAAAATCCCACAACAAGTGGAAGAGGGGTGATCCTGCTGCATCAAAGCATTAAACAGTGTGCAGCCAGAAGTCTTGAGAACTGACCACCACTCTTGAGAACCGAGTGCTTGAACTTGGGGAGCTCAAGCAGTGAGACACACTTTTTGCAGAGGTCTTGGCAAAATTCGTAATTAGTCGTTCTTCCAGCTCATTATATCTTCTCGGGTACCTCTGTTATTGGTGAATTCATGCTGGTCAGTGACTTACCTCTGCAGGAGCATGTAGATTCGTGACGTGATCGGCAGAAGGCAATCTGCTATTGATACATCAGTGCTGATGACTTTATGAACCAGATCAATTATTGGCTTCACCCTCTGGCAATGCTGAATCACATCTGGGAAAAGAAAACCAACACTAGAATGCAAAATCATACTCAAGCAGTAACCAAATCTGGAACAATGGACATCAATCTCATCACACATCCCCATGACCATTCCCTAAACCAAAACACATTTATTTGACCTTTCTCTACTTTTCCCTCATCTCACTATATGCTCTTGGGCTCTTGCAGTGAATGTTACAGTATTATGATTTAAAAAACAGCTTTCATGGGAAGTCTTCCATGCTCTTTCAAAAGAATTCAGAACTGCTCAATCCTATCAACCTCAAACTGATACCAATTACCAATTATTTATTCTCTTTTATATGCCCTGCCTATCTCACCTGCTGTCGATACAACATGGAGCAGCATCTCAATCTCACAGGTAAACAGTGTCCAGCTGCTGTAGGAATACTCCCATCGTACCAAATAAGCCTGGTCATCCAGCATCACTTGGCCCACTGTTCCCTGAGGTATCCGCAGATTGGTTTGACCTAGTCCTGAAGATCGAAGAAGCAGGTGAAATTAAGCCACAAATTTACCTGTGCACTAGAAGCCAGATAAAGAACTGAATTCCTCAAAACATTTCAAGAAGAAAAGCTCAAGTGGAGTTTCCTTACCTAGAGGATAGAGGAGCTTTGGAGCCTGTCTTCGCCAAAGTGTGCCATCTTCATGAGAGATCACATCAGGAGGCTTGTGCTTGTACAGTTCAATATAGAAGGACATTTTATCCAGGAAACTGTACACCTGCAAACAGAGAAAGCTTAACAATACAGCTGAAAGAGCCAGACCTTCTCAAAATTTAATCAACCTGTTGTTTCCAGAAATACACAACTCTACTACACCAACCCTACCAAAACGCTATTAGACAGCCCACACGTCCAGACAAGTCTCATCTAATGAATCAGGAACTTCTGAGCAAAGTACAACCTGAAAAATTAGGCAGTATCTTAATCTTCAGCCACTGGAGTTTAAAAGTTCTCTAAAAGAAAACTGACACAAAACTGTGTCCTGCAACAGCACAGGACTAAAAAGGAGCCACTGTCCTTTGACAAAAGTGTCTGTTATCTAAGATTGCAATGGAGATAAGCACAGGTTACGAAAGAAAGAATCACACAGTATTAGCACATAGCATGCTATTCCCATCATAAAACAAATCACCTCCAAAACACCAAGAGAGATCCCCTACCTTTTTTGCAGTGGATTTATCAGACACAAGGGCTTGGAGCAGCTGAAGGAGAGGAGTAAGAAGATGGGGGAACATCCCACACACACTGTCCAGGATAATACCCAGACCCGCAGTAGGTTCCTGGTGGTGGAAACAGAAAACAAAGAAATGCTGAAGTGGTCTCAAGAACAGCACAAGGATACAGATCCTTTTTAAGCTGTACATTTCACATTAATCATGCAGAAAAGTATCACTCCAGTCCTTGCACAGACTAAAGCATGAGGCAGTGTGCAAGTATAAGGCAGGAACCAAGACTATAATGCATTACATATCATCCTAATTCTGTGACAACAGAAAAAGAAGCACAATGCTTTTGCCAGCAGTTAGTTCAATCCTTGCAATCCCCAGCCCTGGTTTAAACTATCACCTATATTAAAACTGGTTCCAGTATCCTTCAAGAGTAAAGCCAAGGCTGTACCTAAAAGGCAGGAAAGGGCAAGAATAAATCAAAGATAGACACAAACAAACCCTAGCTCCTCAGTCCCTCCTAGAAGCTAACTAAATAAATAACAATCAGTCTGTTCCTTTCCTAAAAGGAAATGTTTTATCAGGTTTTAGTTATGAGCAAGGTAGGTCACAGAAGTTGCCAATACACTCACCGTCTTCCAGAAGAGCTGAGGAATGCTGGAAGCTGCCAGAACTTCACATGCAGCATCAATTATATCCTTCAAAGGAAGAGAAGATGCAGAAAAGAAAAGTTAGTTTATACAAGATTTCACCCCAACCACGTTCTGCCACATCTCTGGAATTTAAGGTTCCATGTCGACCAGCCAAGATGTAACTACTTTCACTCATCACAACAGAAACACCCAACACACCCAAACCCAGAACACACAGCCAGCCTAAAGCCATGCTCCTCATCAGGAATGGATTGGCCAGGACAAATACACCTGCAAAGGGCTACATAATGTCTTCTCAAACTTGGAAATGGTGTAAATATTATCTCCATTGCTTTGGAAATAACACATCAGCAATTAGTTTCAAATCCATAGGACTTCAAGTACAAGATACGCTCTTTTGTTACTAATCACCCCATTTGCAAAGGTGTTTACTAAGTTTGTGTTGTGTAAATGCAGTAGGAAAAGCAGCAAATCACTCTTTCAGATCTAAGTCACATAAAGTTTGCAGTCTCAAACGCAGACTTACAATTTAATGAAAGCAATTAGCACCAGTTATGACAGGCTATTTTAAATCAGGTAACAGAAAATCAGGTAACAAGCCTTGGATGCTTACCTGCTGATTGCCCAATGTATGTAGCTCCAGTGATGTCAGGACAAAGGAAAGAAGTCCATAAATACACATACAAGCTGTGCTGGCAGTACACTGGGAAGAAAGAACACACAAGGCCATTATATGAAAGATGATGAATTACAATACACTGTAACTGTACTCAGTCTGCTTTACAAACTGAGTAACTGCCCCTTTCACCCATCCTTGCTGCAGTCAGCAGAGAGGCAGTTAAAGAGGAAGCAGTCGTTAAGCTCCCCATTAACATCAAATATTTCACCAAAAATGAGATTTCTTGCCACTACCATTATCATTAGAACTGCCCTCCAAACATCAAGAAGCACTTAGTCTTCACAGACATCAAAGGGATTCACTTTCACTGGTGTCTGCCTACAAAGTTGTTTAGTCTTGTACAAGGCTTTGTCTAATGAAACTATATACAAAGAATAGGGCAGAGTTAAACCCTCCAATACTCAAGACCCACAACGGCAAGCGTGCTTAGAGGCAAATCAGTAAATATGATTAAATGCAGTCTGTTCTGCCCAAAAAAGATGAAGTTCCTCACCTTACAAATGTTTTTTCTATTATTCTTCGGGCATAAAAATCTCTTTCATTTCAACTTCATTTCTGATCTCCACTGAAAGAGGGTAGGATGCTAAAACAGGCCTTACTGCGTTCTCTGCTTAATATTAGACTTAGTCTGAAAGAACATTCATTGAAAATCATCCACCTCCCATCACCAGCAGTCAAAAACCTTGGAGAGCTCACACACATGATTATAGAAAACTCACATTCTTCCCCCCACTGCTGAGTGATCGCAGCAGTTTTGTCAGATACTGGAAAACATTCAGCTGGATAGCAGTGCTGCCCATTCTCCTGATGATGTTTGCGGACTCCTCTGGGTTTACAGTGTGACGGAGCAGAGCCCAGGCCAAAAGCACTGGAGCATGATGTGAGACATCCCCCAGCTGCAGCAGCTGATTGTCCATCTCCTGCACAGAGACAAGAAAAAAGCAAGATAGTTGAGATCATCTGGAAGAAGTTCATACTCAGCAAACAGAGATGATTGTGTCTTCTTGCTAACAGCTGCCTTTCCCTTGCAGATAATTATTTCAAACATGCAACTGAACACAGCATATACTTGCAGCCTTGGTCTGGTTTTGTGCATGGTTTACTGACTTACAGTTGGTCTAATCCCAGATGTTCACTGTCCTAAAAGCACTGACACCACAAATTTTCTCTTTCATTCCCCTCAGGAAACTTCACAATGCCTATTTCTTTGCACACATCTTTCTTTAGAGAAAGGCCTGGGGTAACCAAGGACATGTAATGGGGAGAAGAATTAATTTCATTCTTATTTGCCTCCAAATGTTATGTGGATGCTAGCTCCTACACTTGGTCAACAAACTCAAGCATCAGAAACTTGCAGACATAACCTTTAAACAACACTGCTTGGGTAAGCACAGTAACTACTGTGGTGTTGGGCCTGACAAGGGGTTCCTCTGCCAGTGCCTTACCTGGTGGACACGTTCACTATTGGCTAACTTGTGCTCCTCTGTCCTGTCATCCAAAGCACGCTCATGGAGGGAGTCGATTTCCATGCCTTCCACCAGAATAAGAGCACTGAAGTAGCTGCAAGTAGGAAAAGAATGAAAAAGAATAAGTCAGAAAATTTATTTAAGAATTCAGTTTGTTGGTTTTTTTTAATTATAAAACATTTATTTCGCCTTTGTTCAACTCTTCTTTGAAGTAATAAGAAATTACACGAAATTAACAGCAGGTAATCCAAATTTTTACTTGAAACACTAGTGTATGATAGACTACAACATTTGTAACTCCTGTTTCTGGTTGAACAGACAAACAAAGGTCACTGAGATTTGAAGACAGCTTTTCCACCTTTGTGTGCTCTGCCACCTGCCAGGATTTTCATTCCCCCTGGCTGCAGCTCGAGTGACATCCCATGGAGCAAAATGAAGACATTACTGTTATTTGTAAGCAGACCCACAACAGCTCAGGCGGAGGCACAACAATTAATGGCACAGGTCAGAGAGGGAATGCTGGCCTCCATGCAGGCACCAACCGCTGAGAAGACGCAATTTCACTTCACCACCAGACCACGTAAGGAGGACTGGCACGGTGTCTTTATTGCCACTCTTACCAGAGGCAAGATTTATAGTAGACTAAAGCTAGTAAACAGATACCTCTCAACTCTGTAATCACACCTTCATTTTGCCACAAACCTCCAGTGTGACCAGAACAGCAGTTTTACCAGCACCACAGTAAGTTTAGCTTGAAATACTGGTGATTTTAATAGGCAGCACCAAGAATTAAAAATGCTTTTTTCTTGAGGAAAACAACAGTTTTGCTCTGTACTCACTTCACAAATGCACAGGACACTTACCCAATGCGATCCACCAGGTGATCCATGCTCTCGTCTACCAAATGTCTGTTGGTCTGTCTAGTGCCAAATCCCTGTTCTTTGAACATCTTTGCAAATGCCAGAAGCTCATCAGGAGCCATCTCAAAGTACGCATAGTAGAGGAAGATGACTTCCAGGAGCATGGACTGTTCGCGGAGACATTGCACAAACCAACGGGAAACCTGACGCTCTGTCTGCACAAGGAGAAGTTCTACCATCATATGTCGAAGCTCATGGGTCAAAGCCATTAGAAAATTGGAGGAGTTGAAGCATTTCAACAGCTTGTGCAGCCAGTGGTTTGTATCAATAGCAAGGAAAGCCATTGCAAATACAGTGTGCTGGTGCAGAGAGGTTATGAATAACTACACTCAAATGGATCCGTCATCCATGGGCTACCAATGGATTCATTACAAGGAACAGCAGGTTCCATCCAACTCTGTTTCTAAGCAAAAGTGTATTCTCTTAGAGAGAAATTTTGCATTTCTTGGACCAGAAGAAACATCCTTTTTAACTGCATCTGCACATACTCATTTTGCAATGCATGACATATTAGGAAAGACTTTCTAAGTTTCATAAATAATAGCAAGAAACAAAATACCATGAGATTTCCATGTGTTTCCCAAGTAGGAGCTTCTGCTTTGTACAGGGCTTCAAACTGCTTCCGGTAATTAGGAACTAGCTCCTTGTCCAACTTTTCAACACACTGGAAGTATTGTGCCTGAAATAGACAAAGGAACAGCTCTCATGCTGTTTGCAATCACAAACGGCCAATTACTACACAATCCATATATTTAGACTATTTCAATGACATGGCAGCCAGGAAAAGGCTCCTGTACTCACTGTGTAAGGGTGTCTCTCATCCTGAAAGTAAGTGAGCAGATGGAGGACGCAGCGCAGGATGCAGATCCTCTCCTCATAGTAATAGTCAGCAAGCTGTGAATATAGAGTGTCATTGACATCAAGCTCCTATAGCAGCCAAACCCCGCACTCTCCCATACACCACCAAAGCCTTCAGCACTAGAATACACAGTGCTCAAACTTTACTACAGGTGGAATTTCAACCAAGCAGTTTCAAAGTTATATGGGAAAAAAACCAACAGCAACCCAGCCAACTTGATGAACTTCACAGAACTCAGTAAAACATGCCCATAGGGACATGTCTATAATTACACTGCAAAGTGAGAAAACTTGGAAAAAGCAGGCAAAAAGACAGATATGGATCATCTCTCCTTCCTCATCCCTAGTATTCTCTCTCAGGTATGATCATCAGTCTCTTGTCACTTCAGACAATAACATATAGAATCATATAGGTTGGAAGAGACCCTTGGGATCATCAAGTCCAACCATCAGCCCTACTCTACAAGTTCTCCCCTACACCAGATCCCTCAACACCACATCCAATCTACTCTGAAACACAGTCAGGGATGGGGACTCCACCACCTCCCTGGGCAGCCCATTCCACTGACTGATTACTCTTTTCTGTGAAAAATTTTTTCCTAATGTCCAGNCCCCAGGTCCTTTTCTGCCAGGCAGCTCCAGCCACACTGCCCCAAGCCTGTAGCCATCCATGGGGTTGGTGTGGCCCAAGTGCAGGACCTGGCACTTGGCCTCATTGAAGGCCATGCCATTAACATTGGCCCATCCATCCAGTCTATCCAAGTCCCTCTGTAGAGCATCCCTGTCCTGAAGCAGATCAACACTCCCACCCAACTTAGTGTCATCTGCAAACTTACTGAAACCTATCAGCTTTGGAAAACACGCAAGTGTGCATCTCCCCAGCTAAATTACTTGATTTTATGCCTAAAATTTCCTTTCTGTAGCAACTACTGTTCAAATCTTTATGCACATCCCTCTGTTTCAGAAGCATCTTGTAAAATCTGCTCTTTATATGAAGGAATACTTCAATTATTCCAAGATTTTCTGGATCCATAGAAATAAAGCCAGGTGTCTGTCAACAGATCTTTTCAACAGAAAACACAAATGGGAATTACTAACCTTCAGCATCAGAGCCTGACTCTGCCTTTCATCCTGAAGAACTGTCTGTAAGCAAAACACAACAAAATAATTATCTGTGGCAGAAACATCTAATGACAACAAACATACTCACAAAACAAAACAAAAAAAAGACTGAAATAAACAAGACTATTTTTTCCACATTTCTTTTAGAAAGAGAGATTCCAAAACTACACAGTCAATACTCATTTGTAACTACATATTTGTTCTCCATCCCCAGTCTCCTTCACCAATCTCTAGCTTTCCTGTACTCCTGCAACAGAGAGAGGAGCAGAGTCTTTGCAGAGAGATTCAAGCCAGAAGCAGCACTTGGAAGTTAGGTCTGGGTATCTGCTATCACATTCCCTTAAAGCAGCACCTGAGCACTGGAGGTGCAGAGAAGAAAAGCTACAAAGCCATTGCTAAATCAGAACTCAGAGTCATGATGCATCAACAAATTCCTGGTATTAAGGAAAGATGTGGAGTAAACAGAATGTAAATAGGAGTTATGGACCTTGAGGGAATCCCTTGTTCCTCTATAATCCTCCTGGAGATAACACTGTAACAACTGCACACTCTGTTCTTCATCCAGACCCTGAAAAAAACAAACAGAGATGCTCTGAACTGAATAAAAGGCAATTGAATTCATTAAAGATGAAGATTCTCTCCAAATATTCAGGCAGCTCTTCTCCTCAAAACGAATAACCTTCATAATATGCCAAAAGAATTCTCTTTGCATCAGGCAGATGCTTGTTTTAGTCAGCACTTCTGTTTAAAGCAAAATGCATGAGCTTTGATGTCACTTAGTTTAACTTCAGCAAACGAACGGTGATTTTAAAAAAAGGTGCTGCCATCAGTCACTGAATTCCAACGGCTGGCTCGGAAAAACGTAGCCCTGCAGGGAAAATGTCTATTTCCAAATGTGGCAACCAATCTGAGGAACATTGGTTTTTAGCTGAGCAGTTTCAGATGCCTTGGGAGAACCCAAGAAAGAGAAAAAGCGGGTGACTTCCTGAAAAGCAGGGCCCTTGGCATCAGGAGGGAGTGTTAACCAGGAAAACCAAGACTCCTCGAGGTCACTTTTAAAAATTTTCACCTACAGCCCCAACATGTACTTCTAACATCCTTTAGACTTTGAACTGAAAAGAATTTAAGTTTGTGTTCAACAGCAAGGAGTTCACTCAAATAACAGAATCCCAAGATACAATGCATTCCAATTGCAGGGATAAAAAATAACCAGAATAGCACCGTCACTCACCAAAAACTTGCTGACCCTCAGACCCAACTCTTTTAGTGGAGCAGCTACATCTTTATCAGCTTTTATTTTTTCTGCAGAAGTTGTACTAAAGAACAAAGAAATTTTAGTCATAAAAGATGTAGTTCATTCCTTGAGATTGCTGCAAGGGCTTAATTTCAAAGTTTTCAGTTTTATCAGTTTAAACCAAACACTTGCTTTTTCGTCAATGGCCTTCCAATATTTCATACAATACTGTGCAACCTTCCCAGCAGACAAATTTAACACTGTTCACAATTATTACTATAATAAATGCAGGCTATATTCACTCCACCTTCTCCAATGAGGGAATCTGCATTATCTTTCTGAGATGACTTGAGTGTGAAGAGGAATTAGGTCTCCACAGGCTGCACACTTGCACATGATCACTGAGCTCAGCAGAGGCAAGGATTAAGAGCTACTTAACAGAAGTCATGACAGCAGAAACTGCTGCTCCTTCTTTCTGGCCTGTATTTCATGCCCCAAAACGTTACATGGATTAAATACTTTCTCTTGCTATTCCTCTTCTGAAATCTCAAGTCATGGAAGAGGGTAAAAATCTCTTTTTATGTAATCAGAGAGGAATACTCAACATGCTCCTCTGCCTACTAGGAGACCACATTTTAGTGGTTAATTTCTAAAATCAGGGATTTACTCTACCTGGGCGGTTTATAGTATGAAAGTCCCTCTAACAATCTCTGCCAGTGCTTGTTCAATTCTGCTGCGATCTGCGCCTAAAAAAAGAACCAAATACTACTGAACAGCTTCCTCAGCGACACTGCCGAGTATCAGACTCGTTAAATTTAAGTGAAGCAAAGAAATTCCACCACCACAAAGACATACAAGACAAGCATCTATGATTCTGACTGATTCAAGGTGCATATTGTATGAGAAAGCTCGCTGCCTTGCCTAATCACAGGAAGGGAGGGGAAAGAGGAGGTGATGGACTAGGTTCAGAAACATTTGGATTTCCAACCTCTGGGCAAATTCTTGAAAGCACGGGCTCCGTCCCAGAAAATAAGGAAGGGGGCTGTACCACTCATGAATACCCCAGGCCAGCCAGTCTAGAAAGTAGCACTTGTGTCCACTCCAGAAAGGGAACCACCTTTCGCATACACCCTTCCAGGCAGTTCATGAGGCAGCTACAAACAAGGAGTGGAAGAATGAACAAGTAGCAGAGACAAAGGAACACAAAACGCACCAAGAGGGAAAAGCAGCAAAACATCTTTTCACTACTATTCAAACGGATGTACAAATAACACATTCGCCCGTGGAGTCCAGTCAACGATGGGCAAACCTGATTGCAAAGACATGGACTTACTGGTTCTCTTAAAGCTGATCTGCCCAGAAGAATTGTCCACAATTCTCTGCTGCTCCTGCACATGAAAGGAAAAGGTGGAGAGTATTTTAATGTTGAACACTATTTCAAGCTTCCATTTCGCTTATACCTTTCCACACTTGCAATTAACTTGGAGCAGATCCCACTACAGTCTAAGAACACTGAGTTAAGGAACACTAGTTTTTAGCTGATCAGTTTTGGACATCCTGGAAAATTAAGGAAACACCCTAAAAGGGTGACAACCAATATAGCAAGACTTGCTAACTCTTACCAAAGAAGTGTCACGTTTCTACAGGTTAATTAGCTCAATTTGTTTTTGCTAATCAGATGTTTGAGGTTAGTATAAAAAAAACTAATGAAAATATAGAGCAATACTTTATTTGGTTGCATTCGATGCTCTCCACCAAATTCTTCCACAATAATCACAGAATATCAGGAATTGGAAGGGACCTTGAAAGATCACCTAGTCCAATCCCCCTGCCAGAGTAGGAGCACCTAGAGCAGTCACTCTAAATGCAACACCAAACTAGATGAACTGAAAAAATCCAACACCTTTACACCAGGGAGAATGATTTCCCACAGACCTTCAGAACATTTACCCTTGGCTTCTTGTTTCTACCCAAGAACTCTGCAGAAAACCCCACCTGCACTATAAGGTCCTGCACAAACCCTGACCCTGGCATACACATCCGAAAAAATGAGTCTCCCCACAACAGCTCTGAAAAAGCACGTTTGCCCAAAGGGATATTTCAGGAACTTAAACAAACGCTGATTTGACAGCAGCGTAATACAAATCAGGAGTTAAACACCACAGCTCCCCACGCAAAGACTGTCTCCAAAAGCACGAGCGCTCATTAACTTATTTTTAGAATAGCACCATCAAAATAACTCACTGTGGCAGTGAAAGTCATCCGTAACTTCTGACACATGGTGCCACTTACACGGTAAGACCCATTATTTCCAGTACACCCATCCAACATAACTTCTACCTGCGAATTCCTCCATGGTTAGGTGCACCTCCCTGCATAGGTGCTAACGAAGCTCCGACGGCTTGGCTGGCTGCCAGCTCTGGGGGCCACCTCTCCAGCCCCCACCAAGAGCACTGAAAAGCCATAGGATTTCACCAAGGAAAGAATCGCTTTGCAGAACCAAGCACCAGCCTCACGGAGCCAGCCCTGCTCCTCTTCATGCCCTCCCAACCTCTGCTGCGAATAAACCAGACTGCAGCACGTTGCCCATTCATTAAACAGACTCCGAGAGAGTTAAGGAAGGAAAGCTCTCTGTATGTGACCCCACTTAAACGTGGTCTTCTTGTTCCCACGAGAGCATAAAGGAGGTCCCATGAGGACATCTACTAACACTCCAGAGCCTAGAAATACCACATTGAAAAAGGCGCTCGACACAAGAGAAGGCACCGATCTGATCACTCAAGCCGGGGTTCGCTGAGCAGCTTCGTTTACACACCTCCCACACCTCTGCCTTGACTGTCACATTTGGAAAGAGTTGCCCAAAAGGTGCAAAAGAGACACCCCGCGAACGCTGGGCTCCTCAGAAGAGCAGCCCTGGGCCCCGGGCGGCCCCGCTCTGACAGACGTCGCCGGCGCCAAGTCGCGACTTCAGCTTCCCAAAAGCACAAGCTTTTCGAGATCCATTTAGCATTTCACCCTTTACAACACGGCAGAATAAATGCAATAATATACACATGTATAAAAATCCCTGAAAAGCCACTACTAACACCGACATTTGGCCGCCCGGGGAGGTCCCCGCCAGGCGCCTCAGAGNCGCCCGCCGCCATCTTCGCTCCCCTCTCACGTGACCCGCCGCGCGGAGTCCTGCGCGGCACCGGCGTCACGTGGTGGGGGTGCCGCCGCTCCTCCTCCGGAGGGCTGGGGTCATGTGACCGGCGGCGGCGCCAAGATGGCGGCGTCCTGTGAGGTGGGTCCGCGCTCGGTTCCTGGGCGGCCGTGGGGGCGGTCGGGGATGGCTGCAGCCACTCGGCGGGACCTGGGACTCACCCGGGTAGAGCCCGGGTTGTGCGGCTGAGGGGAGAAGGGGGTGGCCGGCGGCGCGGAAGGACGGGGTGAGGGGAGCCCGCAGCGCTGCGGAGGATACGGAGAGGAGACGGAGGGGGCAGGTGCTGCAGCCAGGCGAGAGCTGCTGGGCGTTTGCGATTACGTCGGTAGGAAGCGCCCCTACCCGGGATGCGGATCGTGAAGCGGGTCCCGTTGGGTGGGAGCGCTGGGGAGCTTCACGTTACCTGGAGGGAGGTGTGGGAGACAGGAATTGCCGCAGGCACAAGAAAATGAAATAATTCAGCAGTGAAATATAACGCGTTGCTCGTCGCCAGGGCAGAGGCGTTCCAGGCGGCTGAGCACAGCAGGAGACCGGTGTTTCGCACTGTGAAATCCCCCCTTGCCTTGCAGCCCAGCTGGCAGGCTGCCTTCTGGGGGAAGGAGGCTGTCCTGTGTCGCTGTTGATGCAAGAGCTGGGCTGCAACCTCAAAGTTGGCAGCCCGAGTGGGAGGGCTTTGTCAATTTTTGATTGGCTTGGCATTTTCCCTGCCTCTTCTAAAATAAACCGTGAGTTTCCCCCTCCCCTGTACCCAGAAACAACAGAGAAGACCCAAATACCACGGTCGGTTTTAGATATTGCCCATGTGGGTTCTTTTTATTAACTGTGATTAATTCTTCTGTTCTGTTTAAAAATTAATTGCGATGGCATAAAAGATTATACTTGGCCTGATCTAGCTGTGTAGCAACAGTAAATGGAATGAAGTTGTTTGGCAATTAAGTATTTCAGTCTGTATGAGTAAGGATGCCAAAAAGCAATTTATTAATAATTAAGAGTTTTCAGTACAAAGTCATAAATAAATGCTCCAGACCCACCGTGGGAGGGAGCTTGATGGGACGAACTTTAATAGCTCCCCAGTAATGTTACTCCTGAGATCTCCATCAGTGTTATAAGCTGGTGGTGCTGTTCAACACTGCATGTAAACCCAAACCAGAATTTTAAATAAACTTACCCGCTTCCCTGAGGGAACTAATGTAGGTATCAGCAATGAGACTGGGGGAGCAGAATTTAGTCAGAGTTTACTGCTAATCAGCCTAGGGGTGGGCCAAAAAGGATGAAGCAATGCAGTTTCACCTGCAGATCCCTTATCCAGCAGGGGTATCTGCAACTGCTGTTCTACTGCCAGCTACAGAAACTGATACCTTCCAAGAGCTCAGAAGAGATGCCACTTTAATGGCATTGGCTTACAAATGGCTCAGACGTAATATCAAGTTACAGATAAGAAGAAATAAAGGTTGCCAGAAAGCAATAAATGCTGCTGAGAGTTTCATAACATTGGGAATGCCCACAACACCTCAAAGAAGATACGATGTGATTTGACCCACTGGAGTCCTCATGTGCAGTGCGGATTATCTCAACTATTTAGCTGATAGTCCAAAAGTTGAGTGTGCAGTATGGCTGTCAGTAGCTGCAAGGCTCGATTCAGAGAGGGTGAGGTGTTGTAGCTGCAGTAGGTGTCAGTAAGAAAAGGGAGTGAGGTTATAGAAGATACTGACTGCTTTAGGTCACAATCAAGAATATCTTGCAACGTTTAATTCCTCTTGAAGAATTTGAATGCTTAGCAGAGGTTAAACAAATCACAAAGTAATTCACAAAACCCACATATGAAATCAGGTTCTAAAATTACCTTTAAACTTTTATATTTGCCATATTTCAAATTCACACCATCACAACGAAGCCTTCTGGGACCATTTATGGCTTGTTTGCTTCCTGTTTCAAGTCAAAGATGCTGCAACAGCAAGTATTAAAAACTGTCTGAACACCCCAGTATTCAGTGGTTCTGTTTCTGTCACTGTGGGCTGATTTCTCTGATTCTCAGAGGGGGATCACAATTTTGGCTGATCCATTATTTCATTATCTCACTGGCTTTGTTGGTTTTTTTTATTCACCTGTGCGTTGATATTAACAATCAGCACATAATTTTCAGTTTAAATTGAGCTTAATTAACAACCAGCTGTGTGGAAGCTTTAGGTTTCCTATTAGTTGCTTTAATCGTTTGTTGTGGTGTGTGTTTGTTTAACAGGAATCGCAGTAGGATGAAAGGGACATCTTCCTAATGGACAAGTGTTGAGCACACTGGGACTCCTGACAAAGATTTCAAAGGCTGGAGCCACGTTGGAGAGGAAACATGTTAAACAAGCCGGTGCTGGTGGAATCCCTGATCGTGTTCATCATCATCCTCTCCGTGCACACAGTGGTGTGGGACCGGTATTCCTGGTGCGCCGTCGCTCTCGCCATCCAGGCTTTTTATGTCCAGTTCAAATGGGACCGTCTGCTCCAGCTGGGGGGGGCTGTGTTCCAGTTCCGCACGGCAGCAAACAGCGGCCTCCTGCCAGCTAGTATGGTCATCCCTTTGCTGGGGATAGCGATGAAGGAGAGGTGCAAATCTGCTGGCATTGTGTACTTTGAACGTTTTGGCATAGTTGTAGCTTCCACAGGCATGCTGGTCGCTCTCTTTCTGTCTGTAATAGCGGTTGGCATCACAAAACCTGTGCCAACCAACACCTGCATCCTTACTGGTATTGCTGGCAGTATAATTATCTATACCATGAAGCACTCCTTGACAGTTTCTGAAGTGATAGAGGTCCTAGAAGTGCTGCTAATTTTTGTCTACCTCAGTATGATCTTGCTGTACTTGTTGCCTCGATGTTTTACTCCTGGAGAAGCTTTGCTAGTTCTTGGAGGGATAAGTTTTGTTCTCAATCAGCTCATTAAACGCTCATTGAATGTAATCGAGGGCAGAGGTGATCCCATAGACTTCTTCCTTCTGGTAGCAGTTGTTGGAGTTATTCTTCTTGGGCTTTTTTTCACTGTGCTCTTCATTTTCATGGATTCGGGTACGTGGATCTCCTCCATGTTCTTCCACATGATGACAGCAGTGCTAGGCTTAGGGGTCATCATGCCTTGGCTTTACCGACTGATCCAGAGGAACCCTTTGTTCTGGCTACTCCAGTTTCTCTTCCAGACACAGACAAGAGTTTACCTTCTTGTATATTGGACCTTTTTGGCTGCTTCAGCATGTGGCGTAGTTTTCTACCAGAATGCTAAAAGATCGTCTGAATCTAAAAAGCACCAGGCCTCGACTATAACCAGGAAATATTTCCATTTCATTGTTGTAGCTACTTATGTTCCTGGACTAATCTATGACCGCCAGCTTCTCCACGTTGCTGCAGTACTGTGTCTGGCAGTGTTCATCTTCTTAGAGTATATTCGGTACTTCAGGATCAAACCATTTGGGCAAACCCTTAGGCGTTTGCTGTCTCTCTTCTTGGATGAAAGAGACAGTGGACCTCTGATCTTGACTCACATTTACCTCCTCCTTGGCATGTCCCTTCCAGTATGGTTGTTCCCCAGATCTTGTGCTCCTAAAGGTACCTTGTCTGGGGCAGGAGCACTGGTCCCCTACTCTGGGGTCCTGGCAGTAGGGGTAGGAGACACTATTGCCTCCGTTTTCGGTAGTACAATGGGGGAAATCAAATGGCCAGGAACAAAGAAGACAGTTGAAGGGACAATGACAGCTATTTTTGCTCAGATCATTGCTGTGGCTCTTATTCTGATCTTTGACACCAGCGTGAATCTGAACTCCAGCTACGCCTGGATTCTGGCATCTGTGAGTTTAGTTTCTCTTTTGGAAGCTTATACTACCCAAATTGATAATCTGCTGTTGCCTCTCTACCTCCAGATAATGTTTATGGCTTAGAAGCATCTCCAGGAGCAGAGGTTTCCCCTTTTCTAGATAGAAGTGGTAATAGAGTATGCACTGTAATGAGCTGAAAGCTGATCTAAATGCTGCTTTTGGTACAGCAGTTAAAACTGTTAAAAGCAGAAATGAAAAAGACCTATTTAAAATAAAGGGTTTATTTGGCTTTGGTTTTTCCCCTGTTTAAAAAATAGAGGTTTTGTTTGGTCTTGTTTTTTTTTTCCCCCATTTAAAACAGCATGAGTTGATTTGTGTTCTCACAAGAACACAACTGACTTGTGAATTGGATTATTAAACATGAATGCTATTTTTCTGTCTCTTCTGGGTGCTCAGAGGCAAAGGAGGTAGAGGAAGAAGAGGTAAGTCAGTAAGAAAACTAAAGAAGCAAACCTCTCAGATTGTGCCACCTCTGTATTGCATCAGAACCAAAACTCACGTTACTGTACTGAGCCCTGCCACCTTGTATTACTGCGTATTTGAACTCCTCATCTCTGTATAAGCACCACTTAAAGCATGGTCTGTAATGAGGGTGACCACCATCTACACAAAGTGACTACGACTGTCCCAGTGTATCCAGTCACCATCAACAGGAGCCGTACAGACGCACTGCAACCTACAAACACGACTTCAAATTCAGCAGCTGTGACACCTAAACTTATCTGAGGCAGATGCAGGAGGTTCCAGAGCGTAAGGGACTGCTTACTCCAAACAGTACTAGGCAACAGGGTTGCAGTTTTAGCCCTAAAGGTTTATGCAACAAGAAGAATGTTTTATCAAGATTTTCAACTAGAAATTCATTTGGAATAACATTCAATAAAGGAGAAAAAAAGCTAAGCAAAATTACAGAAAAACCTAATTGCACATTAATCATGAAAGCAGAAAATCTGTTCAAGTCAATAAATTTCTTTAATACTGTTGCAGTTGTCTACTTTTCAGATTTTTTTCAGCTAGGTGTTTAATCAATTTATTAAAATGTTTCTATCAATCAATTGAGTAAAGCCATTTAATTCTGTCCATTTAATTAAAATTATAACTACCATTTTATAGCAAAAAACTCCATCTGATTTTTATGTATTAAATGCTCCGTATTGACAATCTCTTCTCACCCGTTTGCTGAGCAGCCATTGGAACAAGACACATTAAAACACACCCTCTCCGCCTCTTCCCTTCCCCTGAGAGGGATCCAAGAGGAACATTTGCACCCCAGGATTGTTGTTTGCAGGATGAACTGAACTCCTGACGCTTCTTTTACTCATTTTAGGAACAGTCCTGTGCGAGTCCAAGATTCCTCACACAATAGCGTCCTACAGTCCTGGCCCTGAGACTCTTAGGAGTGAAAATAAGAGTGGGGGTGGAGTGAAACTGGTGCTGCAGGGCAGCAAAATTGGCTCCAAAATCTAATATTGTGTTTATCCCCACAACAAGCCAGGACTCGACTGGCCGAGAGGCAGCATTGCCCAATTTACCCCCCTGCCTGGGCAGGGCTCCTGAGATTTGGTACTGCTTTTCCTGAGGATCTCACAACTGCCCAGAGTCGGTTTTGGTTAATTAGGCAATAAATTGTCAGATACTTTTCGTAGGAAACCAGACTCAGCAATTGTGCTCGACTGACTTGCCTTCACATTTAACAGGAAATCCTGCAAATCCAATCCACCTTCTTGCTTTTGTTTATACCTGCAATGTATAAAAACATCTAGTTCAAGTGCAACATGGACAAACTACCATTCCTCAGCAGAAAAGTGCTATTCTGAATTAATAACTCACTTAATGGCAAAAAAATACAGAAAACACTTTAGTTGCTTCCATCATGAGCCACGGTCTCCGCCTTTGGCATCATAAAATAGTACCAGAGTTGAAGTCATTTCCCTTCCATCCCACTCATGGCTTTCAGACAAACTGCAGACAAGGTAAGGGAGGGTGGCAGCTCTCCCTGCGCAGCCTTTGTGCCCGAGGTTACTGCTGTTGCCATCGCCCAGCTTCCCAACCCCTGCTACAGCCACCCCAGCCTTCCTCTGTGATGAAGTCCTTGCCGTCCTGAATCTTTCCTGCATTGCCCAGCAAAGCCCAAAGGGCCAAAAGGAAACTTCTTCCCATCAAGAAACCAAATGTGACTATTTCACATCAATCCAATGCCAGAGGCTGGCAATACGCTTTCGAAAGGGCTGAGTCAGCAAGAACCAGGGCTCACCCTGGCAGGACACCAAGCAGCCTTAAGGGCTTCTACCACGCAATTAATGCATTGATGATGCCGGGCTCATATCTCAGGGTTGCCACCACAGCAGTGCCAGTGAAATCACACCTACACGGCTCCTGTTCAGCTTAGGATACAGGCTTGAGCTTGCCTCAGATGTAACTCAGGTTTCTTTAAGCTCCTTAGGTTTCACCTGGCTATAAGTTGCTTTGGTTTTGTTGTTTTGAAGATAATTGTGCTTGTGCACACTGGGGGTTCAAACCGGTCATCAAAAAGATCAGCCCTGGCCCCATCTATTGGGAGAAGGTCACATTGTCTTCCTCAAATAAAAGATGAGAGAGATGAAGAAATTTTTATTTATTTATTTATTTAAACGTTAAGAGTTTGATTGGGAGGTTTTGTTCTCATAATTTCAATATGAATCTTTAAGAACTGTAATGTTTTTAATCAACACACCCAGAGATCAAACACTCAGCTACAGTTGGCTAGAAAGACTTAAAAGATTGACTACAGAAGTAGGCTTCCTGCTCTGTTTTCATTTTGCTGACAACAGGGTTATTTTTGCTCACTGTTATTCAAACAATAGGACAGAGACCTGAGGGTAAAAGTCAGCCATGATGCATTCACCTGCATTGCTGAGATCGACACAGACTCGAAGTGCACTAGATGGCTCTTCACTTAAACAGAATACTGAGTGTCTGCAAGAAGAAATACTTCTTAACTGGCCCCAGTCAATGTGCAGCAATCTTTAATGGTCTCTTCTCTTGAGAACTGAGAAAGTTTCCTTCCCAAGAGGGCTGGGGGACTCTTCTCGTTCTAGTAAGGCCCGTGCTGTAGTAGAAGCTCCTGCCTAATGCAGGTCTATTCGGTTGCATCAAGGGTGCTTGTTCTGAGAAAAGGATTCATTAATCTTCAGAGCTGATCTAGTGGAAGTTGTGTTTAAAGAGAACACATTCAGAAAAGAACCTTGATTGGCTACAGACTCCAGAAGCAAATCACTAGCTTCAAGTATAGAGCGATGGAAAAGGCAGTTCAGGAGTTGGCTGCAGCCTAGGAAGTGAAGAAGGATAAACAGGATTTCAGAGCCAATTCATGACAGATTCAGAAGAAAGCTGAACATATTTCAGAGTGGCTGATGTGTGCTTTGTTGATATCGGGTCAAAATGATCAAAATTATCTGTGATTCCAGTTTTACAGGTAGGAAATCAATGCTAACTGAGGTCCTACCAATAGAAACTCCGTGACATGAAAGGCTGCCAATTAAAGTTCATACAGGCTGACACATTGGAAAGGGTCTCGTTTGCTCAGCTGCTTGTTAGGAGGGTGACCTTACCAGTTCTCTTTGCTCCAGCTGGTGTCTTTGGCTTCCATCACATGGAAGGTGAACACGTGGCGAGAAGAGTCCGAGCTGTTCAGGTCACTCTTATGGACAACTTCTCCATGGATGAGAATGAGTCCACCTGTTTGAAGGAAACACCTGTACTGCTTCTTTCAATTTTGAGTGCTGGCTTCAAAATATCAGGGAAGTTGAAAACGTTAAAATACAATTTAAGCTCTTCAGTCTTTCTTGAGCTGTAAAGCAGACTTGTTTGGGGGTTGTTTTTACCTTTACTTATAGGCAGAGGAATGAACTGGCTGTCGTCGTAGGCTGGCTCGGACCCTACAAACTCTACACATGTTGAGGTACCTGGAGCTGCACGGACCATTCTCCGGGTAACTCCATCTGTGAATCCACAGAATAAGCAAACACACACAAAGATTAAACAGCCAGTTGCATTCTGCACAGCAGAGGAAGAATATCTGATTTCTCTTGGCAAAGATAAGAGCTTTATTATTACAGTGTATTCCATTTTTTCCTTAGTAATTTGTGTGGGTTGTATTTTTTTTTCATTAGGCAAAGATTTAGGATTTTCCAGATGTGGCAGAAACTGATGGAACAACTGCCTTTTGTTTGTTTGCCTTTCTGGCTCTTTCTGTTGCAACACAGCCCTCTAGGAACACAAATAGTCATAAACTTAGGCAAAGCCAACCTTTGCTCCATTTCTCCTCTCTATTAGAGCATAAATTGCGATCAGAGCATAGACCACTCCAGAGTGACAAGGGATGAGCACACTAAAATCTGCAAGAGCACTGTGATTACACTCAGGTGAGCAACAGCTTAACTCTGATTAGCGTGCTTTAAGAGGCAGTGAAAACCAGAGAACTCTGCTGTTAATCCAATGGTGGTTACACACACAGCAACCACCATCAGCCACAACAGCCAGTACACAACCCTGTGCTGATGTGGTTTTGTCTGTGTTCCCCACCCCCAGGAGACTGGCTGCTCCCCGACAGCTTGGATGGTGTCCAAAAGACCCTTGCATAGACTCAGAGGCTTTCCTCCTTTATTGAAATTCAGACCAACATTTGACAGGTGTGTGTGTGGGGAAGAGGATTTTTATTTCAGTTATATCAGGCTTGTCAGCTTGTATCGGCCAGGGCAAAAAAAAAAGAGGGGGGGGGGGGGGGGGGGGGGGGGAAGGGAGAGGAGAAGGATCTTTATGAAGGGGATGCAACCTGGAAAAGAGAGAGTTTTGTGAATGGAGTGAGTGGATGGAAGGAAAAAATTAAATACAAATAAACTTCAGTGATGAGTTATTTCTCACTGCATTCCTACTCCAGAAAGCAAAAGAATTATGATTCTTAGACTTGGTGAACATTTTCAAGGCTACAGTCAAAACTGTGGAAGAAGCATCAACATAGAGCAGTGACCTGCTTCCCTGCAGGAAGAAAGGACTCAGTGCTTTAAGACCTTCTTTAGATTAAAGTCTTAAATCTCAGCAAGGAGACCGACAGGGGAGATTCTGAATGGCACAGGGGAAGCTTCTGAAATAATACTGAAGCAAAAAGAAAAGATTGAGGAGCAGTTTTAACCGATTCTGGAGTAAATAACAATTCAGGACTGTCCTTGCTTGCCCCTGTGCCCTCTGTGATTCTGTGGTCTTTTGTTTCTAGTCTAGGTGTCAACTTAAACTAAACAGACAAAACCAGATCAGCACAGGGTCGTGCAAAGGCTGCTGTGACTGATGGTGGTTGCTGTGTGTGTAACCACAATTGGATTAACAGCACGGTTTTCTGGGTTTTACTGCCTCTAGGGCACACTAATCACTGTCAGCCACATATACTATCTTTTTTTTATTATTATTAAAATATATTGTTAAGTTAGACTCGCGTGAGGGACTGGTGGCCAAGAGCAAAGCGAGGCAGTTGTTAACCTGCTGAAAAACGTGGCTGTAGATTTGACAACAGCACGGGAGGAGGTCTATGTAAATAAAGTCATCCTTCCAACAAACAAGAATACAATAGTGTGTTCCTGCAGGCAGTAAATGACACAGAGAGCATAACAGTCTGCATTACCCTCCAACCCTTAATCAAGACGAGGGAGGGTGTTTCACAGCACGCACCAAACTCCCAGGACTCTTACTGGTGTGAGAGCCAGGGATGAACCACAAGCAGCCGTTCTCCTGCGTGGCGTCCTCCAGGGCAATCCAGAACCCTAGGACTCTGCCCAGAGGCTCCGTGTGCAGGAAGGTGGCATCCTGGTGCGGGGTCACTGCAAGGAGAGAAGGTCATTAGGGTCTTGTAATGCCCAAGGAATCGAGTACTGCTAGAAGGACGGCAGGTTTGTTCCCCCGGACTTTTCAGCCTGACCTACCCTGCCCACCCATCTGTCATACACATTAGATCTTACATCAACACAGCACCTTTCAGCCTGCTGCAAACATAACAGCAGCTCTTTGTTCAAGTTCTATATGATATAAAAGCATCTCTTGAAAATGTGAATGCTTTTTAATGATTTTAAAGAAGGTTTGGACCACAAAACTCACAGGTTTAAATCTGATTTTGAGCCTTTTTCCTGGTAATATTTCTTTCCTAAAGGAGTATTATCTGCAGTGTGATACAGAGAGAATACAAAGCTCACCTTCACCACCAATGCCAGGTTGCTGCAAGGAAAGAAAGGTGATGTGTGAAGAGAAGAGTTGCACAGCTTCCCACCAAACAGGGTCTTGTTTCTCACGTGACAAGACTGCTTGGATTACTGTACCTTGAAGATATACATGCTCTGCACAACTACCGGTCTCTCAAGGCCTAATTTTCTTCCCAGTTCCTGCAAGAAAACTTCCCAAGGTTTTTGTTTGCCGTTTTCTGCATGCTATAAAGCAGCATTATTTGAAGACATTTAAATTTACCTTTGAAGATATTTAAATTTGCTTTTATGGGCAAAATTATTATCATTGGGAATCTAGAAAACTATGATTAACTGCTTCAGAAATTGATTATCTTTTTTCCCCAGACCATTCTAAGAATCAGTAACAGCTCAGCTCACCTGCACCTTGGAGGAGTGGGTGATTTGCTTGAAGACAGGATCATGAGCATGTAAAGCTAGGGGAAAGAAAAGGCTTAGGCTGAAGATTTCATTAACAGGAGGGAACTTGGCGGCTCTCGGTGATGAGCCGCAGAGACGACAGCCGAGCAAGATAAACTCCAGCCAGGAACTTTCACCCCTCCCGAGAGTGATACACCACTTGTAAACTTGTACAATCTTCTTTAGAGGCTCAAAATATAATAATTCACTGGCCACACACTGCAGCTATATATATTATGCGACTAAATATTATGCAAATGCTAACTCAACAACCACTAGACTAAACATGAAACTGAGGCAGATAGGGGAATTTGCCCTTTAAAACCACAGTTCTTAAGACCTCCAAAAAAGTAATTACTGCAAAAATAAGCTAGGGCTTGTCTTTGGTGGCCTTTGCAGAGGGCCACAGCCTGCAGATCAGAGCTTTTTGCACACAGACACTTGCTACAGCCCAGTTCTGGCAAAACAGTAAAGCAAAGACTTGGGGAATCAGGGCTCCATCTCATCATGAACAAATTTGCCAGGAGGACCCACGACTGGGTCCAGCAGGGGCTGCTCCTGAGCAAGGGATGAGACAAGACTTGACCAAGGAGTTATTACAAAAAAAAAAAGTCAAGAAAAGCCCTTTGAATTATTAAGTTGCCGAGTCAGCAGGCATCTACAGTTATTTTCACTTCCCCTGGAGAAAAGCTGAAGCATAACAGAATGGCAGGGGGGCTGGAGCAGGGGGAGAGTGCTTTTCTAAGAAAACCAAAGAACTGAGGATTCTCAGTACTGAATTTCCAAGTTTAGTGAAGTTTAATCTGATCAAAGGTCATGTCTTTGGAGATGCAGGGAAACCTGTTCTCATTTTCCATGTATTGTTTGAAAAGAAAATGGATCAAAAGCCAAATTCAGTAGCTGAAAGGGAGAAAATAGGTCAAACTGAAACCAGTAAGGGTAAAGAAAAGGTGCTGCTGACATCAAAGAAAGGAGGACAGCTTCGGCCTTGGCAACCCACCACTGCATAAGACACATTTCGATCTGTACTGAATGTGACCAGTCTTAGGTGGTAAATTTGTTAGAGCAATTTCTTACATAAAAGAGACAAGGGCTGAAGTCCAAACTTTCGCATGTCAGTGACTCTGAGCTATGCACAGCTGAAAAACCACCGAGAAGGGTTTCTTGAAGAGAATCATAAAGGAAGATTTTTGTCTTTTTGACAGCAAAGAGCGAGGGGCAGCACAGAGAGAATGGCAGACAATGACAGAGCGACGTAGGGAAAAGCAGTCTGTCACATGGAAATCAGGTTGAAGAATTTAATGCAGAAACTCAAAGCCAAACAGCCCGGGGTTGCAAAGACAGGAGCTGCATGTCCATAGCAGCAAGAGGGGGTGAGGACTGAGATATTTGATGGGGTTGTCCCGAGGAGGTACAGAGAAGCAACAGAAGAGGGAAGAAGTAATTTCTCTGCTCAGAAAGATTTCAACTCAGATGAACAAAGTTATAGTGAATAGATCTGGAGAAATCCTCATGTCTGAAAATCACATCATCCCTCTCAAAGCTCTGTCTTTTAAACATACCATGGCCAATCTTGCTGATGGATTTCTCCTTTGGAATTAGAAAGTTACCTACAAAACAAAACTAGGATTTAGCACTGTTTGCAAAGTCAGAACTGTCCCTCGAGGAAACTGGCCCCTGACCCCTCACTCAGCCTTCTCCTGTTCCCTCCCCTCCATGGCTAGCTCAGGCCAGGGCTTACCTCTCTCATCCAAAACACCTTTCTCAAAGAAGAATCTAATCTTGTCTCCACTGGTTAGGAAATAATCCGAGCTACCCTGCCAGGGATAAGAGCCCAATAAAGATAGTATCCTTGCAAAAACACAAATGAACCTTTGATCAAAGCATTCACACTCACCTGCATCTTTTTCCCATCAAGACGCAGCATAAACAAAACACAGTCAACAAAAATCACTTGTAAAAAGGCTTTCCACAAAACTAGATCTCTGGTATTGATTAAGACTTTACAAGAACTTCTCACAGAGGCCATCCTTGCTTTTCCTTTGTTAGCTGCCTGAAAAAGTGCTATTTTCTGTCTGCAGAACAAGTATAAAGTGATCTGTGAGAGCTGCTTGCAGCTACCAGGGGGAATAATTGTGGGGGCTGAAATCACAGCAGGGCCACATGCCCCCTTCTCCTCCTTCACCCTCAGATAAGACCAGCACCAAACTTATGTAGAAAGCCGGAGGGAAAAAGTGTCTCTTGCAGCATTACATTCAGTTCAGAGGAAGGAAGGGTTGTGCTCCCCCAGGGTGAATCCTGAGCATCTATTTGCCTCTTCCCTGTCTCCTTCCAGTGCTGGGAGGGGGACAGCCCTGCCCTTCTCGGTACCTGCGCCTGGAGCTGCTCCTCTTCCTTGGTGGAGAACTCGGTGCGGCAGTGCGGCGGCACTTCCATCTCCGCTATGATTCTCTGAATGGCGTTCCTCATGCTGTCACACTCCTCTGCCGTGAAAAAATGCTCGAGGACAAGGAAGCCATCCTCGTGGAACTGGAAGAGATAGGGTGACTGCTCTCCTCCCAAGTGCTCAGGGGAAGCGGCACAAAGCAAGAGAAAACAGCCCCGGCCCGTTGTTGTGCCTCAGTTCAGCGTGAAAAGCATCCCAACTTCAGCTCTGCAGCTGGACAACCTGCTTTTAACCTCTAATTTTGGGAGAGGCTTCTATTGTAAATAGAACAGGCTCATATAAATTAACAGGCTCATATGCCATACAGTTAAGAACAACACATCTCAACACCTCAGTCTGCAAAGCAGGGAAGATATCATCACTAGAGCCTCTGTGGCTTAAGGATATCCTTATCTAAGATGCATGACCAGCAACTATTAAATCACAAAGCCTGCTAACATGATCAGAGCACTCATATCTGGGTTCCAAATAAGAATGAGATTTCTTTACAAGCTGTTTTCTCCAAGGGAAATATCCCTGGGTGATTTCTCACGGTTGACTACACAATCCCTTACAAAATACAGTGAACTCTGTTGGCATTACTGTTTCTTTTTATAGAAGACCCTGAGGATTATCCTACCACAGGCAGATTTCAGTTTCACAGACAAGAGGTGAGCAGTGGGCATGACAGAAATTCCTTCAAGAGCCCTGTGGGACAAGATACCCTCTGGAAGAGTTTGTAGCCACGACAGGATCCTCACACACTCAAAATGAATGCAAGAAGCTGTAAAGAATTACAGTGTTGTAAAGCTGATCATGGGTTATCTAGTAGCAACCATGAATTACAAGTAGCCTCACCTGCCTGCACTAAGACAGGCTCCTTCCCAGGGTGCCATCTCTTACCTTTTGGATCTGACGCTGGGTTACAAAGGCCATCAGAGGCAGAAGCTCCCAGGATCCCAACAGCAACACCACAATGTCACCCAGGCTCTCTGCAGGGCTGACTCCCCGCCTCTTCACGTGATCCTGTCCCCAGCATGTGATAACAGCAAGCGCTGGGCAGGCGGAATGTTGCTCAGCCAGCGGAGCTGCCTCTCGAGGCGTATTGTCCCCCATCTCCGGCTGTTTGTTCCTGGCAGGGACATCCTGGACTGCAGAGCTTTGTTGTAGCTCTTGCTGATACTCAAAGTGCATAAAAATGTTCCACTCAAGTACGATCACAAACATGATTCCCTTCATAACTCCAAGAAGAATCACTTTTTAAACTATTAATCCAGATTAAAAACATATGGGGCAGTTAAGCTGGTAAACACAGTGGTAAAATAAGATTCAAGTGGGATGCAAAGATCTAAAAGTTTCAAAACAAAATTTAGAGTGGTGATTCAGGCTCCTATCAAGCCCTTTTTGCTCAGTCAGTAAGTCCTGCCAGCAGTTCAGCACCTGGAAAGGATTCCAGAGACCAGTGATGATTCCAGATGGCAGTCAGACTAATGGGTGTTAAACCTTAGAAGTACCTGAAGGGTGGGTGGAAGGAGGATGGAGCCAGACTCTTTTCAGTGGTTCCCAGTGACAGGACGAGGGGCAACGGGCACAAGCTGGAGCACGGGAAGTTCCATCCAAAGAGGAGGAAAAACTTCTTTCTGGTGAGGGTGTCAGAGCCCTGGCAGAGGCTGCCCAGGGAGGGTGTGGAGTCCCCTTCTCTGGAGACCTTCAAGCCCCACCTGGATGCAGCCCTGAGTGATGTGCTCTGGGCAACCCTGCTTTAGCAGGGAATTGGACTGGGGGATCTCTAGAGGTCCCTGCCAACTCTGACAATTCAGTGAGCCCATGAAAGCTGAAGAGTTTTCACTAAGGGTTCTGTGAAAGTCCTAGAGAACATTTCTGTTATTTTCATTCACAGCTGCTCTTTGGCCACGTACACCTCCCCTCAGCTTGCCCTCCCACAGCTCCAAATGAGCAGCTCAGTAGATAAACCCAAAGCCACGCTTCAAACCAGAGAGAGAAAACAGAAACCAGATGAAAAAACCAGAAGAGCGAAGAACAGATGCCAGCCCAGCGGTGGCGCTCCCCACCAACACATCCTTCCCATCCCACCGGAATCCCTGGGGAAGGATTTTCTCTCCAGAGGATGNGAGGTCCCTGCCAACTCTGACAATTCAGTGAGCCCATGAAAGCTGAAGAGTTTTCACTAAGGGTTCTGTGAAAGTCCTAGAGAACATTTCTGTTATTTTCATTCACAGCTGCTCTTTGGCCACGTACACCTCCCCTCAGCTTGCCCTCCCACAGCTCCAAATGAGCAGCTCAGTAGATAAACCCAAAGCCACGCTTCAAACCAGAGAGAGAAAACAGAAACCAGATGAAAAAACCAGAAGAGCGAAGAACAGATGCCAGCCCAGCGGTGGCGCTCCCCACCAACACATCCTTCCCATCCCACCGGAATCCCTGGGGAAGGATTTTCTCTCCAGAGGATGAAAAAAAAAAAAAAAGGAAAGGCAAAAAACCATAAACGTGTTTGGCTCTTGTGGGAAACACTGAAAACATCCTTTCAGCAGAACTCCACAAAAAATAACACCCTGGGGGCGGTTTTATGCATTGCTCACCCCGCCAAAAGAAAACTCAACAAAATGAAGGAGTGCAAGATGCTGATGGGGAGGTGTCTACTTCCAAACATAGTTACTAGAGCAAATAAAAAACATCTTAGAGAGGTGTTATTTGGGAAAAAAAAAAAAAAAAGCAAACACTAAACCAAACCAAACCAAACTCCTCTGTTCTGTAAGGGATTCAACTCTGGATAAAAATCTTTCCCCATATCACAGCATCACAGAATATCAGGGATTGGAAGGGACCTTGAAAGATCATCTAGTCCAATCCCCTGCTGGAGCAGGAACACCTAGAGCAGATCAC
>VZTM01006254.1:440313-490732 GCA_013400555.1 Jacana jacana | reverse complement strand
CACCCCAGGATGCCATTGGCCTTCTTGGCCATGAGGGCACAGTGCTGGCTCATGGTCATCCTGCTGCCCACCAGGATCCCCAGGTCCCTTTCCCCTACGCTGCTCTCCAATAGGTCATTTCCCAACCTATACTGGTACCTGGGGTTGTTCTTGCCCAGATGCAAGACTCTACACTTGTCTTTGCTATATTTCATCAAATTTCTCCCCGCCCAACTCTCCAGCCTGTCCAGGTCCCACTGAATGGCAGCATGGCCTTCTGGTGTGTCAGCTGCTCCTCCCAGTTTGGTGTCATCTGCAAGTTCAAGTCTCCTTCCCTCTTTTTTTCCTTTTTTTTTTCTTTTAATAAAAAAGGAATTCAGTGTTTTCACTGAAAAACCATCTTTTTTCTTAGTATTTACAGCTCAATTTCAAGTCTTTCTCTGCACACAGGTGGATATAAATTCAGTAGTTGAAAAAGCTGAGTTTCACCAGAGACTTTAATCACCGGGCTACAAATGTGGAAGGGAAACAACCAGTCTCCAATGCTGCAAAACTGAAAAAGTCATATAGTTCCTCCTTCCTGTTCAAGGACTCTCACCAAATGATAGGGCTGAAATGTTTGGGGTTTTGTTTTAAGGAAGA
This sequence comes from Jacana jacana, assembly GCA_013400555.1. Taxonomy (NCBI): domain Eukaryota; kingdom Metazoa; phylum Chordata; class Aves; order Charadriiformes; family Jacanidae; genus Jacana; species Jacana jacana. The sequence continues at coordinate 490,111 of VZTM01006254.1, read as the reverse complement.
TCTTTAACTAGTGGAAAAAAACCTCTGCTGTTGCTATTGCCTGTAAATTCATCCCACGAGGATTCACCACAAGAGTCTCCAATCCTGGAAAATAAGCCTTCTACACACCCTCCCCAGTTCCTCTCGGTGCTACCCCTGTCATTCATGTCACGTATGTCTCATTCCCAGTCCATCATGTCATGTACATCTCATTCCCAGTCATGGTGTTTTTTCAGCAATTTAGCACGTCATCTTCTCCACTCCCCACCTTACACACAACACAACTTCAGAAACTGCTTTAGCTCATACACGTCACTGTAAACCACAGTTTTCCTATTGGATGGATTGTTTTGAGCAATATGAACAGCAGATCACAGCACATGACCCAGCAAGCACCGGAAGGTAACCAACTGCATAAACCAGGAGAGGCAACCCATCTTGGTGACAGGAGCATTCATCTCTGTTTGTCCTTAGGTGTCCTCCAGTTCTTTGCCATTCCAGATGTGCTCCTATTTGGAGGCTTAGAAAGGTCTTTTCAGCAAGAGGAAAGCCACCCATGCCACATCATCCCCAAAAAAGGCAGAGAAGGATGTCACCTTTGTAAATGCCTTCTCTTCCAGCATGTTTAGATAAGGAAAGTAGAAAGTACTTGGACAAAACTGGGAAATGACCCCTTTTTCCTTCCCTTCCTCTCCCTCCAAGAGCTGTTTCGCAGGCTACAAACAGCATTGTCTCCTGCCAGGTCCATAAGGAAAAGCGCACTCCTGGCAAACCCCATCGGAGGCTGCCAAAGCCCATCCCGTGTCCACACGAAAGGTAGAGACGGGAGCGACGTCTGGAACACGGACACCGTGGCCGGCAGAGCCCAAGTGTGTCAAACGCCTTCCCGGCTGGCCTGAAGATTATCCTCCTCACAGCGAGCTCCTGCTGAAACCGACTGGGGCCAAGGCAGCTCGCCAGCTCTCCAGAGGCAGCTTGAGCAGCTCAGCACTCTTGCCAGAACTGCTACTGCTGCAGCTGCCAGGGTTTTTAGGTAAAATTTCAGCTACGTCTCTTATTGCGTGTCCTGAAGCCTTCGATACGATCGGCAACAAGCAACAGGGTTTTTAATGAGGAACAAGGAGCAGGGGATCAATGACAACCAGGATTTAAACTGCATTAAATACTATATTAGTATTTAAAGTGGCACCGACACCTGAATACTTTTGTTTTCCCTGTACTGGCAACGCTTTCAAGTTATCAGAAGCCTCAGAAATGCGGTAATTTCCCATCAAGAGAATTCTCATTGTCATCGACAAGTACAAACAAGACTTACTTTCTTCAAAAACGAGCAAGGTAAAAAGCTTATGATGGAGTAGGGCTAGAGGATTTTACCAGATCAAACCCAGCTGTCCCTATTACATCTTCATGCTTTTCAGTGAGCTATGTACAAAATTTAGAGTTATCAGGATTTTAAAAAGTCTTTTTACAACAAAGACTGTTACCCTCAGGCTCTTTCCCCATCACTACTGAAGTCCTGCAGGAATCCAGCAGGAACCAGTTTTCTTTGATGGTACCTTTCATTCTTTGCTTTTGCTCAGCTTTTCATAGAACCAGTAAGTCCTCACCAAAAGGGGCTGCAGTTCCAGTGAGCCTTAGATGCCAAGGGGCATTTTGTCCTCTCCTTTCTTGGTTCAGTCCTTCGAAGCATTTTATTAAAACTCATCAATGCCAACCAGCAGCACCTTTCACCTGCTTCACAGCCTGCTCACGTTCTCTGTCCCTGAAGTGGGGCCACTGTCCCTGTGGTCAAGTAGTCTGGGGAAAAAGGACACAAGGGAAGGCAAAATACAAGAGAAATACCTTTTTGTGCAATAAAGGAGCTGCACAGAAACTCAAACTGTCTTTGAAAGTTACAGGCTGATTCTCTGTACTAAACCATCAACCTGATCCATTAGGAAAGATGCTGTCTGCCAGCCTTTGCTGTTGAAAACACAGCAGCCAGGGTAGGCAGAGACTGGGAAACACACTGAAATTATTTGTTACCAGTAGTTGGCTGGAGACACAATTTCTATGGCAACAGTTTTTTCCACTGTCTTCAGCCCCTATCCCTTTCCCAGGGAAGGGGAGCACAACGTGCATTTTGAAAACCCAACTGAGTTTCTATAGGACTGTGTAGACAATACTGTAATAGTCTTTTATTTAGCAATATAAACTGTATCAGCCATTAGTTAAAGTGATGGTGAAACGTGTAAGACCATCCAGGCTTGTCACAGAGCAGGGCCTCTTTCGCTCCACATCTACTTTGTGCTCATTTGTAAAGCAATGTCATAATCCACACGGTGGATTCAGGCAGTGAGTAAAAAAAAACAAAACAAACCCATAATAATACACAATAGTTGGAATTGTTAACATCTGTCTCCCGAAGAGCCAAGTAAGTGCCTTTACATACAGAAAACTTAAAAGAAANTTGTTAACATCTGTCTCCCGAAGAGCAAGAGCGTGAAAAGCCAAGTAAGTGCTTTTACATACAGAAAACTTAAAAGAACGCAGACATAAAAAGGAAAATGCAAATTAAAACCGAAAACTTTTATTCTGTTAAAGTGCCCAGTCTTACAAGTGTTTCCGAGAGAACAGCAGCAGCCTCGAGTGCTGAAGGTGGAGGAGCCGTGGATGAGCTGCCCCAGTCAATCCCACGTACACAGTGAATGTTGTGACTCTGAAATGTTACACCCAGTTGCATGTCTCGGATGCCAAACCGCAACCCTGCTCGGACATTCACAACACGGGAGCCAACGATGTTCAAACCATGAGTAGTGTCTTACTTAAATGGACACATTTGTCAGCTGTAAGATGACTCAGGCTCATTAGCCCCCCTCTCATTAAGTCTCCTCTAGAAAAGTTTTCCCCATTGTTCAATAAAATTCCTTTAATGGAGACTGAGAGGAAGAAAGGGAAGGGTAACTCCAGAAATACTAAATTAAACCTTTCCTTGTGTGAATTTGCACAAGTTTCACCTTTGCTACCTCGATCCAGTAATTCAGGTACAGCTACTTTTGAAAAAGGATTTCAGAGGTGAGATTTCTGAAGGATTTCATACTCTGAAGCACTTGGATATTAACCTGTGGCTGGAGGGAGAAAGGTTTGAGTCAAAAACTATTCTTGTCCAGTTCCAATTCTGCTTCATGCAGATACAGGTAGGACAGAAAACTCCCTCTGTCTTGGCACGTGTTTAGTAAAACTACAGGTTCCCCTGTGGGGCCAATCAGGGGGGGGGAAAATAATTTTAAAATGCAACAAGAAAAAAACATGAGAATCAAAGTGAAGTTTAAGCAATAGCTTCACCAGGGAGCATTCACACAGCCTTACCTTGGGGAACATTTCAGAGCAGATGACTCTGCTGTTTATGGTACAACAACATTGTTTGTCAGTGAGAAGTCACGACAGAAGTTAAGAAAACTCTCCATGGTTGGAAGAATCAAAGGGAACAGCTGGCTTCAGGCAGAGACTATTACAAATACACTTGAAAGAGCAAGTGCCTCTGGAGAAGTTACATTAATGAATCTCTAGAGAAGGCACAGCTATTAACGAGAAAAATAAATAAATTACTCCTCCCCTGAAGGAAGACTAAAAAATTTTAAAATCCCAAGAACTCAAACCATGTGAGTCCCTTTTTCAAAGCAGAACAAACAAACAGAAAAGGAAAGGAAGCAATGTCACAGCTGTTGAATCTATATTTGAAACTTTTTTCCATACACCTCATCCTCTGCAAAGGATGTGTTATTGTTCTAAAAATTCCTAGAATCATTTGTTAGAGAGGAAAACAACAAGGAAAAAAACCCCAAAAACCAGAAGAGGATCTCGGTGTGATTCAGAACAGAAAGCCACTTAATACTATTTATGGTAATGAACACCAAGAACTGACTTTAATTAAACAAAGTGAGCTAAATGGAGTGGATAAATGGTAATAAGAAATGAGGTAGGATTATTATCGGGAAGCGACAATTAATACCATCAAACATCACATCACAAAAAATACCTGCAACAGCTACTACCACTCAGACTGGCAGAGTAAATTAATTGGAGCCGCTGAATTAACTGGGGAGCCGAATAATAAAACCAGAAAACAATCTTAAACAAAGACCAACTTCAGCTAACGTTCCAGTGCATAGTTTCAGAGATACAGCAAGACTGAATAGATTCAATAGTATTTGGTATTCTTTGCATTTCAGATGGTTCAAATCATTAGTTATCATTCAGTACTTTTTGGGATATTTAGCAGGAAAAGCAGAACTACATTTTACTAACCTTCAGTCCTAACTGAGATGAGCCTGCTTGTGATCTACAGGGGCTCCAAAACTCATTCAGCTCAGAAGTGCTATTAAGGAAACAGTTGTTTTTAATTCAAGTTGCTGTATGGTTTGGGAACTAATAAATAATCTGGTTTGTTATTACTAGAGTGCCTTGAAAAGCCTGCCAGGAGAACAAGACACTGACTAGACTGTTGATTGTCTGCTTAAGCTGAACTCTTTTTTTTCTTAACACAGAGAGCAGTGTCAGAAATAAAACTCCTAAACTTCAGTTTGATGGATACTTAAGAGGAAAAATATATAATACACACTGATTGAATACTTGCAGATGAGGAAGGATTGTTGATGCAAGATCATCTCTCAAAGACTGAACAATCTGGACAAGTACAGGAAGCAGATGACTCACTCTGCTGTGGGTTGACTTTTGCAGGAGCTCTAAGCAGTGAACATGTACAGGACCTCATGGCTTAGACCCTGTCCTTGAAGTTTTAAAGCTTCTTCCGTCTCATCATACAAGACTGATACTCTGGAGTCAGTATCTATTTGAGGGAAGACCAAGAAGCATATATTAGGAGTAAATAATACACATGGCCATCTTCCAGAGTGGCAGTATATTTTTGTGCTGCCTGTGTTTCTGATACAAAAAGTTATGAGACTGCTCATCTCAATTTTGCCACGCAGGAAGCTCTCAAGCCCTAGCAGCCATGGCCAAGAGAGAGAAAAATTGAGCTTGGAATACTGTAAAAGCAGCAAAAAGCTAGTGTCATCATGCATGATCAATACTGTCCTGGCTTACAACTGCTTTGTAGATCTCAGGCAGAGCAGCCTCTACTCAGCAAGCAGGAGTATAACTTTTATTTGATCGAAGTTAGAGACAGTCTCTGGCTTCTAGCAGAATATTGTCCTATTGGCCACTTGTCCTACGGACTCAGCATTAAGATACACGGCATTCAGGAGCCTCACAAGCTTCTGGAAGCACTGCAGCACACTTTCAGGAGCTGCTTATAGAAACTTCTAATGTAGCTCTGTAAAGTTTAGTTCATATAACTAAGACCACAACTAGAATCAAGAGTCAAAGCACTAGTCTACAATGACCTAGACATACAGAAGAAATCTCCCTGCTCCTGTAAGCTGGGTGAAACCCCTGTGAGGTGCCCTTTCAGCCTGCCTAGTGTAAAATACATGTGTTGTAAACCACTTAGAATCATACATCAGTTTGGGTTGGAAGGGACCTTTAAAGGCCATGTAGTCCAACCCTCCCCAAAATGAGGGGGGACATCTTAACTAGACCAGGCTGCTCAGAGTCCCATCCAACATGACCTTGGGTGTCATCCAGTGGCCTTGAACACAAAACAGAGCTCAGGCCTCTATTCAGTAGCTGTTACTCTCCAGCACAGAAAGTATTTTTTGGCACAGAGTAAGGAAAAAGTTCCCTTCAGGATCCAAACACAATCCACACAGCCTCCCCACACGGAGCTGACAGGAAATCAGTATTACTGTAACTAAGCCTGAAGCCATTCCTGCTTTGCTTAAGAAGCATTAAGCCCACCTGGCGATTTCTGCCATCTCTGTCGATCCAAAACGCTTGTGCAAGCAGAGCGAGTACAGTCCAAGAAGCATGAACATCAATTCTTCCCCGTCCTTTCAGTAGCAGCCCCAACTCTAACACAATTTCAAAACACTAACCCTGTTAGAAACAAGAAGAGCTTTTACAGTACCTTGCTTGCCAGATAAATAGATTTAATTATGTTATTCCCTGGACTGTTTAAACTTTTCATAATGAATGGACTAAGGGAGGCAGAATTTATATCTTTCTTAAAAGCAGTTTTATAAACAGATCTCCTGATTTTAACATAGCTTTATTTAAGCATCTGAACATCAACAAATCCAGAGCCCAGATAACATTGTTCGTGATTTCAGCATATTTAGTGTATATATTTCATGTCTTACAGCTGATGAAGAAAGCCACAGTGAGCCTTATTGCCCCAACATCCAAGGGATCACCAAGATTTGCTAAGCCAGGCCCACGCTGGAGATGGTGGCAGCTTCCCCCTTTTGTACCCACAGGAGGCCTCCACACTTTCCAGGTCTCAGCTCGCAGCTCGGCACCTTGGAGCCAACCTGTTGGTCTGATGCAGAGTATTACAACCAGGACCCACAGGTCCTTGAGCCTCCTCTTCCTTCTGATGGAAAAGAGCGGACTTGGGGTGTATTGTAGGTACACCTTAACCATCCCACCTAAGGATATGATTATCAGTAGCTATTAGAAGTTATCTACCACTGCCAGTGCAGAAGGTTCAGGTTTTTCTGTAAAACAATACTGAACAGGTCAGACCTGTTTCAATAAAGACTGCTCTGTTCCACGGATCTAGAGGAGCTTAGTCCACGGAGGATTCTCATACTGCTTCTTAACATTGAGGGAATATAAGGGGAAGAAATAGGAGGACAGGTTTCTTTTCCAGCACCAAATTCATTCATCTTTAGTCTCTTATTTAGGTCAAGAGGTGTAACAGGAACTGACAGCTGTTAAAGTGAGGAGGACAACAGAAAATAACAATCAAGCAGCTCTGCAGATTGTGCTCGTGAAAAACACGGCAAAGCATTAACAACTTAATGGGGTGGGCCAAGAGGTGCAGAAAAAGCTGAGTGTTCCTCTTTACTAACACCACCAACCCCAGGAGACACCCCAACACACTGGGCAGTTATATGTTCATACTTGATACGTGACAAAACACAGGAACATAAAAGTAGCTTAAAAACTTTAAAAGCCAGATCCTGAAGCAACTTAACGCTTCTGGGAGAGACAGTCCAGTTGATTTTTATCCAGATCTTTTTCCCCACTTACACTCTCTCACATCCATTTCAGAATAGGCTAAAGCTCTGGATTTATGTCAGTAAGTTCCTCCACTCCAGCACATCAGCTGTGATCTACCCATCAGCACAAGTGACTTGAAACTATTAAAATAGTGCAATCTTAAATAAGCAGATAGAGTTTGGGGGATTTGGTTCCTTCTCCAGGGCAGAGGAGGAGATATGGAGTACAAAGGGGAAAGACAATTGGTTAAAAAAAAAAAAAAAAAAAAAAAGAAAAAAAAAAAAAGGTCCTGCATTCAAGCTGATGTTTGAGATGAGTTTATCCCCCAAATGCCAGCATCTAGATAAAATCAGCTGTCTGTATCCTGTCCCACCCCACTGTGGGACCTTGCTGACTGCATCTCTGAATCAGAAAACAGTACCAGGTGTCACAGAAAGCGTTGGAGGTTCAAGAGGCTCCCTGGTCTCTTGATCTTTGCCTGCAGGACACTGGACACTCATCTCTGACATGTATAAGCCCCATTTGGAGCAATGCAGCAATCCCCACGTTTCATTTTCTCCTCCATTCAAGGGTCACTTCTCACCAGCACCATCCATCTCACCCTGCCTCTGGCCCAGAAGAACAGCAACACCTCTTACTCTCACTGCCCTCACTCAGAGGCCGACTAATCTGTCTTGATCCTCATCCTGATCCCAAGCTTCCCCCATCCTGCATCTGAGGCAAGAAGCTGCCTCATTCAGAGCCATGTTTGTTCAGGGACTCCTCGGCTAGTCTGGTAGTGACTGGAGTAGAGAAAGGGGAGGATCTGGGGAAAAAGGGAGTGGAATGGCCTTTTGTTTCCTTTTAGTTGGTCAGAGACTTTTCCTTTTTTTCAGGAGTTCAGGCTTGTTCTTTGTCTACCCTCCACAGCCGCTCTTTGACTTCCAAGGGCAGTGTGTTGAACAGGTCCTCCTCTACCACAAGCCCAGTGCGTTTCAGGAGAGGACATTCTCCCAGCTCCACAGGCAGGCACTCCAAGCGGTTCCCTCGTAGCTCTATCTGCGACAGATTCGTCAGCTCTCCAACCCGGGATGGAAGTGATTGCAGCACATTGTTTCCCAGGTTCAAGGTTCTCAGCTTCCTGCACTGGAACAGCTCTGGTGGGAGACTCTCAATCTGAAAAAGAAAAGAAATAAATCAATCATTGGCAAAGCCACCAGCAAACAGGACACCTGCTCATAAGACACCAACAAGCCCACACAATGCTTCAAGGTTTACAGAGCACTTGGTTTTGATTATCCACTTTGAGTGAGCTCCTGCTTTCCACCATTAGGACTGTTCCCAAAGTGAAAGTCACGATTGTATGGATTGCCCTTTCAGACACTGTATTAGTTACAGAAGATCACCAATGATGGTGGCTAAAGCAGAAGACAGCACCAAGGACAGGATTAGAGGATCAGAACCCTGCTCACCAACTGGCCTATACTGTCATAGGCTCCCACCAGTATTAGCTTCTTTCCTTCCCAAACCCTTTATACCGTCACTGGATCACAGCTCCTTTGCTTTAGATAACCATTGTGCAACTGGTATTATACTGAACACCACAAAGACTGAACTTAGTCAGGCCCCTTGGTTCTGCTATAATAAAAGCAGAGGCTCTGTAGGTATGGGCTCCAGGCCCTGAGAACTGGGATTACTCCTCCATCACTTCCGTGGGGTTTTGAAATGTAGCAAGGACTTTCTAGGCTCCAAAGCACAGGGTTTGACAGTGCCAAAATGCAACCAAAAAAACCCTAAAACATTAAGCCATCAGCTGTTAGCTTTCCCACCATCCTCTTCATGTATACATGAGTCACTAATTTAATAAATCTTATTTCTATTAAAGCCTTTTAGTAGTTCAGTCCTCCCAAAGAATTTCTAGGAAAACAATGTGGCTAAGGTTTAACAAACACAAGGCATGAACTAGACATAGCAATTCAGTATTCCCCCCTCGATTCAAAGTCTCCTCTTGGAGGCTGTCATTTGCCTTTAAATGTAACAGTGTCCTTTTTAAAACTTAAAATTATGCATGATACCATTCATGGCTAAATTAGACTGTAATCAGTTCTGAATGAGATGGAATCCAAGGAAAAGCCAAAACAAGACCACATCAATTAAAAGACAGTTCAATTCAGTCATTGTTACCAGTCCTGTTGAATGTTTTGCAAAAAGCAACATGCAATCAAATGATCACAGGCTCTTGAAAATAATAGTGTTATTTCAGAGACAAGTACTGGTTTAGGGAGGAAGCAATGTGCTGTAATACACCCTGCTTCCCAGAATGGCACGCTGGTACCAGCCAACTCCACAAGTCTCTGTTTGCTAAGAGTTATGAGCAGACATTTGAAGGAATTCCCAGCCTTGGGAAATGCCAGCCTACTAGTCCTTGTGGTTTTTTGCTGTCACAATTTACTGTAACCAACCAGGCTGGCAGAGCCCCAGGGTAACTGTGCCCTTGCCGAAGCACCTGCAGAGGACACACACAGCTCAGCTGTCTCCCTGGGTCCTCAACACCTTTTTCTGAAGAACACACAGGAGGGAAGACTGCTCCAGCCTTCCTGTTCCATTAGTGGTTTTTTTTTTTCAGGGAGAAATGGGTGGTGCCACACTGCACTGCAGAAAATGGAGCTGCTTCTAACTACTTTTCATCCAAGAGAAGCTCCACCCCAAGACTGCAGAGGATACACTGCAGATTAACCCTCAGGAAGCTGTTCTAGGAATGTTGCCAGAAGACAAAAAGTACAGAATTACCCGAGTTCTGAACAGGAACTTGAGAACCTTTAAAACTCCCTCAGCTTTGCTTAACGCCATCCTCCTCAGAAACCACCCATATCACAGAATATCAGGGATTGGAAGGGACCTTGAAAGCTCATCTAGTCCAATCCCCTGCTGGAGCAGGAACACCTAGAGCAGGTCACACAGGAGCACGTCCAGGCGAGTTTTGAATGTCTCCAGAGAAGGAGACTCCACAAACCTCCCTGGGCAGCCCCTGCCAGTGTTCAGTCACTCTCACTGTGAAGAAATTTTTCCTCATATTTAACTGGAATCTCCTCTGTTCCAGCTTGCATCCATTGCCCCTTGTCCTATCATTGGATGTCACTGAGAAGAGCCTGGCTCCATCCTCCTGACACTCACCCTTTCCATATTTATAAACATTAATAAGGTCCCCCCTCAGTCTCCTCTTCTCCAAGCTAAAGAGACCCAGCTCCCTCAGCCTTTCCTCCTATGGGAGATGCTCCACTCCCTTCATCATCTTGGTAGCCCTGCCCTGGACTCTCTCAAGCAGTTCCCTGTCCTTCTGGAACTGAGGGGCCCAGAACTGGACACAATATTCCAGATGGGGTCTCACCAGGGTAGAGTAGCCTGTATTCCCCAAGAAAATATTTTGGCTTTCAACTTAATAGGAAGCAATATGTGCATACCATGAAGTTCACCAGAGCTTAAGCTGCCCATACAACCAGATGCACAGTCACCCAGTCTGTTAGTGCTGGGAAAACCCAGCTCACAGCTGTTCAGACTGGGACAGCCAAACGCCCACTGCTGCCCTTCCAACCTGCAGTGGCACAGCAGACTGGGACTTTCAGAAACTGACTTCAGAACGCTGGCTGGAGTTTCACAATCCCTGTGTAACACTGAACTGCATTAGCAATCAAATCCTTTGAGACCATTTTCCCTGTGAAAAGCCAAACCATACCAGAGCTGCTGCTGCTTCTCACAGGCAATTTGACAGCAGACAGTTATGAATACATCTTGTCAATAGCAAGAACGATCTTGAGACGCAACAGCAAAAACTAGGACTGCTCCAGGATAATCCTACTGTATGTTCCCAGGAGGACCCAGAGCCACTAATTAGATCTGTCTGCAGCCTGTACTTATGTTAGAGCCTTTTGCAAGTTCAGGTGGTAATAAACCCTGAGAGAAAAAGAGCCTCGTGGGAATTTGCAGACAGAATGAATGAAAGCTTCAACAAGACACTCAGCTTACCACATCAGTCCATGATTGCACAGACTGATCCTCGTGATACATGGGACACAGAGTCTCCTTAATCCCAAACATAAGAACAACTATTCAGGAAAAAACCTACCAGTACAGTTGGCTTTAAGCAAAATGCTGCCCTCCAACACAAGCCAAGAAGTAACTTGTGGCAGTCAGGCAGCATAGCACACTAAGTCACCCCCTCTAACCTGCCCAGCACTTGAGACTTAGTTAAGGTTTAGGTTTAAACTACCACATTTTAAAAGTGAGAGCATAAGAACCATTTTTCATAAGTCTGTCTATATCAAATTTCTCACAAAAAGTGCATGCTTGTAAGACCCTACTATGGAGTATTCCCTGGAAATGCAAAGTGCTATAAGGAAATCTGTAAGCCAGACAGGCACATCCTAGATGATGGTGCCATGGTGTACGTACATGGCTGAATTACATACTTCTAGATTAAGACTACAGTTTCTCAGATCATAGAATGGTCCAGGATGGAAGGACCTCTAGGGTCTAGTCCAACTTCCCCACAGTCAGCAGGGACACCCCCAACTAGACCAGGTTGCCCAGGGCCTCGTCGAGCCTCCCCTTGAATATCTCCAGGAAAGGGGCCACAACCACCTCCCTGGGCAACCTGTTCCAGCAGTCCACCACCCTCACAGTAAAGAGCCTATTCCTAATATCCAATCTAAATCTGCTCTTCTCCAGCTTGAAGCCATTGCCCCTTGTCCTGTCGCTGCAGGCCTTTGTAGACAGACTCTCCCCAGCCTTCCTGTAGGCCCCCTTCAGGTACTGGAAGGCTGCTATGAGGTCTCCCCAGAGCCTCCTCTTCTCCAGGCTGAACAACCCCAGCTCCCTCAGCCTGTCCTTGTAGCAGAGGTGCTCCAACCCCCCCGATCATTTTTGTGGCCTTACTCTGGACCTGCTCCATCAGGTTCATGTCATTTGTTCTTCCTCTATTGAGGGCTCCAGACCTGCACACAATACTCCAGGTGAGGTCTCACCAGAGCAAAATGGCAGAATTACCTTTCTAGATCTGCTGGCAATACACTTTTTGATGCAAACCAGGATGTGATTGGCCTTCTGGACTGCAAGTGCCCAATGCCTGCTCATGGCCAGCTTCTCCTCCATCAGCTCCCCCAAGACCCTTTCCTCAAGGCTGCTTTCTAAAACCTCACCCCCTAGTCTGTATTGAGAGTGAGAATTTTTCTGGCCCAGGTGCAGAACCCCACACTTGCTCTTGTTGAACTTCATGAGGTTTACCTGGGCCCACTTCTCCAACCTGTTCAGGTCCCTCTGGATGACATCCCATCCCTCTGGTGTATCGACAACACCACACAGCTTGGTGTCATCTGCAGATCTCTATTTTAAATCCAAAGTGGGTTTCAAGCTAGAGACTACAAGCTTCCAGCTGCAGAGAAATAACTACAAGGCTGTTTAGAAATCCTGCCTGTAACTGCCACTTACAAGCAGTCTCACTGTTGAGAGGAAATGCTAGAGAACAAGGGCTGCTCTAAGAAAGGCTCTAAGAGTCATTTGCAATGTTTCACCTTAGATAAGCCCCTCAGAGAGAAACAAAAGCTTGAGAATTTAAATAGAATGCCAGTGCCACAAGTATTTCACACACCATTGTAGCGTGTGTGATCACACAGATAACATAAGTGCCAGTTACTTTTATTCATGCAAGAACATTTGGCTCCTTGCTCACTTACCCTGTTGGCTGTCACAGCCAGGTTCTGCAGGTTTTGAAGAAGCCCAATGTCTGGTGGGATGGAAGTCAGGTTGTTGTGGCTGAGATCCAAATACCGAAGCTTTCGGCAATAGAAGAGCTGGGTGGGGATCTTTTCTATCTTGTTACGATTCAGGTAAAGGCGTTCTAAATTGGTTAAGTTACCTATTTGCATGGGGATGTAGGCAATGTGGTTGTACCACAGTTTAAGGCAAGTGAGACGATGTAAGTGCTGGAAGCTGATGATTTCCTCAATGGTCTTTAGGTTATTGTCCTTCAGGTCTATCTCCTGCAGATTGTGGAGGCTAAAGATAGAGTGAGGAATGCGTTCCAAGTCACAACGGATCAGCTCAAGCTCTGTCAAGTTAACCATTTTCTTAAGGCTGTTGAGAACAATGAGTTTGGTGCCCTCATTGTTGATGGAAAGCTTCTGAAGGTGCACACCAACATCTGTCACCACCTGTGGCAGCTTGGTGAGGTTACTCTTCAACCTCAACACCTTCAGCCTCTTCAGCTCCCTCAATCCATCTATCACAATGTACCGGTTGTTTTCAGCACTCAAATTCCCCGTTAGATGAAGCTCCTCTAGTGTCTTCAGGCTATAAATCCAAAGAGGAATCTCCTTGATGTCTGTGAATTTGATGTGGAGAGATTTCAAATTCTCCCTTAGGAAGGCAAGGGCTGGAGCTTCAATTTTGGCAGCTGTGTGGTAGAGCCACAGTTCTTTAAGGCTGGTAAGCTGAGCAATGCTTGGGGGAATAGTGACATCAGGGATAAGCTCCAGCTTCAAGACCTCCAATTCAATGAGGTCAAAGACCGTGTCAGGAATGCCACTCAACATGAAGAGATGCAGTTCCAGCTTCTCCTGTGAATTCTTAGTGATCCTCTGGCGCAGCTTCTCCAAAGTCCACTCATTGTTGAGGTTCAGCTGCCGCAGCTTGTTCTCACTCACCTCGGACAGAAAGACAGCAAAGCGCTTGGAGTACAGGGGGTCGTACTGATCGATCAGATGGAGCATGAAAGCAAAATCATTTTTCACATCAGGAATGTCACTGTAACTGCTCTCTTCCCGGATGGACTCAAAGGAGTATTTCTTGAGTGATCGCCTCAGCATCCACCAGAGTGTGTACATGCAGATCAAGCCATAGAATATCACCAAACTGATGTAGAAAGATGCCAAGATTTTGAAGAGAGTAGCCAAAGGGTGAGCACAGCGGTACATCCTGTAGCCAGTCAAGCTCTCGATGTCCACTTTACAGTCAACGTCAAACGTTATGTTGTTGACATAGTAAACAGTATAGCAAATGATCAGAATGAACTTGATCACCTTGATGATGGTCTGCCTCATGTACAGGCGATAAACTATATCTCCCTCTTCCACATGTGTGCGGAACTTCTTCACTTTCTCAAAGAGTGCTTTGGCTTGTTCACCTTCTTTTTTGTCCAAGACACCAGTCTCAGACCGGTCCACAATCCCTTGCTCAATTCGAGACTTTGTTCTCTGCAGCATGGGAACAGTGGCTTCCACATCCTCACTGACCGTGGAGGATTTCTTGTCCATTGAGCCATTCATCTTCCCAAATGCTGGCTTGGTATCACTCTCTTCCACCACTGTCTCAGATAATGCCCTCGTTGTCCACGGAGAATCAAAACACTTAAGCAAAATAGACACAAAATGCTCCAGCTTGGAGCTGGTCCTTGGGAATTTGAACCAGAAGTTGCTACAAGCCAGGAAGATGAGCGTATGTAGCAGCACCAGGTAAGGAAAATACTTGGCAAACCAGTGAAGACGGTTCTCGTAACATACTGCATCCACATAATTATACTGGTGCCGGTCCAAATCATACCGGATCCCTGTAGGCCCTGTATCAGTAGAGGGAACAAGACTAGAATTATAGTAGGTACGGTCTGGGGTTGCAGCTGTCCAACCTCTGACAGAGTCATTGCAGGAGTCTTTGGTAACCCATTTACAGGGCAAGCAAATCATTTTGTCCTGGGTGACCTGAAGCGTTCCTCCAAACACTGCAATCATCAGCATCACTATAGAAATGTAGTCCGTGAAGACGTCCCACCATGGCTTCAGGATGCGGTATGCTGGCTGAGTGTCAGCAAAGTAGCGCAATTCAGTGACTGGAATCATGATTCACCTGAAAGGAAACCAGAAGCAGGCATTACTAGCTTAAACTGTTTTGTTCTGCTTTGCAAGAAGACACCGGGAAACTCATGTTTTAAGCACTGGCAGAGCAAGACTGGAATTAGCCAAGGCCCCTTCCCAAGTCGCTTTGAGACAAATGGATGAGGCTTCCTGGGAGCAATGTGGTACAGCTGAGACTGAAGTTAGTCCTCTGCCATCTTTCCTAACAAATTAGTTGTTACATTAGAACTGGTACTTACCATCAGCAGTCTGTGTGGTAAGACATTCACACTTAAAGAAAGCTCCCAGGACAGACTTAAACTACCCCAGCCAGACCAGTATCTGGAAGTTTACTGTTTTATCTAGGGATTTTATTTCAGGGATGAAGGAGATTGCCAGCACCATTAGAAGTGATAAAATCCACACACAGACGATAGTTGTCATGAGTTTGCTACTGTTTTTACAGAGCTAGGAAATAATAATTCAGCATTTGTGTGGTTCTCAAACTGCAGGGGCAAGGAAGAGGATTGGACTTACATATAATACAGTTATATTTCTAGAACTCCTTCACTGATGTGACTCAACATTACATTAACAAAGCAAATTGGGAAAAAACACAGTAGTCTGATATCACGATTTCTCCTTCACGTAAGTAGATTTGGCTTCCTCTCTTTGCCTTAGTTCTCCAAGGAAAGATTAGTTCCTTGCTCTCTGATAGACTTAGTACCCAAATCATGTAACAGCTGCTCTCTGTCTTATTTACTTCAGAAGCAGAGGAAGGGGGAAATGTATTTAACAGAAGAATTCACTTCCCTGACCCACCACTCCCACCTAGAGTTTGTCTCAGCTGGGATTTAAGCGTCAAAGGAAATTTAAAAGTTCTGGGAAGCAGAGGCCTTATGGTCATGCTCATTCTGTCCCCAGATGAAACTTCAAGCACATTCTTCAAAAGCTCAGAAGCCTGACTGATCCATGGATAACTGAGCTCACAAAGCTCCCCTCTCTGACAGGCAACACAAAGAACATGAAGTCACTGTAATTTGTTCTAATGACGGTGAAAAAGCAGTAGTATCACATCATACTTGCTCAGAAAGCTCAGGAATAGGACAAGCACTAATCTTTCAGTCATTTTGAAACTCTTATTAATTCAATCATGTTTCCCCAATCCATAAGATGTCATTTGTACAGATAGTCCCAGCAAGCCCTGGGGGACTGCAGGGTCAGAGTGATACAGGCTTGGAAAGGAGCTCTGGAGATCATCTAGTCCAACAGCCCTGCCAAAGCAGGTCCACCCAGAGCAGGTTGCACAGGAACATGTCCAGGCGGGTTTTGAATGTCTCCAGAGACTGAGGCTCCACCATCTCCCTGGGCAAACTCTCCCAGGGCTCTGCCACCCTCAAAGTAAAGAAGTTCCTCCTCACGTTTAGATGGAACTTCTTATGTTCAAATTTGTGCCCATTACCTCTTGTCAATAGCAGATTTCTATATACCAGTGGCTGAGAACAAGCTTTCTTTGACAAGCAGAGTGTCCCATCACCTGTTTGGGTAGAATCCAAGGTTGCATTTAAAATTAGTTGCCAGCATAGAACTGCAGAGGAAGCCCTTCCTAACATGAACTCAAAAAGCACCACATTCCCTAGAGACACTAAACACAGAACTCTATTCCCCAATTTGCTGCTTACAACAATAAATGGTAAAATGCCAGCTTTGACTTAGAGCTACTTGGGAAGGTTGCAAGCCGCTAGAGGTGGTAGACTGAAAGATGGCAGCCATCCCTGAAGAAGTGTTCATCCTTCTGCCCATCAGGTTCCAATACTACATTAGCCCATCACAAAAGACAGACTGGAGTAAACACATGGGGGTTTTGGGTTTTTTGATTGGGGAATTTTGAGACAAAATGGCAATACCCATCTTAGAAGTTCAGTAGAACAAGGCAGAACAGCAAATCTATTAAGTTATCAACCAGTAAACTCAGGCAATCCTGGCAAAGGATGCAGAAACAAGGGATGAAAATAGCCATAAACAGCACTGTCAGAAGAAACGACTGTCCTGTTAGGCTGCAGAGCCCTAGCAAAGTGACTGGCAGGTCTCTGCAGAATGGACTGCGTTGAGCAGATCAGGGCAAGAGGATCACACATTCACAGGGAGAGGGAAGAACAGGCCAAACCAAACATCTTCTGAGCAGCTAGAATTAAAGGAGTGACAAGGTGCTCAGAGCCCCCGGCCATGTCCCATTGCCAGCTTGCTGCAAGGCCCCTAGGCAAGGCATTTCAGCCATGCCTCAGCTTCTTCCTCTGAACACATCCACCGCAGGGAGAAGAGAGTCTGTCTGCAAAGTATATTTGAGGAGAGCTGTCTGTGCATACTACAGAAATACCAATTGCAGGATAAAACAGAGTACAGAAGTTTTCTTTACACCCCCTGCAGGCCATAACACCTCAAAGCCAATAGTAAACAGCTCCCTGAATCAGTTCCCAGTGATGCATCTCATCCGTTTGTCTCCACAGACAAGAAAATTCAGAGTCAAAATCCATTTTATATCTGTATTTTCTGCAAAAGAATCTACAGTTCTGACAGAAACCTTTAATTGCTACTGGCAGAAGTGTTACGCTATCCCAGGCCCCTTACCCATCCATTCCCTCCTTCCTCAGAAGCACCAAAACAGAATATATATTTGATATTCTTCCCCTGCCCCACTTTTTGTTCGTTTGGTTAGCTTTTTGTGTTATGACCCCCTATTACCCCAGACTAGGAAAGCAAAACAATTCATAGAGAAACCAGGAAGTTCAGCCACTGGAAGTCCAAGAGCCAGGGTGAGACTGCTGACACACCACCCTACCACACGGAAAAACAAACAAGAACAGAAGACAAATTGCCCTCCTTGTCACCCTCTGCCGTCATCAGACTGAGGGAGCAGAGTCCTGCTTTTCTACAGCTCAAATAAGAGAAAGCCTGGAAAGCTTTGCAAAATGGGAACATCAAAAGCTATTGCGGTTAACGGCAGGAACAGCTAACTTTGACATGACTTAGCTCCTGAAATCCAGCTAAGCTTGCAGGTGAGCACAGCTTCGATTCTACCAGACTCATAACCCAGCAGGGGCTTTGAGAGTCAGAGGTCTCACTACACACCCATGCTAAGGCTCCACAAGAGTCTAACGGCAGTCGCTCAGCAACTACACATCTATCTTAAACACTCCAGCCAGAGGTGATGGAAAGCTCTGTACTGACTCCCCTTAAACAGCATCTAAGAGGCAACACAAATGCTGCCATACCATTTCTTGCTCTCCAGAACTGTTTATAAGATCCTATTCCTCTTTTCTTTTCAGGAACATGCAGTGAAAACACTAGTATTGTTCATAGAAAACACCTCCCTATTTAAACAACTCCTTGCTCCTCCTGCCCCACACAGAGAAAAAACATAAATGTATATATTTATACCACTCTTAGTAGGGAAACTTTTGCAGGAATTGTCACGAATTTCATAGCTACCCCTAGTAGGCTTATGAAAGAAGGAAGATCTCTTCCAAGGAACTGAGGCTCATGAGTAAGGCATTCTCACACAAGCTGCAGAGCTGGGCGGGGTTGCTAGCTTTGCCCTGTCCAGGAAATGCCCGGCTTCTTCTCACAAGAAATTAACCTTGTGGTCACTTTGATTTCTATCCCAAGATAGCTAGGAAGGAAACCAACATGAAATTAGCAAAGCAGGCTCCCTAAGTCTGTTTACCAGTTATGTGGGGTAGGAAATCTCCCTTTACATTGTGCACCTACAAGACAGATTAAAAATAAATAAATAAATAAATCTGAGTGTCCCGTGATAGTACGTACAGCTCACTCTCAGCAATTAAACCCTGGTAGGGTGGAGCAGGAAACCTCCTACCTTCAAGTAACAATGACAGGGTCACCGGAGGAAGAAAAGGACATTCATAGGAAGCCCCCGCTCCTCCTGGCAGCAGTGGAGACCCTGTTCAAGTCCCAGAACAACAACAATAAAACTAGGGGCCACCTTTACAGAAGCTGGAATTTGCTGTGTCTTATCTTACTCCCACCATCTGCAGCAAAAGGGAAAGCTGCCCACCAAAAACTTGAGAAAGTAGGTGGGAAAGTTGCATCCCTGCTCACCCAGATTTCCCATGCACGCAATCCACTTCTAGTTCCTGAAAGACAGCTCTGCATCAAGATGCAAATGTCATCTTTATTTTATGGACTCTGTTTTGTAATCATTTGAGAAGAACGTGATTCTTGTTGCAACACTCTCCCCTCCTGGATTACAGCAAGCAGCTTCACTGCTGGGGTGATGACAACAGCAGACTAACTGCAAGAAGTTAGATTCTCAAGGGCCAACTCTGTCACTTGACATTCTGCTGCACATTAGGATTCTTCCCATAGGGACCGTGATTCCAACCACTACCTAGAGACCAAGCAGGTGGCTGGAACACAGACTCTCCCAACAAGTACACAGGCAGCAGAACAAAATTACGTAGATGGAGGATATTATTCTGACTTAAGACTAGGAACAATCCTTGCATGAAAGCAGCTGGCCAAAAATAAGGCTACCTCCTTGTGACCAAGACCAGACCAAGCTCCCCAGGCCCAGCAGATTGACCACAGAAATTTCGAGCTTCTGCTCCTTTCAGAAGTCAAACTCCAGTGTGCTTTGTCAGCAGGAAAAGCGTTTACTGTGAAGAAGCTGCATTTGCTAGGTCCCTTCTGTCATGTAGCCCCACTGCAGGCTGAGCACAGAACACAAACTGAGTGAAGGAGTTTATAGACATGAACAGTCATAACTGGGAAGGCAGATCTGTGTCAGAGCACACTTGGTAAGGAAGGATCCAAGCTCCTTCATATATCTCTCTCAAGTTGCAGGAGTTTCCACTTGGAGCTCAGAAACAGGTGATTTGCTTACAGTATAGTTAATTTTGCCACATGGAAGGCATCAATACTGATTTTAAGAGTGCTTTATTCAAATTTAAATGAGTTGATTTCACTAAACTTGCACAAGCTAATAGGTAGGAACATTTCTGCCTAACCTCCTGTCACCTTACCAGAAGCATAAGGAAGGAAGTTTTCCAAGGGTATAATTAAATAGACAGGCTTTAGGTATTGCACACAGAGGAAAAATAAATCTTACAAGTGTCTCAAGAGTTTCAGCTTTTGCATTCCACAACGCTTTCCCAGCTACCCCACAGCCCCTGAGCAGTCCCTCACCCCCCAAGAAAGGCCTTTAACTTTGACAGTTTCCAAGGAGCATTACTTGAGCAATACAGACCAACCACAGCAAATTTATAGCAGCAGCATCTGAGATTGTACAGGGGAAGATGCGTATTGTAAAGCCTGATTATCATACAGCAGGATCAATCCAGCCTAAATAAATATGCTCCTGAAATCTTTGCACATTCCAGATTTAGATACTACATACCCCTTCAGTGCCTGCAGATTCACCTGGATCCAAGTTTGTATCCTACCGTAGGCTCCTTTTGCCAGACAACCATCCCTGCCTCAGCCTGCTGGGCACCTATCTGCTGCGTGCAGCTCAGCCTCACCATAAATGCTGAACAGGCTGACACAAAAAAAGAGAGAGCAGTTTCAGACTTATATAACGAGCTGCCAAACCTACCCAGTCTTCAGCCAACCATAAGCATCACCAAGTACTAATCCTATGTTTTACTAGGCACACCTGGAGGAGAAAGATAATCACTCACATTAGAGGAGCAGGGACATTCTGAGCACACCACGCCTAAATAGTAAAACCAGGCAGAAACAAGATTAAACCTATCTGGCCGACAGAGACATCCTCAAGCAGCATGTATGTTACTACATAAAGGCTGACAGAGCTGACAGCATGAATGCTTTCCACAAACCCCAGGACTGCTGTGATATTTAACAAGTTCAAGGTATTAACCAAGCAATCTCTGCACAGGCAACCATCCTCCGATTTCAACAATTCCTCTATCCAAAATCACCCAACCCAAACAAGTGAAGATTGAGTTATTGTTGACAGACACCTGGCTGAGCAGCACTTTAAATTCCTGCCTGGGACTGCTGGCCAGCAGATCCAGCTAGAGACAAAGTCAACAGAAACAACATCGCTGTTCTGTTTCACAGGCGAGTTTGTCAGCTTGACTCATCAGTTGCTGAATACTTTATCCAGCCTCCTCTTTCCTCCTCCTTTCTGTTGGCCATTCTGTTACTAATGGAGCTACTGGCAAAACAGGACTATGTACAAGATCTCATGACATCCACAAGAATTTCAGTTTTCAGCCCTTACTTTCTAGGACCTCCCTGAAATCAGGGATAGGACCTTTAGCAGCACGCAGCTTCCCAGTGAGAGAGCCTCACAGTACAGTTTTAGATAAACAGGCACGGATGCGTTGTATAATGGATCTTACAACTCTTTCGTTCCCACTGTCCATATTCTTCTCAGTGCATTTCCTTGTGGAAGGTGGACTGTAAAGCAGAATTCAAGCATCACTGAAAGAATTTCTTACCTCTCAGAAGCCCAGAGAAAGAGGGAATTGTTCATGTGCGAACAGCATCAGAGGTAGATAAGGGAAAGAAAAACCTTGATGCTGTTAAGACTATAGCCTTGATTATAGACGAGCTACAACACGTTACATTAATTTTTCAGCAGAGCAGAGCTTCCCTCCCCAGCGTGCTGCCACCTGAAATCCTAAAGAAGGGCATGACACAGAGCTCTTTGTTCAAAAACCAGGAAATGTAAGAGCTTTACTGGTCAGAAATGGGACTGGGAATTTACGTGTCTCCTCCCCCATGTTTATTAGGCCCAAAATTTAAAAAAAAAAAAAACAAAAAAAAAACCAAGGAGGCTGAAACAGAGTGGGTTTCAGGCATCCCTCAGAAAAACCTTCTAAGCACAAGGACAGCCACGTGATCAACTGGAAAAGTCCGAGACATGAGATGGAGCAACTCAAGTAATTTCTGTCCTTTGCTGTTTAGAAATAAACAGAAGTGAAGCCAGATGCCAAAACCCCGATCAACAAACTGTTATTCCTACATCAGGCCTTTCCTACTTTTAAAAAAGTAAGTCTCTCCAGTGAGACAAAATGTCTTCCAGATGGAGAAGTGAATGTGTGACATTTAAGGGTCATTTATCAATCAGACCAGCCAGTAGAGCAGTGGAAACAGCAGCTACCAGAACTTAATGCTCTTCACTCCACGGAACAGCCAGTGAACTCAATGCTGAGAGCAAGGTAAGTTGGTTTCCACACAACCTTCTAGCAGCTGCACACAACATTCAGCCGCACCCAAGCCACAAGACGCAGCAAGATGAAGTGAACCAACTGGGTACACCTTTACTGTAAATGGAATAATCCACCTACACTATGGATAGCACTTTATCATCTTTCCAGCTGCCCCTTAGTTGATTCTTCCTGTCAGATGCAGGACTGACATTCTTTTCTTAACAGTAGAGTGCAACAGCTCCTGTTCACCATCACACAAGCAAGCCTGTCCTAACAAGTACCGGGAAGAACATCTGCACCGTCAGAACAATCCATACCAGAGACCTGGCTTGGCCTGCCACATCTTCTGACTTCTGACAGTATTCTGCCCCAGCTGCACAACATTGAACACAGTCTGAAGTTACCAGCACCGCTGACGCTTGGAGCAGGGACTGTGTGTTGGTGTCTTACAGCTACATGCATTTAAGTACTATCAGATGACCTACAACACTGATGCAAAGCAGAGAAAAACAGTTGTGTCAGCTTATAAATTATGACTGTAGATGGTCACAGGCTCCCTACCCAAAATTAATTCCCTTCTCTGCTGTAAAAAAGATGCTTCAAGGACAGGGCATTGGAGCTTGTCTTGGAAAAGCACAACTACCTTAATTTGACAGGACACTATGAAACACTCCCTTACACAACTAATGCAAGTGATTGAAATCATTCAGTTAGTAACTCCTTAAGAAAAACAAACAGCAACAGTATTAACTTGTAACAACCAGTACAGCTTCAAACACCCCATCAGCTGCAGGAGAAATGCTGAAGAGCCTTAATTCCAGCATTGAAAAGAGTCTGACAAGACAAGGTAACCAAATGTTTTCAGCCAAATACAGAAAGGGGGGACAGAGCAGATCTTTGACGTATTTATCAACAGATTAAGAAATCAAGAAACTAAATTCAAAGTAAAAACTTTTAAGCAAGGATAGCATTAATTGTTGACAGACTATCACAACACACACAAATCCATGGGTGTTGCCACAGCTGTTTTCAGGCTCAAAGAGATGAGCCAGTTAAGATGAAAGAAGACACAGATAAGAGCAAAGCAAGACAAACAGACACCAGGTATCAGCACTATAATGTTTAGCCTCAGTCTGAGGAAGGAAGAAGAATAAGCACACTCATTCACTGTGTCCCGTAAGCCTCGCCTTCAGGACCATGAACTCCAAAACAGTGACCATGACTTAGAGTTCAGCACATTTTCTGACCCCATCAGATAATTAATAAGGGGACAGACGATCTAACCTTTGATCACCAAGATCTGATAAAACCAGGTCTCTGAAGGAGAGCCTATTAACTCGCCCAGTACACACAGCTTTACAAAGGTAGGCTGTAGCTAGAGAAGCAGCCTGCAAAGCCATCTCAGAAGAGGAGCTCTGTGAATTGCCAAGGTAATCCTATAGCAAATATTAACAATGATTAGTAGAAAAATAAAAGGAAGCACTGCTATTTCAGCGGGGAGGTCACGGCTGAATAGCTTTTAGTTTCAAATGCAGTTTCATAGCAGCAGGAGGGGCACGTATAATTCTTGAAAAAGAATAAATGCACAGAGGAGGCTCTCCACATTGCAGCTGAATATGTTAATTTTTAATAATTGCCAAAACAATAGCTATGCATTCCTCCCCCAGTTAAAAGCCCCCCACAAAACTCCTGAAGCCTTCTCTGTGCTCCACCAGCACTCACCTGACATTGCACCCCTGTTTTAAATTGAGCCTAACCAGTGCCTAGGAAAAACAGAAGTGAGCTTCACTTCCTTTTTAGTACCCCGCTGAACCAAATCCTTCTTTAGAATGTGAAAGAATTCCATGAAGACCTCTAAATAAGCCTGCTCCAAATCCCACAGCACAGTAACTTATACATTTGACTTCCAGCACTTTTTTTTTTTTCCTAAATAAAAGTATCAGAGAGCCCCAAACCACAGACCGTATTTCTGAATGCCTGCAGCGTTTACTAGAATGTAATCAACTCTAAGCATTCAGTAAGTCATCACTGGAAGGCTCCAGGCACTCCATATTTCAAACATGGAAAATGTTAGCTTTTAACACATGGCTTCTGGCATATTTTAAGGAATTATTTATGTACATTGTCTTTGACCTACATGAATAAAGTCAGGGTTTCCACATCCTGTCAGAGGATCCGTATGAAAAACAAATCAGTGAACTACTGGAACACTAAGCAGAACATCAAACATGTCTTAGGGATACTTCTATTCTAGAAGCAAGACATTGCACATCTGGCTGCTCAGAACACAGCCAGTCTGTCCAGATTTCTCATCTGGAAGATAAGCACTGAATTCTGCAATATCTTTCATCACTATCCTAGCAAAGAACCAAGGAAGCAGGGGAGTTTCTTGTAACTAGTTTCTGTCATTGCCTAATTGACGCCCACGTGGGTGACTAGCCAGGACACTGCTAACAACTGCCTAGAAGATGGCTAATACAGCAATACAAACATCACCCTGCAGGGAGAGGAAGAGCACCTACCAAACTGAACAGTTCTTGCTACTTCTCAGCTGTGTTCCTGTCAGGCAGCAGTCACCAAACCTTTAACTGGATAACCTTCAAATATTTCCTGGTTGGTGCAATGAGGAGTCGAGGTTTATGTGGCCAGGAGTTAGGTGCATGGGTGAATAAGTATAACAGATATATTTTACTTCGGACAACAGGCAGTTCCTTTACTCTTTTTTCATCTTCAAGCTGACTAAGGGCTCACAGAATTTAATTAGCATACCACCATTCTCCCCATATCACTCTCTGATCAACCACCTTTCCCTTTGGCTTCTTATCAGTCATCTCATCACTGCCCTGTGCTTTGCACCTACATCTAAGTAGTGTCTTGGTCTTTTTTTGTTTGTTTTCCTTTACCAGAGCTGGCCCGTAGCCCTTACCCTGCAGCTGGGTTCTGCTATCTGCACTTGAGTTCTCTGTGCTGGAAGTGGATGATGTTCTGGTGTGCTAGATCCTGAGTGGGTGCTGAAGCGTTGCACTCCCCACACGCCATGGGAACAGCTTCCCTGAAACGAAACAGAGATTATCAGCAAAGAAAAAGTGAGGGAGCTCACAGGAGGACCATGTTATATAAAACCTTGGTAGAGGACATCTAAGAAGCAAGAACAATTCAGAGGGTTATTGGGAATCAGGAAGAGACACACTGATGCCTAGAAAAATGTCCAGAGCTAAGCAAAACTCCTCTGATGAAGGAATCTCCCACATCTGGGACTCAAACAGAAGTTATTAAAAAGCAGGTGTTGCAGACCCAGCCAAAGGAAACATTGAATGTTAATACTATAACTAGATCTAAACTGGTAGAGACATATTAACATCCTGGAAGAAAGAGCAAGTTTTTCAGATGGGAGGAAGAGGAAAAAAAAAAAAAAAAAAAAAAAATCAATGTCTTTACTACCTGCTGCCTAGTTCAAAAAGTTTGAATTTTTTAATAAGAATATCTGAAAAATACCTGAAAATATATATCACCTTCCTGACAATTCTAGATACAAGCAACTGTCCTCTCTCCTCTCAACACATATCTAACAGCATGAACCTTTTTAAGGGGGCAGCAGTTTAACTACCATCAACAAGAATTTACAACAGCTTTTTATTTTTTCTTGCTTCCTGCATGTCAGTGCAGGGCATGGGAAACCAGAGAAAGGAGCAGACCCCAGCCTTTGAGAGAGATCTCCAGCGTCCAGCCTCCTGGCTACGTAGGAGAGGACTGCTGCAGAACTTCAGGAAGCGTTCTGTCAATGACGGGGAAAACTGGGAAGGACAGACATCACTGGGAAAAACACACAAAAAAACCCCAGACCACACCATTCTGGTGAAGGTGTTCAAGAATACGTTGCTCCTGATCCCAAAGTTACCAGTAGAGCTGACAGGTTTTGAACAACTCCTTCATAACCCCAGCTATTCCGTTGTATGGATGACAGCCTGCTGCAAAGGGACGGTTTAAGGGAGAGCACTCTCTGACCTTCTCCCCTCAGCTCCTCTCAGGCAACGGCCCCAGCACCGGCCCGAAGCCGGGGCGCTCGGGGGGCCGGCTCCGCATCAGCCCGGTCCTCCCACAGGCCTGTCACACCACCTCAGGGCTTCCAGAAAGAGAGAAGACATCTTCTACATGACAGAAATAAATTAAAAAACAAAAAAAAAAACCAACCAGCTTCCGTCCGCAGCGCCGCTGCCAGGTCACAAATACAGGACTTCTCCCCCTCGCCAGGGAAACGCGGTCCCCCTGAGGGGACACCCCCGACACACACACACGGGACGGCCCTGCCTCGCCCCTCAGGCGTGGGGGGCGCCCACCTGCCCTCAGCCCCAGCTCCCCGTCAGCCGCATGACAGGGCAGGGGCGGCGGGGACACGGAGGAAACGAACTGCTGCCGAATTAGTCAGCAAATCCTCCCGGGCGGCGCCAGCGGGGCAGTCCGGCTCGCCGCCCTCCCCTCCCAGCTGCGACTCCCGCTACAACCAGCCCCAGACCCCCCNGCTCCGGCTCCTTTTGTTCGCCCCTCACCGCACCGGGGTGGCCCCACCCCGGAACTGACCTCACCCGCCCGGCATGGCGGCCATCAACCCGTCCCGTCCCGAACCGCCGTCGCCGCTAGCCGGGAGCTAAAGAGGGCGCCGCCATCTTGGGAACGGGCGTGACGTGAAGGGCGCGCCGCCATCTTTGTGCAGGGCGCGGTCGCGCAGGGTGGATGGGCGGCATTTATGATGGCGGAGGGGGGGACAGGGGGATAACGAGGAAGGGAAGTGAAGGCGAGGGCGCCATCTTGGTGTAGGGCAGCACACAAAATGAGGCGCGTCTTAAAGGGGCCGCCACAATTCCAGCCTCAGGGCTGGGCAGAAGGGGAAGGTGGGGAGCTGAGAGTTTTCACCTTCCATGGCAGGACAGAAGGATATTGGAGTCCAGAATTGATTATTTTTGTAAAAAAAAAAAAAGTTACCTTCTTATTGAGGTTTATGACCCAACCGCGATTAAGCTTTCTGTCATTCTTCCATTTCATGTAGTTCCATGTACAGCAACTGGGTCTCACAGCTTGTGGTGCTGAGGGGCAGCAGCCTCCTGTCCCTCAGGGCCAACAGGGAGGAAAGCCATGCCTGCCAAGGATGGCTTCACATCCCAATTCAGGCTGGTGTCACTGCTGTGAAAACACAGAAGAGTAAAAAAAAATGATAGCTGTTGTGCCCTGACATCACATTGTTGTGGTTTTAGCCCCTCAGCATGGTTCAAGCTGTGCAGAGCCCTGAGAGGAGCATCTGCTCAGCTATCGGGACCTAGTGCACGTCACCCCCAAGTCCACAGGCAGAAAGGAGGCTTCATCTGCCCTTGTCGGGGCCCTGCCTCCTCTCTGCTGATGTTAAACCCTTTCCTTAGCTCGTAAATGGTTAAAATCAGCTCAGTCTGCCTCACTCATGGTCATGCAGGAGTAGGGATGATGCACAGTTTGGGCCCCACCACCCTGAGTCCCCCTGTCACACACCCAGGACAGAGAAAACACCTAAGGCACAGCTGGTTCCTCTCCTTCAAACCACTGAGCAATAGCCGAGGACACAGACATCATCCATACACAGAGACCAGGGACACAAGGTCCAGATCTGTGGAGAAAATCTTGTGAACATCTCACTGGTTGCAATAGTGGATACAACCAGTATCAAAAATTAGGGCTGGTTAACAGTAAGAGAATGAAAAACGATTAAAATTGCAGCTTTTTCCACTTTTCCCTTAAGAACCAACCTACATGACATTTCTAAAGCGGAATATTTTGGAAACCCCCTTCCATTTCCATAACAACAGCTCACCAACCTAAGGCCACTGGAAAATACAGCATTGTTTCTTTGCATCAGGAATAGTAACACTGGTGTGTTGGAAGGATATATCCAACAGTAATTTTGTGGTACCCAAAAAAAGCAGGCTGATTCACTCACGGCTATTTTCATTTGGCTAACTCATTGGAGGATACTGGGCAGCAGCATTTTTTAAAAAATTCATAAAGGACGGTTCAAAGGCATTCATTATAATGTCATTAGTGTACAAGTGGCGGTTCTGAGTGGTTAAGTGCAGCCAATTTTAACTTGTGTATTGCTATAGTAAAATAAGCCTATCTGCATCTTTCAAGGAATGTCATAGCTTTTGGCATCCCCCTGTAGCCACAGGCACAGGACCTGCACCAGAGGAGCTGTGATCCCACCTGCCAGGGGACACACTCACCAGCCCACTGTAATAGTATAGTTAGGTTGTTTGGGGGTTTGGTTTGGTTTTGTTTTTAACCTTTAAGACAACTTCTTTGTGTCTAGATGCATTTGTTAAATTAAAATTACCTGAAGAAAGAGAGGATCCTACTTTTCCTTGAGCTTTACAGTACAAACTCAAAAGGTCAGATAGTGTCCTTTTCCTCGCTGGCTGCATGCATATTGTCCAGTGATTTCTGCTTTCAAGAAGACATTAAGGTGAAGTTACTGTTGAACCAATATAAAGGCCAAATCCTGACAAAGTGGAGGGTCATGCCTCCTGTCCATCCCTTCTTCTCCCCACTCTGCTCTGCTCCCTACCCAGATGGGTATTTCCTTGCAGTGCCTTTAGCACTTACACTCACTCTGCCTTGAGACAGTTCGACCCACAGACCCTACAGAAAACTGCCCACTTTTCTGCCAGCTTGGCTTTTTGCTAATTTAGCTGATCAAGTGAGCTCAGCTCAGGAGCAAACAGCAACCAGGGAAGGTGCTGGCAGAGGAGGGGGCAAAGAAAGCACAACGAGGGCAGCAGGAGAAAATGGCTTCAAGCTACTAGGTGGCTGAGGATGTGCCCTGTACATTCTTAGGGAGGCAAACATGTGTTTTCCTTCTATCTGTTTGTTTCAGTGTTTGAGTTAAACGGAAGTTTAGAAAACAAAGAGTTTGCATCTGCCTGCACTGACGTTCCCTCCCGCTTAGTCATGGCAGGGATGCTATGAGCCCAGTGGCCGGATGTCGGGTGAGGGCTGGGCAAACTGGGGAACCTTTGGCACGGCAGACGTCAGCTGCTTCCTTTCCCTGTGGCTCACTTTTTCCTCATGTGAAAGGGAGACAGTAATTACTCACTCAGGGGAGCTACACAACCCAATTCATTAGTGTATGTAAAGCCTCACCTCAAGAGGGAAGCTGAGAGAGCATAACTTGCTCTCTGCGCCTCACTTGAACAAATGACTGGTGGAGAGTTCAGCTCCTGCATCCATACTCCAAAATCCCCCTCTGAAGCTGCTGCCTGTGCCCCTGCCCATCCACAGGTCAGACGGTGCTGCAGGATCCCGCTTTGGGTTGTATCGAGGCAGCAGGTCAGTAACCTCTGATGAACATAGTGCTGATGCCTCCACCTTCTCTACCCACGATCTGTTCTCTTCTCTAACATTAAGCCTAGAGGGTGGAATTTTTGAAAGTGCATGACTGACTTAAAAATTCATTTTTTCAAAATGACTGAAGGCTTCTCTCAGAGGAACATTCCCAGCCATTGCCATGCCAAAGCAATTATAGCCATACCACAAAAATTATCCCGCTATAATTATGCCGGTATGAGCCTCCATCTGAACAATATGCTGAGATATTTTCCCAGGCAGACAAAATCCTCTGGCAGCTCCGACTGCAAGCCTTTTTGGGGGGAGGGGGGCCGGGAAGGGACCTGCTCCCAAAAGCCCTCTCCTCCCTCACCCTGCTGCTGTAGAGAGGGAACCGAGACCTCCCGTTCCCCGGTACGATTTATTCCATCTGGGTGTTGTAGCTCGGCTCCTGACTCTCTGCGGCCTCTCTGACTCCTCCCAGGAAGTCCCAGCTGCAGATGAAGCATTTCAGAGACAGGGAGAGGGCGGCATGTGTGCAAACACAGCCTGGGCGGTCGTGCCAGTCTTTCACAGCCTAAGGCAGCGTGGCCCAGCTTGATGTAAGTCGGTTTTACTCCTCACCATCCCTTCTGGCAGCTGCATGTGTGTGTGTGCTTGCTGGCCGTTGCTGCTGCATTCGGCCATGTTCCCGCTGTGGTGTTGGACCCCATAGTGTGATGGAAACAGGATCATTGTCCCCAAAGCCCTTTGGGGGGCCTGCAAGCAGACAGGCTGGCCAGAACCGTGGAGGTGCTTGGGGAGCAGCAGAACAGAGGAAAACTGATGGTGCCTGCAGACTGGAGGTGGTGAGTGACCGGTGCCCACAGTGACCTTTCAGCTGTCACCTCTAAAATGATTATTTTTGTCCGAACCATGTGCTCCACCAGGTACCTGGCTCCACCAGGGCAAGAGGTGCCCCAGCTCACAGCTGGGAGAGTGCCTACAGCACAGCCTGAAGTGCCCAAAAACATGAGACTCAGCCTTTCCCAGACTTCTTGACTTTCTGCTGGCTGACCCCTCTCCAAAACATTGTCCAGGGCTGGGGAGGCAAGGCAGAGCCCTCTGCCATAGCCCCAGTCACCCTGCCCCTGATGCTGCCTCTAGGTCTTTGCAGGAGCCTTGTGCACAGATGTTCCACCACCTGTGTGATTTTCTGTAGCCCAGTGAAGCCCTTTTAACTGCTACACTTTCATTTTGTCATCTGCAGGGTTAGTCCCCTCCTTCCAGTTCTTACTTGCTTTGCGTCCCAAAGCAGTGTCCCTCACATCTCAGCACCTCTTCCCGACACACAGACGTCCCACGCACTGGGACAAAGTGGGTTCAAACTCGTAACTTATTTTTTGGCAGCTGGGTAAATTAATCTGTGGCTGATCAAAACACAGATGCACGCATCCTCCAGACTCACTCCTTTCATCTCGAGTACCTAACAAAACAATAAGTTATTTTAGCTTAAATACTGCATATTTAAGCAATTCTATAGAATAGTTAAGGGGACGTGAGATGAAGGAGGAAGCTACATCAGGCACAGAAATTAATTTGTTTGGGACCCTGAAGGAAAGGTAGACATCAAAATCACTTTGGAGATGGAAGCTGACATCATGTTAATCAGAATAAAACTTGCAATTAAAGAGCTTGAAGCTGCAGCAGCTGAATGGCCAGGAATTCTCATAAACAGCAGCACTCCTGCTTTGATATTTATTTCTTTTTTTGTAACCTTAAGACCATGAATGGGTGGGTTTGCCTAGTGTACATCCCTAAAGCCCCTTGTTTCACTGGCCAGCCCCACGAGGCAGGGTAGCCAAACAGCCCTGCCAAGGCATAGCCCCACCAGTGAGGAAGGTGGAGGTGCTGCAAGGGAGAAAGGGCAGAAGCAAGAGATACCTGGGATCGATGAAACTGGATGGAAAGCTGATGTTCCATAGCAAATTCCCAGAGAATGCCTTCTCACTGATGTCTGCACAGCTCCCCCCAGTGCAGAAGAAAGAGAGGGGAGCCTAAAATTGGGGAGGGAGGAGAGGGGGGAGGAAGAAACCATGGTTGCCCTTGTGATCCTGACTTTGTGTGTGTCATGAGCACAAAGTACAATCCCAGTGCTGTTTGACATTGCAGTGACAAGACACAAAGCAGCTCATTCACCCTTTTCTGTGGCAGAATAACCACAGATTTGGGACTGGACCTGTGCTGCATCCCAGGTACATGGAGCTTTTGCTTTGCCCTTGGAGCTGTGGAGCGATTAACTCACCCCTCTGCTTTGTGTTCAGGGGAAACGCAGGTCCATGTCTGCAGGAGTGAGACAGCAGGAGCCGTGGCATGCTCAGGAGAGCAGGACCGTCTCTGCGTCACATCTTGCTGGGGAGGAAGAGCAGCTCTGGATATAGCTTCTACTCCAGTGAGGTATTGAATGTCCAGCATGACTGTTTCTGGCCGACAGTCTGATCCCTGGCTCAGGCTGCAGCAGTGTGGGGAGCTCACTGCCTAGGAGCAAGCCTTGGCAGCGATGGCAATAGGGCACGTCAGGAAAAGCCACACTGGTCTAATCTCTGTACCCACTTATTTCCAGGTGGCCCATTTAAAGGGAACATTTCATAAGCAAGAGTATATATTTGATAGAGAAGAAAGCTCCCTGGATGTGGGATTGCCTTGTCTGATGGTCTTTATCACTAAAGCCTCTTGGGTCGCTAAGTGCTTGGGAAATATCAGCATCCCTCTTGGAGATACAAACATGCAGAGCAAAGAAATCTCCTGCAGCAGGGAGTCAGTGGTGGAAGGCTGTGGCTGCTAAGTCTTCTACATTTGCAGTCAGTGAGCTTGTCTGGCTGTGGGGCAAACTGCAACCAGAGAAATGCACTGTTCGCTTTGGGGGGAAGAATGGGCTGAAAGAGATTTGGGGGCTGCGTTGTTCCATGTTGCTCTCCAGCCTGGTGGGAGCTGCCCATGACAGCATCATGCAGGCTGGGGATGGGATGGGGTGACATCAGAAGAAGAAAGTATTTGTCATCTCCCTTCCTGAAAGGGCTGGAGCAGACAAGGCCTTTCCTCAGAACTGGGAGTGTCTAAGATTAAAGCACCTTTTTCCCACTGACTCTCATCACAATTGCTGTTAAATTCTCTGAACTGTGGCCAGCAGCAGCCCCACCGCAAGAGAAAAGCACGGGAGCTGTTAATACTTCACCTCAAGCTATCTTTCACTTCCCAAATCATGAATCCTTCCACTCCCACCAAAATCAGCTCAGGCACTGGGATTTGCTGACCATAATATCCATGAGCTTGTGCAGAAAGAGCAAAGCAGGGGACTGAGGAGGGGGGACTGGGGAGGAGGGACTGAGAGGGGACTCTCAGGGGACTGAGAGGAGTGAGGCTCCCCTAGACCTGGGGAGCAGTGACTTCTGCTCACCCTTGGCTACCTGCCCCGTACCACGGAGGAGCACAGAGTCCACTGTGTGCCCTCTGAAACACAAGGCTCCTCAGCAAAGTGATTTGCAAAGATCCTGAGTGTGGGCTGAAGCTGTACAAAAATCCAGAGACCTCCACGCAAAATACCTTTGGGGCACTTTTCAAATCCTGGTGAAGCCCTCGGGAAACGGCAGGGGTGAGCAGGTAGGTGGGGAGTCACCACTGCAGCTGAGCCTGGGGAGGGGGGCTGACCTGGTACCCTCCCACCATCCCGGCATGGTAGAGCACAGACCTTGTCCCCTCACATTGCAGTTCCGTGTCTCACAGCTGCTTTCATGTGCCTTCCTCATACCTGTTCAAAGGCATTTTCTTTGCCATGGTGACAATCATTATCTTGGCTCCTTGCTTCAGAAACACCCTCCTCACATCCCCACACTGTCTCTTCTTGGTGCACTGAGCACCGTTTGTCTCCAGTTTCCAGTCCGTTCACTGCCTGGTAACCCTTTCCGTGCACTGTTGAGTTATTTAATTCTGCTTCTGCTGCCTTTCATCATCCTCATGATAAACCCACCACGCACATCTGACGTGCTCCCACTGGGCTGATCCAACTGGAAGGATTTTGTTCTCAATGTTTCCTACCTGCCTCCCCAGCCCTCCCAGTGTCTCTGTACATCACACTGACCTCTGTGCTGTGCTCCCCTCTTGCCTGTACCCAGCTGCTGTCTCGTCTTGCCATGAACTTTAGGTGCAAAACCCAGCGTCTTGTTTAGGATCTAGAGCAATTCCCTTCAGGAAGTGCTCCAGTAGGAGAAAAGAGCAAATACTACTTCTGCTGCTCCTTAGAGCAGTATGGAATAAAACTTTTGTTCTTCTAGGAAAAGGGGATATTTTCTGGCATGTAGAGAACTAGGAGGTCCTTCCAATGGAGGACAGGAGAGGCTACAAGGGCAGAAGCCTAAGATCTGGAATCATTGACCTGGCTCTTACAGCTTGGCTGAGTTCATTTGACCCCATGACTTATTGTAACTGAAAGTGAGGTTTAAGGCATTGCCAACTCCCCAGTGAGTGTACCCATGCTTCTTTTGTTCATCTGTTTTCTCAACTCTTGTTGAAACTTGTAAATGAAACATCCTCCTGTGCCAGCTCCCTTGTGTTTGATCTTTCATAAAAATTGTGTGAAACCTCTTCCAGAAGCCACTGCATCAGCATTACTGCCGTAAGGTTGGTTAGCAACAACCCATGAAGCAATAACAGCACACCTTCCGTTGGGAAAAACCTACCTGGGGAGGCCACATCCCCATCACGTGTCACCCTGTTGCCCTTAATGAAATCTTCAAACTCACTTTCTTTCTCTTTGCAGGCAAAAATGTCACGGCCAGTGCAAGCTCGGAGGCTGGAGGGAACAGACAAGAATATCTGGTGAGTTAAGAGAATAGCTGGTTTACCCTGTTGGTAGATGTGGTTTTAAACAGCCTAATGTCAGATGGAATCTGCCACAACCACACAGCTCAAAGCAGGACAGTCTCCCTCAGCTGCTTTGCATTCATTCAAGAAGCACACCAGGGCAGGTTTGTCCCAGGAGACTCTACCCTGGCTCAGCTCTATACTTGCTGCTCACACTTGATGCCATATCATAAGTCCCACACCATCCTGCGGGAAGGCAGGTGGGGGGCACATTGCTGCATCTGACCTCTCCACCCCAATGACCCCAGCAGCACCCAAAGCCCTGCTCTGCTTCATTTCAAGCTACAGGCTGCTGATGAGATGGCTCTCAGGTGAGACAAGCGCTGAGTTCAGCCTGCCTTTCCCTCTGCAGAGGCCTTCACAGTATCTAGTTCCTAATTTTGCAGAACTGGTATGAGCTTGAAAACCTCTGAGTCCTCCCCTGCTCAGCCTGCTCTGATCAGAAGCGGTGTGTGGCTTCAGCTGCCACCACAAAACCAGATAACACAATGGCTGTTTCTTCCAAGAACAAATTAAAACTACTCCCCAGTGCCTCACCCTCAGTGTAATTGAAAGAGGTCTGAAATGACCTGTGCTTGGTCCTGTCCACCTGTGAGCAGCAGGATGGCTCTGCAGGAGGGACACCATCCTCACTTCCAAAGGGATGCTGGCAAGCAGCGCCGGTGCCTCTGTAAATGCCTCTCTCTCTCCCTTCCTTCTTTCCAGGGTGGAGTTTGTAAAACTGGCTGCCACCTACTCCAAAGTGAACCTGGGCCAGGGCTTCCCCGACTTCCCCCCACCGGACTTTCTGAAGGAGGCGTTTGTGAGAGCCCTCAGCGGGGAGAACCACATGCTGCACCAGTACACCCGTGCCTTCGTGCGTGGACAGAACCTAGCTCCTTGGCAATACCCCCCTCATTCCCTGTTAGCCCTGGCCACTTCAGGGCTCACCAGGCTGCAATAAACAAGGCAAACCACATGAGGCAAAACACACATCCAGCCTCAGCCTGCCCCCCGCCCCCCTCCCAGGGCTGTAAACACCCTGCTTTTCCAGGCTGTTTGAAGCAGCTGGGCTGGAAGATGCCCTGCACGCTCAGTCACAGGGCATGTGGATGCCCAGGCCCCTTCCAAGGGCTCATCTGTGTTTTAGGAGGCTTCCACAACCCAATTCCCACCCCTCCTCTCACCCCACAGGGCCACCCACCTCTGGTGAAGATCCTAGCCCAGTTTTTTGGGAAGCTGCTTGGACGAGACCTGGATCCTATGACCAACGTGATGGTGACTGTGGGGGCATACCAGGCTCTTTTCTGCTGCTTCCAGGCATTCATTGACGAAGGTGATGAGGTAACTCAAGATTTGGGCTTGTTGCACAGGCAGCCTTCCTCCTGCAGGGCCCTTCTTGGCTATGGTTCTGCCAGGAGCGTGTTTTCATAGTCCTTTTGCAAAACAGAAAAGTTTTCATCCCCATTCTTCAGTGTTTGAGTTTCCAAATGAAAAAAATCTCTACTACAAGGCACTGACTTATTTCTGTATAAGGCAAAATAACCTTTGGTGCTCGAAGTGATATTGCTCTTTCCTGACACTGCCCACTGGCTATGCATATTCTCCACTACAGTAATTCAAGGATTAAAATTTCCAGTCCCACTGCTCTCTGCACCCATCAGGGAAGGTCTGAGCAGAGCCAGGAGGGTGCTGACATGTCTCTTTTTTTCCAGGTGATAATCATTGAGCCCTTCTTTGACTGCTATGAGCCGATGACGAAAATGGCTGGTGGCACACCAGTGTTTGTCCCGCTGAGACCGGTGAGTGGGTCAGAGCAAAGCCACTGAGGAGGGAAGAGACATAGCAGAGAGGTGAGTGGTAAGCAAAGTGTAGAGGTAGCAAAGCAAGACGAGATTTCTCTCTGTTCTCTCTAGAAAGCTCCAAAAGATGGCAAATTGATGTCTAGTGAAGACTGGCAGCTGGACCCAGCTGAACTGGCTTCTAAATTCAATGAACGGACAAAAGTCATTGTCCTGAACTCACCCAACAACCCTCTGGGCAAGGTAATGCCTCAGGCCTTGCTGTGGCTGGACTTGAAAGCAGCTGGGGTGCTCCAGCTCACCCAGCCACATTTGCAGTGTAGCAGTGACTTGATCTTCCTTGCACACAAGGGAAACGGGCGTTGGGGCAGCACCACACGCTGCCCTCACTCACCTGGTGGTTTTGAGCTTGGTCTTTTGTGGGAGAATTGGCTTTGCCCTCTTAGACCGTTGTAGCCATCTCCTGCCCACCCTGGCTTGGGACGTGCAGCCAGGACCTGGAGGTTTTGCAGAGAGGCAGGGACATACAGGGGCTGCAAAATGCTCCTGCAGCATTTGTCTTCCACTCTCTGCCTCCTGCAGGTGTTTAGCAGAGGGGAACTGGAACTCCTTGCAGACCTGTGTGTGAAGCATGATGTCCTGTGCATCAGCGATGAAGTGTATGAGTGGCTGGTCTATGACGGGAAGGAGCACATCCGCATCGGTACAGAGAATGGCTTGGCTGAGCTTGGGTGTCTTCTCTGGGTACAGCATCCTCAGGGAAGGAATGGGGGATTTAACTGGGATCCCCTGGAAATTACATGGGCTAATTACTCACATGCACAGCTCTGACTGGCACATATCCCTCTTAGAGGTATTTTGCTGCACTTCAGTCTCAGCCTCCAAACCAGGTCTTAAACTGGAGCCCTGACTTCCAGAGCCAGTCAGATGAAACAGAGACCTGGCTTTGCAGTGTGAGATCCAGAGCAAAGAGTGCTTTGGCTCCAGAGAAACTGTGGGTTTTTTCCCCACACTTCACAAAACCACAGTTTTCTGGTGTCTCTAGTTTTGGGACATCCATTTCAACATGATTTCAGAGGCCTGTTTTTCCTGTTGCAGTAACATGCAATCACCTTGTTGCAGAGTGATGGTGCTTGGCACCTCAGGGAACCCCCAGGCTGAGTACTTGTCTATGAAAAGAATTACAAAAGAAATGCTCTTGAGAAACCTGGCTGCTTGGAATGGCTTTGAGGCTCATCCAGGTGAAAGATGTGCTGTGAACACAAGAGGCCACCATGGGTTACATTGGGCAAAGAGCTCCCACCGTGTTATTAATGCAGCCCAGAAATGAGCATGCTGAGCTCTGCCATCAGTGTTGCTCTCCTGTTTCATTGCCAGCCAGCTTGCCGGGGATGTGGGACCGCACGGTGACCATTGGAAGTGCTGGAAAAACCTTCAGTGCCACTGGATGGAAGGTGAATTCTCCTGTGTAGCATCTTATGTTGTCCTCATCTCCATCCCTTTTCTCCAGGGCATAGGTCCCTTGGTGCTGAGCACACTGCTGCCACACACTTGCCTTTGAACCTCAGGGCCTGACAGTATCAAAGCTGCTTTGCAGTAGCTCTGGAAGATGCAATGAAGCCATCACAGACAAATAAAAGGAATGCAAGGAGGTACCCAGAAATTCATCTTCTTCCTCCTCTCCTGACCACAGGTGGGCTGGACTGTGGGGCCCAACCGTCTGCTGCAGCACCTCCGTAATATGCACCAAAACTCAGTGTACCACTGTGCCACCATCGCCCAGGTAAGGTGGCTCCCTGCGACTGTCCCTGCAGCTCCTAAACCCCTGAAGCAGGGCTGAGAGTCCTCCTGCTCCCTACTTACCTGTGAATTGCATTGGAGCAAACACTCCAGTTTTCACAGAAGCCTTGACCATCTCCCCACTGGGCACCCTCTCTCCTCACAGGAGGCCGTGGCTCAGGGTTTCCAGAGGGAGCTTGAGCTCTATGGGAAAGCAGACAGCTACTTTGTCCAACTGCCCAAGGAGCTGCAGCAGAAGAGAGACTGGCTGGTCCAGAGCCTGGATTCTGTGGGGATGAAACCCATTGTCCCTGAAGGCACCTACTTCTTGGTGGCAGACATCTCCAAGTTCAGTGAGTCATGCTGCTGTGGTTTTGCTCAGGCAGGGTTTTGCTCAGGCTGAGTGTGGGAGGCCAGCTCAGAGTGGTGCTGCTGGCAGGGATGGGAACCTGCACAAACCACCACACCAAAGCAGGGATAGACAGTAGCGTGTTTCCCATCTGAACTCCCAGAGGCCATGGGTCTGGGGCTTGGCTGAGGCACCTGGCAGCAACCTCCATGATGCTGTGCTTCTCCTGCAGAATCTGATGTCCCTGATGTTCCTGACTCCGATGAGCCTTATGACTCCAGATTTGCAAAGTGGATGGTCAAGAACAAGGTAAATGCACCTGGCCCTTTCTGCCAGGGCGGGTTTGCACCTTCCCTGCTGGCTGCACTCACGGGAGCTGGCAGCACATCACCCCCACCGCTGGGTCCAGCAGCTCATCTGGGGTGTACCCAGGATGTCTGTCAGCAGCTGACCCCAGCCCTGGCAGCCTGAGCTTGAGCAGGGCAAGCAGACAAGGCACCAAGGGCATCTACAAGCCCATCCATGCGACTTGTGAGTAATAAGCAGATGGCTTCATGCCAGCCCAGAAAGAGTAACCTCAGCTCCACGTTGTTTCCCCGTCCCAGGGACTTGCTGCCATCCCGCTCTCCGCTTTCTACTCTGGGCCCCACAAGAGCAACTACAACCATTTCATCCGGTTCTGCTTCGCAAAGGTGAGACACGTAGCAGCATGAAGGATGGTGAGGTTGAGAGTAATAACCAGGGGTAGTTTAATGAGAGAAAAGCCAAGAAGTGCAGAGTGCCTTGAGCGTTAAAGCCTGAGCGTGGCACCATGGAGGGGTCAACCCTCTCCTGCAGACATGGGAGCTAAGCTGGGGGCAAGAGTTGTGCCTGTGCCATCCTCAGATCTGTCCCGTCAGCATCCCATGTTTCTTGGTCAAGGCAGGGAGTCTTCTGGGTGTGTATCTGACTGCCCAGTGCCTACGCCTGCCCCAGCGATGCTGAGCCTGTCTCATTCTGAGCACGGGGCATTCGCAGTGTTTCAGAACGAGAACGAGATTTTATGTAAATGATGACTCCCCCCGGGTAAGGGGATGTGGTTGAAAGCCACCGACCGAACTTACGGCATTTGTTTAGGAGGAAGCCACACTGAAGGCAGCAAATGACATACTGCAAAAGTGGAAACAGGAGAAAACCAGCCCCTGAGCACACTGGAGACAAAACCAGGCTTTCCTTTGTACTTACCTTCCACAACTGCTCTTCTTCCTCTTCCTTTGCTTGGCTACAAACTTTCATAAGTCCTTGTTTTTCTGCTTTCAACCACATTTTCTGTCGAACAAATGGGTAAGAGGTTTGCCAGGCCCAGGGTCTGGGAGGCACTTTCTGTCACTGTGAAATGACTGCACTGTTCCTTGCAAAGGGTCTTCCCTTTGCCAGGGTTTGATGTTTCTTCTTATCACGTTTAAAGACTTGATTATCAATCAATTCTGGGATGCATCCAGCAGGGCACATGGTAAGGACAGCTCCTACCCCAGGATGTACCTTCGAGGGGTACATGCTGGGGGGGTTAGTGTGGCTTGTCTTGCTCCACACACCCACTCGTGTAGCCCAAAGCGCAGGACATCATTTCCACCAGCACTCATGTTCTCGTGGGACTGCATGGCATCACCACCCATCAGTACCATCAGGTTGATTCCTATGATCCAGAAAATAATAAACCCAGTGAAATGCTGTTTCCCGTAATTAGCAATTTTTCTATGAGTTTTTTTCGGTTCATCTCTGGGGAGAGCGACTGCAGAATCGGTAACTGCCCCCCCCAACCCCAGCCCCAAGGAAATGGGGGGAAATATATCATAAATAGCTCGGTTATTGCCAGCCCTTCCCTCAAACCACCCCTAGCCCTTTGTCAGGGCCTGGCAGCATCGCCCGGGTTACAAAGCAAACCCTTCAGGATGTTGATGAGCACAGGCAGTGCGTGGGGAGGAGGGGCACAGCGGCCTCAGGCGGCTCCAGCCACTGGTGGCCACCATAACCTCCCACCTGCCAGGCTGGTGGGATAAAGTGAACAGCATTTTGAAAGGTAATTCTTACACCATTCTTGATTTCGACCTGGATAAGAAAGTAAAACGGCATCATCAATCACACAGGAGTTATGTGCAACAGCCCGTGCGATAAGTGTTTGTGGCGGTTAAATTATTAAAGATTAATTACTGCAATTATTGAAGAGTAAATGCCTCTCATTAGAGTACAGGGTTGGCACAGCTCTCCTGGAGACCTGCCCTCGCCCGTGCAACAGCTATGTAGTGTCCCACAGGTTTGACTGCTCATCCCACCCAGGCTGGCAGGTAGCACTGCTGCAGGTTTTCTTTGTGGGGCTGCAGCTGGTGGTGCCAATCCCCATGGAGACAGAGCTGTACCGACCCCCAGAGCAATGGGAGGAGGCAAACACCTCCTGCCTTCACCCGTGAGATGAGACATGTCCTGGGAGGAGGCAAACACCCACCTCCTGCCTTCATCTGTAAGATGAAACATGTCTGATCTCACCGGCCTGCACAGCCTGGGTGGGTGAGGGCACTGCTGAAGGCCTTTCTGCACCCACATACGTGCCAAGCGCTGGGACCAGCTGCAGTCACCAAAACAAGATTAACAGCAGTAGGACCAGATTACAGGAGTAAAGATTCCTTGCAACATCCCCATGCGTGTGGGGTCTTGCTCTAGGCCATGATGCACCCCACACGGGGCAGGAAGCATCTCTCCATGCCCCAGTATGCAGGAAGGGCTTACACAGAGGCAGGCAGACCCCCATCCCGGCCGCCCCAGCCTCTCTAGAGGGGCTGAGCTACGCCCATCCTCTCCCGTGGCTTCACCCGGGGTCACCCATTCTCCCACAGACCGGGGCAGCCCCTGCTTAGCTTCACATCCCGCCCAGGCGGCTTAAAGACTGGGTGCCGCCCTCCTGCCTGGCCATTGGCTCACGTGACGCCGCCCTCCGCCAATCCCCACCGCGGGGGGGCGTGGCCGGGCAGCGCGAGCGGAAGATGGCGGACAGCGGCGCGGCCAAGCGGCCCAAGGGGGTGCAGGTGGGGACCGGGAGGGGGACACACACACACACGCTCGGCCGTTACCGGGGGCTGCCCCTGAGGGGATCCCGGCAGTAATGGCTGCTCTCTCCCGCAGATTGAGGACAGGAAGGTGAACTGGCGGCGCTGGAAGCAGGAGAGTAAGGCCGGTCTGGGGGTGGCCCGGCGGGGCCCTCCGAGCGGGAGGAGCCGTGTGGCCTCCAGGCCCTTGATACTGTCGTCGTGTGTCCCCCGCCTCGGCCTGAGCTGTCGTTGTTTAAAGCCGGATGCTGTTCTCCGTTCCAGGGAAAGCAGAGAAGAAAAAATGGAAAGAACTGAAGCTGCTGAAGAAACTGGAGAAACAGCGGATGCAAGAGCTGGCAGAAAAACAAGCTGAGGAGCAGGAGGAGCAGAAGGAAGATAAAGGTGATGCTGCACTGGCCCGAGGGGGAGGCCTGGGCTGAAAGAGCTGGGAGAACTCGGTGGTTAGAAGTCGGTCAGTTTTACATACAGATAGGAAATGTGATGCTCAGCCTCATAGATCTGCTGTGGATCAATCCACGTGCATAAATGGGTGTGCAAACAGTGCAGTGAGCCTAGCATGAGAGACCCAGAGAAAACCTGTGGTTAAAAAAATCTAAGAAATATAGATTGCTTGATTTGCCCACAACAGCTGTGGTTGAAGTAGTAAATGAAATGCTGTGCGTGCAGCTGACGCTGTAGCCTGCTTCTCATCACACTTTTTGATCACGCTCTCTTCCCTAGGCCGTCACTACACACTGAGTGTGGCCCTGCCAGGCTCCATCTTGAACAATGCCCAGTCGCTGGAGCTACGGACGTACCTTGCTGGGCAGATTGCTCGGGCCTGTGCCATCTTCTGCGTGGATGAGATCGTAGTGTTTGATGAGCATGGAGAAGATGCAAAGTAAGGAGGAGCCACCTTGTTCCACAGAAAGCATTTCCTCTCCACTTTGAATTTCTTCAGTTCTTTGTTAAAATAAGACCAGCAAAGAACATCAAGCAGAATTTTGAACCTCTCAGACACCAGGATTACAGGGACCTTTATACCCCTGGGCAAAGATGTTGACTTAAACACCCTGGGAACTAGAATCCCTTATGCCAGCACGGGGATGACAAACCAGCAGCCAGTCAAGTTCTGCTCTACTCTGAAATCTTGCTGTGGAGGGACAGGGCATCCCTATAGCTTTCTAGAAGATGAATTCCCACCCTTCAGCTTTTTCAACCTGGGCCTGTTTTAACCGCCCAACCCCTGCAATCCTGCAGCATCCAACTCAGTAGCACCCAACTGTCAGGTTGTGTCGATACACAAAGACGAAAAACAGAACTGAAAAAGATACTTGGCTTACCAAGAGTTCCAAATACGATTTAACAGTCTCTACATCTGGAGTAGCCCTTTTATAATGTGGCCCATTTATTGGAGACGGGGCAGGGGCTGCTGTTTTCAGACTAAGGAACAAGGCTTGGTCTTCTGAAGACATGACCATCTGAAGCTGTGCAATCTCGTGCTGAGTTCACAAGCTGCTTGCTTTCTCTTTCAGGACTGTGGAGGGGGAGTTTGAAGGAATTGGGAGGAAAGGCAAGGCTTGCGTGCAGCTGGCTCGGATCCTGCAGTACTTGGAGTGCCCTCAGTAAGTCCACTGTGGTCAGACCGTGCATCAGAACTGACTATCTTGGGTATCACACACCAGAGGTTGCGAGAGCTGAAGTGTTTACATTGCAGGATTGTACAGGATCTGAATGTTTCATGGCTGGTTCAGGAGCTTATCTCAAAGAACAGCAGTGCATGCAGGATACAACCTGCATGCTACATTAGAGGTAGATCAGGGACTTGGAGGAGCTTCTTTAAGTCACTACAGAGCTACAATTGAGGTTTGGATTCCATAAAAACAACTGTTTTCACATTTTAACCTTGTCTGATAACAGGTACTTGAGGAAATCCTTTTTTCCAAAACATGAGGATCTGCAGTTTGCAGGTAATCATTCAGTTGTGCCTGTCCCGAGCTGTTAGCTCCCCCTTCCTGAGCTCTGGCTCTTGTTTTACATGGAATTTGCACAGAATTGGGTAACTTTCCTCCAGTTCAGAGAGGAGGTGAGGTGCTGTGCTATGGTATGCTGGACCCGAGAGGGAGGGGGCAGCAGAGTAGTTGTACTTACACTGGTGTTCCCAGGGTTTGTGTCCTCTCCTTAGCAGTTGCTTTCCTCTGTGCTGTTCTAGGGCTCCTCAACCCCCTGGACAGCCCTCACCACATGCGGGTGGATGAGGATTCAGAGTACCGAGAAGGGGTCGTGTTGGACCGACCAACTAAGCCAGGCAGAGGCTCTTTCGTTAACTGCGGGATGAGGAAGGTATGTCTGTCTGTCACCCACAGATCCCAAAACGATTTCTCCTGTCACTGGTGGATTTG
This sequence comes from Jacana jacana, assembly GCA_013400555.1. Lineage (NCBI taxonomy): Eukaryota > Metazoa > Chordata > Aves > Charadriiformes > Jacanidae > Jacana > Jacana jacana. The sequence goes on along the minus strand of VZTM01006254.1, from coordinate 446,354 downwards.
AAGCAGGCAGGGTGGGTACTGCTGTGTTTCCGAAGGCCGTAGTGTGCTGGCATGGGGTTTAATGCCGTTGCCATCTTGTCCCTTTTTGGCTTATTAATGGTTGGAGCTTCCCGAGTCCTGGTGGGCCTGCCCATTCCAGCACATCACTGCTTCACTGCTGGAGTTGAACCTTTGAGCAGCAAGATAAGTCTCAGACTCCTGACCTGAGCCACCCTGAGCTGCTCTGCACTGCATGCACCACACAAGCCCTGATTGCAGAGCTCCTCATTCCAGCTCCAGGCCAGAGCAGATCCCGTGATTCCTCCAAGGGTTCCCTTCTTTCCCCACCTTCCCCAGTACTTCCAGAATGTCTGATGCTGGTGGTGAATTTCATTGCAGGAGGTGCAGATTGACAAACAGCTGAACGCCGGTCTGCGAGTCACTGTGCGCCTGCAGGAACCCCAGAAGCCAGGTAATCCACTGCTCTGTTAGCATCAGTCTTGTAGGAGCTGGTCCTTCCAATGAGAGCCTTCAGGTTGCTAGTGTTGTACCGAGCTGCTCGGCATGGTCCCTTCACTCCACACACAGCTTTAATGACACCCTTACCATACCTCCCTAATTAACTGGAAAGAACTATCAGCTCTTTGACCAACAATAAACAGCCAAAACATACTTGCAGGCTTTCCAGAACGCGCTCCAGAGGGAGGTTCTTGGTTGTACATCAAGTCAGCACCCTGCCCCAGGAGACACTGCCATACATGGCCGGTGAAATCCAGCTCTCACTGGGAGATCACAGGGGTTGTTTATGCCTTTGCTTCCCTTTCAGAAGCCAAGGTGCGGAAAGGCACCGTGGTGTCCTCGCACCACCCTCGCACCGTGTCAGGCTTGTACTGGGGTTACAGCGTCCGCCTCGCCTCCTGCCTGAGTAAGTATTTGCAGAGGTTCTCCACTCTCTGCCTGGGTGTCCACACCAATTTCAGGCCTACTGGCTGTGCCTCTGCAGCACACATTACACCTCTGTCTTGGAAATCTCTTCTGTCTCGAGGCAGTTTACCCACCCAGCTAGCAGCCACGTGGGTTAAATTTAATTTATTTTTTTTAAATTTAATCAAATTTAAAGATTAAAGCTAGGGGTGTGAATTGCCCCAGTCACCCACCAGTACTCTGACCTGCACTTCCAGTCACTGTTGTGCTAAATGTCCACATTGTAGCAGGAGATGGGTTAGTGCTGTACATCTGTTTCTGTGGTAACTACCTTCCACATTGAAGCCATCGGTGACATTTTGACCTCAAGAGCCCTGCAAAATCCTTCTTCTGTCTTCTGACAGATTTGCCCTCCCAGGGTGATCCTAAGCCATGAATCAAGGAATGGCTCCTTGCACCTGTTTGAGCTTTGAGGAAAAGGTGCTGCAGTTGAGAAGGGTGCCAGAGACACCTGCAGCAAGGGAATTATGTCAGGCAGAGGAATCATTCTGTCTCCTGCTGTGCTAGTGGCACTGAAAAGCAATTCCTTCTGCTGCCACCGTTCACCCGTGGAGGGTTTCAGCCCATCTGGATGCACACAGCACAGGTGAGGGCACTCCAGGAGTAACCCCATGTCCTGTTTGTTTCCCAGGTGCTGTCTTTTCAGAGTGCCCATTCAAGGAAGGCTACGATCTCTCTATCGGCACCTCAGAGCGGGGCAGCTCTGTGGACCAGGCCACTCTCCCCTCCTTCAGGTTTGTGTCCTGCCTGTTTGGCCCCACTCAGAGCCCCCAGGGAGACCTGGTACAGGCAGCAGAGCTGCAGCCCTGGTGTTCTCCCAAGCAGAAAGGCTCCTAGATAAAAGTGCAGGACTTGCCTGCAGGCTCTCTCCTGTGCTCTGCTGCTCCCTTTTGCACCAAGGCACATTCCTCTGCATAACAGAAGCTGGAGAAACTACCCCAGGGTGAGGCCAGTTCCTTTCTGGGTCCTCTGGAGTTGGCCCTCCCACTTCTGTTTGTAGCAGGGACTGTCACTTTGGCCACCTGCTGTGGGGCTTTGTCAGGGAGGCAGCTCCATTGGGCAGAACGGGCAAGGGCCACAGCTCCCTGCTTCAGCAGCACAGAGGAGCTTGGAAACAAAAGAAACTAGTCAGCTTCTTAGAGATCAAGTTAAGAGAACTTCTTCTGTGAAGCCAATTTTTAGTCTGCTTAAAGGTTCAAGGCACACGAGCAGCTTTCCTGTCTAGAGCTTGTAGTGTCTGCCTTGGTAGAGGGGTCCCTTCTCACCCTTGTCCCTGTGCTCTCCCCTAGACATGCCCTCATCGTCTTTGGAGGTCTTGAGGGCTTGGAAGCTGGGGTTGATGTGGACCCAAACCTGGAGGTCACCGACCCAAGCGTCCTGTTTGACTTCTACCTGAACACTTGTCCCAGCCAAGGCAGCAGAACCATCCGGACAGAGGTAAGGCAGGAGGCTAATGGTGCGGTGGGGCAGGATGCCTGTGTGCACAGAGCAGTGCTGCATTTCCACCTCTGGCAAGTGACATGTGTCACTCCCCATGGTGACACCTTAGCAGAGACAGCTGACTTGCCTGGTGCTCCTCAGAGAGCAGCAGTTCTGACTGCAGCCTGGCTCTGTTCCAGGAAGCTCTGCTGATCTCTCTGTCCGCACTGAGACCCCACATCGATGAGGCTGTGAAGACACCCAGTGACAGCTGAGGAAAGGAAAACCACTGACCTTACCAGCAGCTGCAGACCACCTCGGGCAAGCGGCTCTTCAAACACGGGGCACCAGGCAAATCACTCCAGGAGCCTGGCAGGGCCAAGGCACAGTGTGACCAAAGTTGGCAGCACTGCTTGACTGAGCGTCTGGCTACTGTTGGGACCGGCAAGTCTGCACTCTCCTGCCTGCGTGGTCCAGCCAGGGGCTGGTTGCTGCCCCTCACCAGCTGGGAGAAGCCTGGCAGCAGACTGGGTCTCAGTTCAGGACATCTGGGGTGGGGAATAAACCAGTACGGAACATCAACTGCCTTGAAGTCCATGTGCAAGTGTCCTGGTATAGAGAATGGGCATTCAGTGTCCAGAGATCCCTCAAACTCAGTCCTTATGCAAAGAAGCTGTTTCTGTCTCAGCCTAATTTCCCCCAGCTCCCCCTTCAATTCCAGGGCTCCATCCTGTGCAACAGCAGGAAGAGCTGGAGCTTCAGTTGAGCCATGGCACTAAGAGCTGGAGCTTCAGTTGAGCCATGGCACTAAGTGTAGCTCGTTACTGTTCAGCTCCATCTGTGATGCCTTGAGCTCTGCCCAGTGAGCTCAAACAGGAAAACAGCTGGGAAAGTTGACTCTGTCCTGCTGAGATACTCAGGGCTTTGGTAAGAACAGATAAGAAACAACCAATACTGTGGGTGTTCAAAGCTTTACTGCTAAAATCATCTTCCAAAAAAAACCCAAAGCAACAACAAAAAGTGATCTTACAATCCTCTGGCCAGAAAGGCAGGAACCTCTCCTCTCCTCCCCCCTGCACCCGTCTTGCTCCTGTCCTTCCCTGCTAAATAGCGATTAAGTAACTTCCCTTTCTGTCTTAATGAGCCACACAACTCCAAGGGAGCAATTACAGGAGCACCTCTACTGCAGATCAGGGGCAAAGTCTAGAGACCTGCTGCAATGCCAGGCACCCAGGAGCTGCCTGCAGGGCCTCCCCTGGGACCTGTGTGTGCATGACTCGCTGTTACACAAAGCAAGGGGGAAGGGTAAAGAGAAGCACTGCCTTGATTCTTATTTCCCACCTATAAAATTGCCCAAAGAACCATTACTCAGCGGGTGACTGCTGCCAGTCCCTGGATGTGGGGGATACCTGGGTTTGTTCAGTCAGGGCTCAACGCTTGCTTCCAGCCGTGATGGCTTTCAAGTTACTTGTTCTCTTCAAGATATTTGGGACGAAGAGGAGCCCTGAGGCTCGCTCAATGCTCTCAATGGGGACCAGGAACCGCTCCAGGGGGATTTTCTCATCCACGGGGCTGTTGGGCATCACGTAGGAGCGCAGCTCGATCTCCCCACTCTCCTTTTCCAGAATAAGCACCTTGAAGAAGTGGGTGGGGACGGCCACATTGTTCTTCCCAATCACCTGGTACTTGACGTACATCTTCCCATCGGCCTCCATCCTGCACCAACAGCAACATCCTGTGTTACTTCCCAGTCTAGTGCCATATCCATCCCCTCAGCCCTCCACCACCACCCCCACACTGTGTGGCAGGGACCAGCCCTCCTTCCTGGGCTGCAAGAATGGTGCTGACACAGCAGCTACGGGACATGGCGAGGCCAAGCCATGTATTGGGTCTGCTCCCCCAGAACCCTGCCCGCTCTAACAGCCTTAACACGCTATTTCCTGCTGCTGAAGCCATCTCAACACAAGGCAGCTGCTCTTCAGTGCGACGTGAAGATCTCTGCAAATAAAGTTGTGCTCTTAAGTGGAGAAATTCTATGAAATAAGACCTGGGTGATCTTTCAAAGTCCCTTCCAATCCCTGATATTCTGTGATTCTGTGAAGGGCGCTGCAGTCTCGTGTCAGTCTAATAACCTAGTGATCTGCTGCTACTAGGAACGCCAACAAAAGGGACTTGCTTATGCTGTAGTTCAAGAAACACACCTATACTCACAAAGTGATCAGCTGAATGGGAAATACACAAACTAATCCTAAGAAAGTACCTTTCCACAGGTGCTTTCCACAGCTGGTCTCATCAGAGCAGGGCCTTGGCAGATCCCCCCAGTCTGGGAGCAGCCAGGAGGCTGCATGCCCTCAGCCTGCTTTCCTCTCCCAGCATCTTTTGAGCAGGGTCCCAGCCTGGCCCTCGTGTTTACCTGGGCAGGTAGAGGGGTCCTGTGCAGACATAGACGTTCTTGTTGCTCCTTGCCAAGCTTCTGCTGTACTTCTCAAGGTTATTCCAGGCATTCTGGTTTAAATGAGGAACCTAGAAACACAACCAGGGCAACACAGGCAGCAAAGCCAGCAGGGAATTTCTTCACTGTTCAAAGTAATAACACCTGCCTTTCCTGCAACACGTTTCACAGCGTCCCAGGGACCTTCCAGGAGAGATCTCCACTATCACCTCCGCTCCAGGTGCTGCATACAGCGAGGTCCCTGTTTGCACACCCAGGAACAGAACCCGCTCACCTCAGCCCACAATGTTTGCTGGCATCTGTTGGCCTGTTTAACTTCTCTCCTGCAATGTGCTGTGCTGAACAGCTCAGGAGGAGCGCACAGGCAGGCACGTTTGCAGAATTATGGTTGTTTAGCAGGAAATACAGCACTCCCAGCTGATACTGACCCCCTTGGACCCCTCTCTGCCCGAGCCACTATAGGGACAAACTTTACAGGGGCACGTATGATAGGATGAAGGGTGATGGCTTCAAACTGGAAGAGGGTGAATTTAAATTAGATACCAGTAATTTTTTACTCTGAGGGTGGTGGGGACTGGAAGCTGTGGCTGCCCCATCCCTGGAGATGTTCAAAGCCAGGCTGGACAGGGCTTTGGGCAACCTGGTCTAGTGGGAAGTGTCCCTGCCCAGGGACACTGAGGGTGGTGTTTAAGGTTCTTTCCAACCCCAACCATTCTTTGATAAACACGGAAGAGCCGGAGGTGCCCCGAGGTGCTTTCCATCTGCCCTTGAACACGGGCAGCTCCGCCTTCCTCCCCTCGCCCGGGACGAGTGTCCCCGCGGTGGGTCCTACCTGCGGGGCGACATTGCTGAGGTAGAAGGTGTCCCTCATGGCCTTCTGGCTCCACTTGTGGTTGGCGGCGGCTGCCAGGTGCCCGCGGTCGAAGCCGCTGCCGCGGTAGTCGGCGTTGGTGGCTCGGTGGTACTCGTGAACCGAATCGTCCTCCTGGAAGTCGCAGGCGGCACGGTCCGAGGTGCCGCTGAGGGTCTCCCGGTTGAGCTGCTCGATGACCCACAGCGCGCTGCGGCTCCGCGGGTCGTAGCACAGCACGTAGGACTCGCGGCTCCGCAGCTGCGCCAGCCCGGGCAGCCCGTACTTGGTCAGCTGGCTGGAGCCCGGCAGCGCCGGCGGATCAGCGGTCGCCGCCGCCACGGTGGGCACCACGGG